>CP054674.1:28719479-29052128 GCA_013348765.1 Carpinus viminea
ATTTAATAGTCTTAATTAACTTTTGAATTCAAGTAATTAATTTATATCTCAATTAATAATTAGCCTCCCCATTTATTTATTTAGCCTTCTAAATTATAATTTCATAACATCACAAAATTGTGCAGAAAGCCTCCTTAGAATTATAGGTTGTTATTTTTAGTCAACATAGTTTTAATTGGATTAAACCTTTCTTTGAAACTCAATTCCTACAACATTAATCGTTACATTAGCTGCAACAAAAAACTATAAACAACCTGCTACGTGAAATTCATGAGAAATATATAGAATCCCCTCACTTGATATATGATATCAAGTTTGAATCTTATTTCTATTATTTATTTATTATTTTCAACTAAATATCTATGTGTTAGGTCTCACTAAAAATCGCATCTCATAACCATCTCATAAAGATGACACGGTAAAAAAAAAAAGATGACACGGCAATTTCTATCAATCATTAATAAAAAAATAAAAAAAATTCTAAAATTGGTTATAATTGTCACGTCAACTTTATAAAATAAAAAGTGTGATATAGTCATAATTTAAATTTAACTTTGTCCCAACTTTTAAATCAAATTTCTTTTTTTCTCCCTAGTTTAAGGCGCTCTCTCTCTTGCGCTGGCTTTTTTTAAAAAAAAAAACTAAAGAGAAGTTTTTTTTTTTTGTTAAGTAAAAAACTTAAGAGAAAAGTTGGGGTAAAGTTGAGCTTAAGTTATGTTTTTATCATTTTCCATAAAATAATTATAAGATAAAAATATAATATATAGCATTACTTCTTACTTGTTAAGAGAAAGTATAAGTAAAGTATTAACTAAATAATTAAATGGGTAAAGTCCGTATTCCACCTTCAAACTACTACTCAATTAACAATGTTCCCCATAAACTTTCAATTGTAACAATGTCCCCCCAAATTACTAAAACATTGTCCCCCTATAAGCCTAACAAAAAGATTAAAATGCCCATATATATTTCTCAATAAGACAAAAATACCCCTATAAACTTAAAAAAAAAAAATTTAAAATGAAAAATTTTAATTTAAAAAGAACAATTTTTTAAAAAAAAAATTATTTTTTAAACAAATTTTTTTTAGGGGAAACTTCACTTATCCCCCCTGAACTTTTACAGTTTTTGCAGATACCCTTTCAATGTTTAAAAGCTCTCACTTAAGTTTATCAAACTTTGGTTTTCTCACTTTGCTCCTTCTGTACAGAAAATTCTTTACAATTTCAATTTTACCCTTGACTCCATAACTATACCGTTCTCAAAACAACGCATAGTTTTGGGGTAAAATTGACATTCTATTAGGATTTTCTGTATGGAATGGACAAAGTGATAGAAAATCAAACTTTGATACACTAAAGTGAGAGGTTTTGAATATTAGGAGTATCTCCAAAAGTGGCCAAAGTTAGGAGGTAAGTGAAGTTTCCCCTTTTTTTTTAGGGTTAAATACTTAATCAGTCCTTAGGGTTTGGAAACTTTATTTTTTCCCTAGGGTTTGGAAAGTGACTAAATTGGTCCTATGGTTTTAAAGTGACCAAGTTAGTCAATCAAATCATTGACCGTTAGTTGACTTAACGGATTGACATGTGGACCAATTAGAAGTTGACACGTGGCTAATTAATTATTTTTTATTTTTTTTAAAAAAATTTAAAAATATCTTTCAAAAAAAGAAAAAGAAAGAAAATCTGGGGTGGCGAGCCACCCTTGTTTTTTTCTTTTTGAAAAAAATATATATTTTAATTTTTTCAAAAAAATTAATTAATTGTACGTGTCAACTTCTAATTAGTCCATATCATCCATTAAGTCAAACTAACGGTCAGCCAACGGATGAACTAACAGTCACTTTTCAAAACCATGATGACCAATTTGGTCACTTTCAAACCCTAGGAGAAAAAATAAAATTTCAAACCTAGAGACTAATTAAATTTAACCCTTTTAAATGATTTTTTAGCGGAAATTTTTATTTAAAAGAATTTTTCATTTTTTAGAAAGCAAAAATTTTTATTTTCTTACATGGAAATTGTTATTTAAAAAAAAAAAAACAGAAATTTTTATAAAAAAAATGAAATTTTTTCTTTTTTTTTTCTTATACAAAGGATTTGTTTTTTTAATTTCTAATTTTCCACCCTTTGGATTTTTTTTTTTTTTTTAGTTATAAATATTTTTTCTAGAAGTTTTAGTATTTTTTTTTTTAACTAAAGGTAGATTTGTCATTTGAGAGAACATTGAAAATATTTTGGTAGTTTGGACAGACATTGCCATAGTTAAAAGTTTGGAGGAGACATTGTCAATTTGGTAGTAGTTTGAGGGAGATTTGTGAACTTTTCCCTAATTAAATTTATCATTTTTTATCAATATTATTGGTGATTTAGCAAGTTTGGTTGGTAGCTTGACGACTGGACCCTGTTTTGGCCGAAAATCTTGAACTGAGAAGATATCCCACAAAAGCAATCATATATAATGATTTTTAATCGATCTTCTTAGAGCATGTTATTCTTTGTTGCATACGACTCGTATGTCGTCTCCCAATCCCCATAGAGCCTTCGTTGCCTTGAACTCTAAACACGCCCGTCTCTGTTTCTACTGTTCTACACCACAGAATCTAGCGTCCGATGTTTCGCTAATGATACCAGAGGAAAATAAATGGGAAGCTTTCGTTTTTCTACTTTCTACATTTTTTACCAAACAATGCCAAAGTGATATGCTTTTGTTTGGAAAGGGAAAATAAAATCCAAGGGACAATAGCATTGTGTGATAGTTATAACTGAAATAACTATAAGATGGTGGGATAAATTTTTGACTACTGCACCAAGAACCCGGACACGAAGCACATCAAATGCAGAAGGAATGGACATTTCATCATTCTTTAAATCACAAAATTGTAATATTACAACAGCCTACACTAATATAGGTCAACTCCAGTCAACCTCCCAATTCCCCCAGTCAAGCAAAGAATAACTGTACAAACAAATCATTTTACAGAGTAAGAGGATGCAAAGTCATCAAGAAATGGTACTAAAATCTTGCCTTGTATTTATTTAAGTGGGGCCGTGTTGATCCTCGCACTTGAGAACAGCCATACGCTGAGACCTTGAATAGCCTTGCCTGTTATTAATGATGTCAATGTAACCTCGGAGCCTATAACGGTCTGAGTTTGTGAGGGAGAATGGAGGATTGACAATGAGGGATGGTGCTTCCACCAGAAGGAACACTAACAAACGCACAGCTTTTGAATACAATGCTGCTGCACTTTCCATGTTACCCATGAGCTCCTCAACCTACCAAACATATGAAACAACAATCCTCAGTCAACAATTTGTATCATGTTTCATAATTTCTAAGGTAACATGTTATCACCTTTTCTCAAACAATATATTCAACATCCTTATAGTTGAGACCATTGTTTTGTTAACTTGATTATCTATATAAAGAGTATTTCTAATGGATTTGAAGCAATGCCATGTAAGTTCATGCATTCCATTTTGCATTTCTACCTCTGCTTTTTCTTACAGCACAAGACTAAGGTTGCGTTTTTATGTACATTACACGTTACATTTAGTGGAGCAAATGAGCATGATTTGAAGCATAATAAACAAGCCTATATGGACACAAGACTAAGAGATGCCGACAGAGTATTGGTTTAAAATTATGAACACAGAATTTCCATTTAATTTTTTTTTTTTTCAACTACTCACTTCAGGCTCATAACTAGCTAGAGTAGGGACTTTAGCATGTCTCGACTGTGATCCCTAGTCTGGAATTTAACCTCCAAGTTCTACAAGCACGAATACAATGCATAAACATAAAACCTTGTCTTGCATTGCCTTGCCTACTAGTTCAGTTAAGTATTAGCTACAACCAAATGCGGGAATGTGTATCATGATCCATATTCCAAGAAAAGAAGAAAAGAAAATACTCACGCCTCCACGCCTCCCAAAAGCAAGGGCAGAGTCAAATATTGTCTCCATTGCATCTGGCATCTCCGTATTGCCTACAATCACGACGAGGAAGTTTAGTATTTAGAGCCTTACACACTGTAGAATGAAGAACCATGGGAGCTTCCTTATTTACATATTTGTAACAGAGACAAATTGGAGGTACGGAAGCACCAGAGTCCCACATAAAAATAGATATATGACGGCAAAAGCTCCCCATACCATAAACATGCTGCACCTACAACCACTAGCTCATAGGACCCAATCTCATTTTACTCAGAAAAAAGTCCACTAGCTCGTAGGACCCAATCTCATTTTACTCAGAAAAAAGTTGTTGGCACAATTAAATAATAAAGGTTGTTAACATGACATACACATACACACCTTATGCATATGCAGATATGACTTCAAAAAATTTCACAACAGCAAGATCTAACCATTTGAAATTTGAAATCAGAAAATTGTCAAACACTATTGGTTTTAAAAAAAAAGCATAGGAATTCAGGCATCAATAAAACGAATTTTACAAAAGGGTGAGAACAAAAGTGAAACATATGATCTTACAAGCTACATACGCTTCTGCATTAATGCCGATGATCCATGGAGTAAACATTAAAATTTTATATGTAATGAAGAATGTCCAAATATCATGTCATACCAGCTACAATAACCTTAGCAAGTTCTTCAGCATGTTCAACTTCCAGGAGAAATTCTCTCTCAATCTGTGAGGAAATATCCTCGGGCAATTGAGTACTGCAAACATCAAGATGTTCTTCTGTGTCAGGACTACCACACGTCTTGCTGGTGCTCCTCCTAAATCTTGGAATCTCTTGGCCTGGACTTCCTTCCATGGCTGAGGCAGCTTGTGTATGGCATATATGCAACGCTTGCTTCCAAATTGCAAGAATTACAAGCTGAATCGAGAATGCTTCTAGTGGCCTATCTGTCTCAACCTTTTTGATAATGACAAGTTAATTAAATTTGTAATAGCAGAAAAAACTAACTAAAAAAAAAAAAACTCATGGTAATTCAAAGGCATATCAGAAGGAGACTTAGGTGAGAAGAATGAGGCACAAACAAAACAGGAGATGAAGATTAAGTTAGTCTGACCACCAAATTATGCTCTTCAAACAATAATTATAGGACGTAAGAACTTTATCAGTTTATAACCCTATATTGTGGGACCAACAGAAAAGGTTTACCATGCACTGACAATCAGAGAATAACAAGTATAAAATGTATAACAATCATTGAAGTAAATGAATAGGCACCCAAGAATTAAAGCCCACCATCATACATGTTAGATCCCACCTCCTGTGTCAGCTCATTAACACGTGTCCTATGGATATACCATTATATATCTGCTACACTGGAAGCCAATTGAATATTCCCAAGGAGACCACACACCAAATGAATCAAGTGAAACTTAAACTCAATGGCTGAGTGGAGAGGGAGGAAGAGGGAACCATTTATGATTTATTACTCTGATTTGTACAAATGCACTTTTTAAATTCCCTACAGGATTGTTGGGACAACACTAAGGAAACTGACTTACTTTTTCATTTATTAGATCTTTAATGGCAGAGGCACACTGCTGTAATGATTTAATCCTCGTCATGCAGTGAGTAGATGGCTGCTCTAAAGCGCCTCCCATATCCACTGATCCTTGTGAAGTGCCTGGAGCAGAGCTCTGACTTTCTAAGCTTCCAATGCGACCGTTTTACTGGTCTGTGCGCCAATGATTGGCATTGGGGAACTTGATTTGGTGGTCATGTTAAAAACTGCTTCAGGAGGACTCTGTGACTTGTATGGAGAATGGCTTGGCTTGGAAGGACTTGCTGAGGGAGATGACATATCCATTGGAGGTCCAGACACAACAACATAATCTTGATCAATTAAATCTAGCGAATCCATGACTGCAGAAACCATGAAAGTTCATGTCTTACTAAGACATGCTAGATCTAGATAAACCATACACTGAAATGAGAGGGAAAAAGAGCATATTGGGATTCTTGGTACCTCTTGATCGAGTGTTTGGTGACCTCTGGTCCATGGATTTCAGAGGATCAGCTAAACTTCTGTCTGAAGGTTGATGGCTGTCCACCTTAGGATGAGTACTTTCCAAATTATCTGTGGCACTACCATATCCAAAAGAGAGATTCATGTTATTTGAAGAGGTAGATGCTGCTTCCCTTCTATCACCTTTTGTATCAAGGGAAAATCCAAAAGAAGACTTCATTGAGGACCTCCTCCTTAAGAAAGATGGGCTACCCTCAGGACCGCTAGAGTCATCATCTAAAAAGAAAGGCAGACAATCCTCATGAGAACTTTCCTCCATATTTCTCACAGGATCACATTCAGAGGAAGTAAATTCATCTGCTAGTCTTGAAGTGCTCCTACTCCTGCATAAGATTTTAGAATTTGGATAACTGATAAATACATTTAGACAGAACCATGAAGACCAACACTTTTTGCATTGTTTACCTCAGTGATGCAGCTGGTAGTTTATGAGAAAGGAATGGGTGGTTGAAAAACTCTTCAAATGTTAATCGTTCAACTGCAAATACAATGTCAAGGGATAGAATCAAAAAATTGGAAATAAGAGGAGGAATTTCATATAATTTCATAATCCGTTGGTAGATAAGACAAAATTTCCTATAGGTCTCACACATCATTCCTTGACATTGTGAGACTTTAGCATCTGATTATAGCTCATGTCTCTATGCCATTTGACAATTGACAACATAAAAAATATTGAAAAACATACAGTTAGAATTTAGTAGTGTCTCTATGCCATTTGACAACTGACAACATAAAAAATATAGAAAAACATACAGTTAGAATTTAGTATCTGATTATAGTCCATTCGCTCTTTGGTCTGATCAGGCATCTCATACACATTCATCAAGATATACCTGGATTACGGCGCAGCAATTTCTGGCACAAATCTTTGCAGTCAGAACTCAAACCCTTGATATCTGGAGGGAAATGCAATTCAGTTGATTTCACAATGTTCTGGAGCAACTGTACAGAACACGATATTGGAATAACTAGGGTTAAGACAATTTTTAAAGGCATTACGACTAGTTTAACCCAGATTGAGGATTACTACTAAAACTAAAAAGCAATTATGTTAGGAATGCTGAGCACCATGTGAAATCACATTAGGCATGTGAAAAGTAAAGCTAATCAAACCTGCCATTTGATCGCCCAGTAAATGGAGTTTTCCAGTAACAAGTTGAAATAAAATGGCACCAACACTCCAGAGATCTGCCTGCATATTCCATTCCATGTTAATGGGAAGAAACATTAAATACTTTATAAGTACCTAACCAAGGTAAAAAGAGCGAAACTCACCTTTGCATCATACTTCTGAAGTTGCATTATCTCTGGTGCCATGTAAAGCGGTGAACCACACAAGGTTTCTGCAAGGCCTCTAGGTTGCAGAGATCTGCAAAGGGAAAACTGACATGCCTGAACATCGAAAAGTTGAAGGAACTAGGGAAACCACCTCAACAAGAGTCGGGTGCAGGGTACATGTCCACGTGTCGTTTTTTTGTAGTGTCTAACAACCACAACTTCCCCATGTCATGGCTTGTCAGCACAGATGCTCCAAGATGAAGCCAAGAATCTAGTTAACAGTTGTGCACTAAAAAAAGAAAGAAACACTTTTCTTTGGACAAAATGGCATCTCCTCTCCCCATACACAAAGTATTGAGAGGTAAGGTCACTAATTCAATGCCACATGGGTTCATGAGTTTTGTTTATGTAACAATCTAGGAAAAACGCTAGCCATATCTGTACTATCATCTCAAAAGACTAGTCGATTTAAAGGTTTTCTAGAATTAATTATAAAGTTCAATTTAACCTAGAAAGTCAGCAACATGGAACTTTGCACATATGAGTGTCTTTATAAACTACCTACTCTATGTGGGCTACTCATCTTCCTAATATGAGACTTAAGTATTACAGTTTGCCCATAAAAGAAAAACTGTTAAAAATAATATCTAATCAGACATTACAGTTTAGGAGCATTCCTGACCATCAAAACTAGAGTGCCCATGAAAACTCTTAAGCGGCAGGGCCTATAGGAAGCTCATAATAAAAGTGACATTGATTTTACCTTGCAAATCCAAAATCTGCAATCTTCAAAACTGAATTGTTGTCATTTGTGGTGAGAAGGAGATTCTGTTCCAAAAATGAAACACACTAGAAATGGATTAAAATGCTGAGAAAATCTTTCTGCACCAACAAGTTTACTACATATCAAACAATTCAGCACATCAAACTATCTTATTATAAATGTTAACCAGAGAATATTTACTTCATCCATTTGCCAATTTCTTAGCCTTCTGAAGGGATGTAGAACCATATTCTCTACCAGACTAAAGCACTATCCCAAGTACAAGTTTTGTTTGTCCATGGCTTTAAGTACCATGAAAATATAAAGACAAATTTTGCCATGGGCTCGCTTCCCCTTAAAGAAATGATCGATATACATTGCCATATATAAATAAGAAATGGAAGTTAAATAGAAAAGAATCAACCAAACCTGCGGCTTTAAATCGATGTATAAGATTATTGTTCCGAAGAATTTGTAGCCCAGCCACTGTAAAATCCACAACCTTCCAATATCACTACATTACTCATCATTGAAGATGTGAAAAAGTAATGAAAACCCAACAAGGCAAAACTCAAGATATACCTAGCTGCTGCATGAATTGCTTTGCAATGCCTTCAGGGACCCTTCCATGGCGTTGAATGTACACAGAAAGATCGCCCCCTTTGCAGTACTCCAGTACAAGGTGTATCTTCCCAGGAACCTAGATGAGCAACATCATCCAAGCTCTAATTAACCCAAAAAAAAAAAAAACTCCGGTCCTCCAGGGAGAGAAATTAGGTTTGGGGGTAGGGCTAAGGCCCCCCTCCCTGCTCATAACATCCCAACTATTGTTCTCCGCATGGAGCCTTTCACATGCAAACTTGCAATTTCCCTACAAAATGAATTTTGGAGGGAAAAATGCACACCTCCAATGCTTTGGAACATATTGTAGATAGATGATATTACTAGCTGAATGCCCTCTAACAGAATTTTAGGGCACCTCCGACTTGATGAAAATGTGGATTAATTCTAAATCAGGCCAAGTGAATACTCTATAGATGGACTCGGTTACAGGTAATAAGCATTAATGTAACTAAGCAGACTATTCTCATCTCGAGCCAATCAGGCCAAGTGAATTTGAGCTTTACATGATGATTATAATTTTCTTGATAATCTTTTGTTTTCCCAGCTCTGTAGTCTTGGAATTCTTTGTTTTGCTTTTGCACAATAAATTCCCAAGTTGAACAAGCCAAAAGGTAGTATTACCCTTTGATCAAGTAAAGATACAGTCTTCTCAAGCACAAATATGCAAAAATCTATTTTCAAAATCTTGACTTTTTAGCCCTCATTTTCTAAATCTCTCAGCAATTAAGCGAAGCCCTGGGCTATAGTCCTGTATATTCCATTCATTCTACTTTTCTACCAATTGCTATCACAACGTAGAGAAACAAAGAGAAAATGCACGAATGCAGACCAAAAACATAGACGTATCCATTCCCATGGAAAATATTATTTCCGGGAACTCTTTTCTTGGAAGACCTCATGGATTTTCACCATAAATTTGATAAAGGTCCAACAACTATCGAAACAAACAAATCCTAATTCCTACATAAATTTCCATAACGAAACAAATAAAGCCTACTGTTTAAGTAAACAAAAAGCTTCAATTTATCGTTTCATAATGCGTCACAAAATTTAACGAGTAAGAAACTTCAAAACTATTTTCCTTCGACTTCCCTCCGCTTTCTCCGCATCCAAACACAAAGTTATTCAAGTAACTGAAAAAAAAAAAGCTACAAAATAAATTTCAGACCTGAATAATATCGTGCAAGCGAATAATATTGGGGTGGTTAATCCGCTTGAGGATAAAGATCTCCGACATTAGAGATTCTTGCAGTTTCTTGTTGAGCCGGCCCGTAGCGATCTCTTTGATCGCCACCTCGGTCCCGTGGACTCGGTGCCTCGCGTGCCACACCACCGAGAACGACCGGACCCGATTTGCCGCCCCACCAGGTATTCCCCTACCATCCTATCCCTCCCGGCCGACTGCGCCATTCTCGAAGCCCTCAAGAACCCTAGAATCCGAACCCGGAACCAGCTTCGAACACCGCAGTTCAGCCTCTCGGACGGAGTTACCCAGCTCTGGAAACAGACCTTCCTCGACTCGACCCGAATTTATAGGCTTTATCTGGTCGAACCAAGAAATGATTAGAGAGAGAGAGAGGAGAGAGATTAAGAGGTTTTGTTTAGTGAAATAATAATTGTTTATAATAAAATATTAGCTTAAATATTTTAAGAATTTCAATTAACGAGAATAATTGAGATTAGTGCTGGTTGATTAGAAAGCGTCCAAGTAGAGGGGCAGAGAGAGAGAGAGAGAGATTTGAACGAGAAGGCGTAGGTGGCTTGAAGATAAAACATGCAATGAGGAAGCAATGTTAGCCTGTGGTTGATTCTACAGTGGGTCGCGTGGGCGAGGGGTGGCGTGCACCGTGTGTTGCTTGTCTTGTAGTTGTTGCGGCCCCTTGCTGTGGTGGTTCTCGATGATTGGTGGATTTTGTGTCCGTTTTCTCTTCGTTGGGTTTGGTGATGATGGGGGGTGGGCCCAAGGTCAATAATGTTGTGATATAGATTTGGAACATACTTTCTATATCTAAGCTCCAGCTCTGGTTATCATTTATTTTCTATTTCTTAACCTTTTGGCTAAGATCAATTGTTAATATATATATATATATATATACATATACTTGAAAGAAATAGTCGTCTAATCACCAAAATTATGTGTCTTTTAGTTTACTTTCCTAAAAAAGTCTTTCTTTTTATTATAATTTTAGAATTGATTTTCAAACAAGTCCGTTGTGTTTTTTTATTGACAATATATAATTTCATAATTACTGGGGGTGATAATAAAACTTATAAGTCAATCCAACTTGTTAGTTTGTTCGTGTGTGTAATATTTTGTATAAATATAAAATTGTATTGTATAAATATTAACGGCATCGTATTCATAGTTAGTACATTCGTCATAGTTAAAAGCCCCGGCTCCATATCGAGGTCACGGTCAATATCATCAATATTGTCACTATCCTTAGTACCCTTAGGCTTGTTTTCTAGGAATTTATTTAGAAATACCGTAACGAAATGAACATAAGAGTTTTCCTCCAAGTATTTGTATACTAATTATAGTTAGGTGTTTATAATTATTGGCAGCAAATGCAAAGGCGAGAGAGCTCATTGACCAATATACTAAATGGTGGAACACTTGGCTGCTTCAGAAGATTTTTATTGGATATAAGGTGAGGGCTATTTGCAGGCTGTCATTGAGTTGCTACAACGAGTGAGATGCATTTGATATGGAAAGGTACCACACCGGGAGAATTTACTATTCGCATTGTCTGTAATTTGGAAAAAATAAAAGCATGATACACGTAGAGGAAAATGTTCAAATTGTTCAAGAAGAAGTGGGATTTGGCTATTGATGTGGGATTTGAAGTCAAGATGTTCATGTGGGGTGCTTGTCACGATCTTCTACCTACCAAATGTCCAAAGAGAACGTGTTGAAACTAGGTATTGTAAATGAACCTTCTTGTCCTATTTGTGATATAGATGGATCGAGAGAATATTTTACATATTTTGTCCGTGGAGTTGACCAGCTATAAACGTATGGGGAGCTTGTGGGAAATTCTTTTAAGAAAACTCTTGTAGTGGATTTGATGTTATGCAGGCTGTGAAGGAGTTGTTTAGTAAGTATAATACTGAAGACTTTGAGCTATTTGTGGTAATATCAAGGAAATTAAATATGGTTTAGATGAAGCACAGTGGTTTACAAAAGAAAGTTTATGAATCCTAATCTAGTGGTGTGGGGGGCAATGGAGTCTTACGATAAATACAATAAAGTGAATTGGGATGATGCAGTTGATAAGGTAAAGAGGCAAATGGCATGGGAGTCAATGAGTCGTAGTGCGGGATCATGAGGGACGAGGGATATGTAATTGCAGCAATTAGGCAACCTAGAGCCTGCAGCAGCAGAGGTATTGGGCGCTATTCATGCTGCATAATTCAATAGAGATTTGGGTCACAACAATATCACTATGGAAGGCAATCGCAGAGCCACGTGAGGCTTTGGAGTGTCACGTTACCGGTAAAGCTTTAATATTATTTTTCTTACTCAAGTTTCACATAGCACAAAAAAAACAAAAAAAAAAAAAAATTTGTCTCTCTGACTTACGCAAGTTATTACTCAAGACTTCTTAAAAAAATTTAGTGACACCCCATATGAATTGTTTAACTTTACCATCGATGGAAGGCAATGAACTTCAGGTGATTAATGTTATCAAGTCCAACATGTGGATTTGAGTGGATATACATGAACAACTTGTAGAAAACTTGCTAATGATGCTTATCACGTTATCGCAGCAGCTGTCAAATTGGCCATGTTATAAGATATGTAAATTATGTTGCTCATGGGCTAGCCGATTTTCCTTGTACGGTTAATATCAAGTTGTATAACAATTGTTTTTTATTTTAATAAGTGTTGATAAATAGCCGATTTTCACTGTCATATTATTATCAAATTGTATGATAATTGTACATTACTCATTTTTTTCAAAACAAAAAAATACCCTTTATGCATTTGTAGAGTAGAAGGAAAAAGTGTGCGAAACTCAAGGTGGTTTACTTGATTAGAGTTAAGAATTTTCTGCTTCATTTTTTTCTTTTGTTTTAGCAAAAGGGGGACAATGGATCAAGATTCCTTAGAATTTTTAGGACATTCTATTAGTAGATTTCTTTAAATCTTAACCATTAGCTTAAAATTTAATAGTATGGATTTTGTCATAATGATGGTTATTGACACTTATCAGATTTATTTATGTTTTAGAATTAATATTTATTGTTTCTAAGAAGTAACTTAATCGATTGTGAATTACGCTTAATAAAGTGGAGATTATTAGTTTGAATCCTTAACCATTTTCTTTGTGTAAACATGTAAAAAAAATTATTGATAGGGCAAATTTTAACGTTCAATTTTAAATAAAATGATTGAGCTTTGAGAGGACGTAATTACTCACTCTAGGTTTCAAATCATTAAATAATTATTAGAAATCAGAGCTTGAACACGGAAGCGTCTGGGTGGTGTAGTTGGTTATCACGCTAGTCTCACACTAGAGGTCCCCAGTTCGAACCCGGGCTCAGACACGCTAGCTTTTTGGTCAAATTCCTCTTGCCTTTTCCAGACGTACCTTCGTTCACTCAAAACCTCCCAAAACCATTTCCTTCCTTCAAAGCTTCCTCATTATCTCCTCCCCAAATCGCTCTATCCTATCTCATACAATCACCCAACTTCAACCTCGATTCCTTCTCGCTCTCGCTTCGCAGTACGTTATTTTTTCTTTTCGTCCCCGTATTTTTAAGGTTGTCTTCCTAGGGTTTCGTAGCAGAATCCGTGAGAGCTATGGATTGGGGCAACGTGACAGCGGAGGATCTGATTGACGCCCTGCGCGAGGTCGACTGGTCGTCGCCGCCGCGCCCTCTCTCCGAATTCTTCTCCAGGTTCACCGTCCCCAGATCGTACGCCAAGTGGAATAGCCGCCTCAAATGCAATCTCTACTAGTACGATTTCCTTCTGACTTATTTTCATGCTTCTTTAGCTCGATTATGTGGTTGTTTAGTCTCTTTTTCTTTCTTGCTTGAATTACGGAGTTGTTGAATTTTGCAATTTCTTGTGAATTGAATCGGCTTGGATCTAAATTGTCCAGTTCTTTTGTTGCTGAGAACCGATGAGTGAGAATTGAAATGCTATCAATATCCATCCTACTTGTTTCCCTATATTTGGGTTCCTAAAAATGAATACCTAACTGAATTAGGGAAAGTAATTGTATAACGCTGATTTAGTATCCTGGAAAGTGAAAAGCGACTCGTCTAAGCTCTTTGTTGGTATGTTAGGCTCATTTAGGGGGGGGGTTTGGTTTTGTTGGTTTACCGATTATGTGATTGTTCGTATTTGTTTTACTAATCTGTTATCTTCATCTGGAATATTTGCTTGCAGCTACCGAACCAACTACTTCATTATGATCACTTTCATTCTTGGTAAGTGAACAAGAGGGCTCTAATGCCCCATTTCCTTTGTTATAAATATGTCAAATGTGTTTGTTTTTATATTTTCATTATGAATTGTAGGATTGGGTTTTCTCCGGAGGCCACTCTCTCTTGTAGCTGCGTTTCTGACAGCACTTAGCATTGCTTTCCTCAATGACAGGTAAGCCATTTTATGTACGTGTATGCACGTGCTTGTCTATTTGTTATGTACTTCTGTTATGTGTTTGTGTTTACAGGGACTACGGTTTACTTAGGTGGAATTTTGATCGTTAAAAGGTAATGAGAATATAAAAGACAGGCCTTAAATAGTAAAATATATTTACTTCATGGTAACATAAGCTAGGATTTTACTAGTGAAGGTTAGAGCAAGTTAGTGAGGCTTGATGATTTATGGCTTTTTCCTTGCCCAAATAGAGTCCAGGGCAGTCAATTTGTCCTTATAGGAAACTAAGTCATGAAAAGTGAGTATGCTATACGTCACTCTTTGATCTGAATTAGGTATGGGAATATACTTTATGCTTATGTATCAAGAATAAATTGAAAAGTTTCTTTCTATGGTTTTATAATGGTCAATATTACAACCACACACATGAACATTCACATGCATGCAAATACAGTTTTTGATAAGTAGGCTTAGAGTTGTACTTGTGTTTTAGATTGGGTAACTGTCCACTCATAATTGGAACATGGTGGTGGTGGTGGAAGTGTTTGTCATGGTTTATGCTTCAGTAATTGTGTAATGCTACGGGTGATGTCGTGGAGAAAGCTAGACAGGTGGTGCATGACCTTGTTGACCTCTGTTCATATGAATAACAAATTTTTTTTTTTTTTAATTTTAATTTTATTCCATCTGATTTCTCAAAAAAGCAGAAAGATGTGGATAGGAAAAACTGACTTGGACTTTCAGAAAGCAATTATTAAGTATTCATTTTTGTAGAGTTCCTATATAAGTACTTCTGACAAGTGGGAAGAAATCGAGTGACATATTCCATGTTACCAATCTGGTGGAAATTTTTTGTTGTGTCTGCTTATGCATATATGGGTACAGAGTATTGAAGATTAAAAAAATCTTAGTAATAAATTATGGAAATTCATTAGTTTAAGTTGTACAGTATGTACTTCAGAATATCCCATGTGAAATTAGCTTGACTTGGTTGTGTCCGTTGTCAGTGGGACTTTTTGAGTGTCCCTAACCTATATTTTCTATTGTTGTTTTCTGCCATTTGCTCTTTCTGTCTCTCTTTTCCTGTGGTTGGGGATTGGGCAACGGCTTAAATCTGTTGCCAGTGATTCTGTGGGATTTGTCGCCATCTTTTGACTAGAAGAGAGTTCTATTCCTATGCATAAAATGATTCAAATGCAGGGATGGGGTGAGGCTATATTATTGTTTGTTTCTTTATATTGGCTGCAGTGATAGTAAAAATAAAAGGGCCATTTAGGAAGCCAAAAAAAAGTCATACCAGGCATCTTTTTTCGCTTTATACAGTGATGTTGGTATGCAATAATATAATTCCTTTCCAGTAACCATCATGTTAGTTTCTCATCTGTTGTTGCTAAGGATTATTGCCACAGCTTTGCAGGTACTTTTAATGAGAAGGTAACAAGAACAGTGAGGCAATTCTCTCCTCACTTAGCTGCAAAGATGAGGCCTCCTCTTACGTAAGTGTCTTTGCTTATTATGTGCCTACAAGTTGTCCTGTGATGTCTATCGATGTACTTTTTTCCTAGTTAGACGTTTCTCCTGTATACTTCCTGTGTATCTTGGTGGCGCTTTGCACTTTTACTGATATTTCGATTACTTGTAAAAAAAATTTGTTTTTTATTGCCAGGCCTGTTATTCGTGGACGTCCATCAGCTAAAAGAGCAATATATATTTGCGGCCAGCCTCGTTGGGTGTTTGTTTTTATATTCTCTGCTGGTATTTGAATTCTGGAAGCAATGTTTTCTTTTCTGCATATGCTGAGATTAGAAACCATCACTTTATGACTTTTATTAGTTATTTAAATGCTTACCCAATTTTTTTGTCTTTTTGTAGGAGTTTCATCCTTTGGTTTATTTCTTCTGGTCTCTTAACTGTCCTATGGGCTCTTGCCATTGGACTTCTTGGTATGTGATGTGCTGTAAATCTCTCGTGTCTTTCCTTAGCATTTTGTATATTTCGAGTTAATTCTCTTTCGCTCTCTCTCTCAGCCACTATCCTGCATGCAAGTTTTAGAACGCCTAATTTGAAAGCACGCTTGAACACATTCCGTGAAGAATTTCGTTCGGTTTGGCGCAATTATAGTGAGCTGTAGCTTACATGGAGTTTGCAGGACGTGAGTAAATATTTTTATGAGCTTTACATGTTTCAATTTCTACCATTTACTCTAGTTTCATATAATGAGGTGGTGCTTTGTAAGTTTTTGTTATGCCTCTATTGTTTTCAGATATGGCTGTCATTAAATTCAATATTTGGATTTATTTGAAATCTAAAATAATTTCTCCATTTACAAGTTATTTAGGAATTGGCATATAGCATAAAAGATGTTAGGGCCCAATATTGTCTGAGGCACTAACCTATTGCAATCTCATAAGTAAAACCAGGGGTTGAATTTTGTATTACTACTGATAAGATTTTCTCTATCTTTAATACTGAAAAAATTAGTCTTGCCTCATGATAAAAAAATTTTTAGGCATTAATTTGTTAAGTCCTAAAAGTTGCATTGCAATTTCCCTCTTTTACTTTTGTAGCATATATACTAATGCACAATTTTGGGCGTGCTCTTCTTTTCTTGGAAAGAAAGGGATGGTTGATTGGGTTTTGGTTTGGTTTGATTGTGCATGCATGATTTTATGAGTGTGCACGCAAGTGTTGGTGTTTTCTTCTTTCCTAAAGAATAGTCACTTTAAGCAGTCAAATTAAACCCTGGTTTGAAAACATGACTTAATCCTGATGTAAAGTTAAATTAATCTCAAGTAATCTCAGCAACGAGTTCAGATCTCACCAGCCACAGAAAATTGAGAGCTAAAGAGACTGGCACCTGTAAGCAAGCAATCACCTAAAAAAAAAAAAAAAAGTAGTATGATTCTAGATTTCTAGTGCCTTTAAGAGCACATGATGAAATTTATAGTTAAATATGGATCCCTACATCATTACATTCGTTTAGGATTAGGAATAGACATAATCGTAATTGGACCTTTTACATCTCTCTCATTATTTGGGACCTATTCATCTCCTTGTGAAAATATTGGGATTTGGTGCTTATATGGAGACTTATGTTGCTTGCTATGGAAATTATTTCAGATTCGGAGTGTTAATTCTGTTTTTGCTAAATTTGATTAAACGAACACAGTTTCTGGTCTTAGTTCTCCTAGCTATATGCAAGACCCTCTGAGGTGTGAAATTGAGTGGGATTATCTCCCTTTTAGACATTGTCTTACTGCTGATTTGATAAGACATCAATTGTCTTTGTTTTGCAATATCTGTCTTATCGTGATTGTGAGACAATATTGGTTGTGGGATGGAATGAAATACAATTCCAAACATAAGTTTATGCTTATGGTTCCATATTTTTTTTCCCATCTGTTATACTTTTTTTTTTTTCTCCTTACATTCCAATCTTTAAGGCAGCAACGTTTCTTTGGCATTTTTGTCATAAAATTTGGGTTTTCACACATTCTTTGCTGTTCTTTTCAGGGATTGTTCACTGAAGCTTATACCACAGGTGGTCATTCTTAATATGAGATTAACTGGTGCTACTTTTGGTATAAAATAATTTCTTTTGGCTGGACTGGAATTTCTGAGGTGAAAGCTGCTATTCTACGCAGATCACCAAGTTGTAAATTTTCAAGAGCTCTTATCTCTGTAAAGCAAACTGTTTCCATTTGTTTTATCCATGTGTAGGAGAAACCTTGGAGCATTTATATCCAGTAAGCACAAATGTTCTCATTGTATCTGGGCAAGCTTTAAATGCCCATTCTAGTTGTCATAGACTTCTACATTGCTTAATAGAAGTTGTTGAATTGCCTGTATGGGTAGCATTTGAGGTTGTACATGGCGGGAATATAAGTTTGGTGAGATTGGAATGGATAGGATGTAAACAGAAGAGAGCCTTTTTGAACACAACCTGGTTTCCGCCTTCATTGAAGATGAATTCATTCACCTTCAAGTGGAGTCAAGATAGAATTGGGGTGATGGAAGAGATAAATCTCATGGACTTGATACAAACTAATCATTTGTACCCTTCAATGTGAGAATGACACATCAGCTTGATCACCAAACATAATAAACTCAAAAATGCTAAATTTTTCGTAACTAATCATCAAAAACACCCTTTTGTCAGCCGTGTTTGCTTTACTAGAATCTGGTTTACTTGTTCATCTTTGTGGATGGGTTGAAGTCTTGTGGTGTTGGCAGAATCGGAATCCAAGAAGTCTGAACTTGTAACCCATCTTCGCCTGGTTTTGCTGACATCCCCCCCTTGGCTTCTTCTAAAAAAGGATTAAAATGTAACACTTGTAATTCTCTATCCTTTTGTCTTCTGCCATTTACAAAGCAAGAACACAAGGCTTCCCATTGCTCTACTAATTGATATGGCGATTTCCGATTCACAAAAAAAAAATCTTTAGCCTCATTAGGTAAGATTCTTCTTCAGTAAAAAGAAAGAAATTTGAAATTAATTTCAGAAAATTGAGACACTGCAAAGATAAAATAATAGGCAGATAAATAATAATAAAAATAAATAAATGAAACCCAAAATCGTATCACACCCAAGCATCTGGAATGATAAAACTCTTCATGCATAAGGACAAAGTAAAGTACTGTGGATATATTTGTCAATTGGTACATTTTTTTGTTAACAAGTGTTAATCCTAAATTCCAACGATAATTGGTTCTGTTACATATAGGGGATAAAACCGCGTTGTTTTGTTTGAAACCAAAATGAAAGAAGTTTTTTTTTTTTTTTAAGTAGATTGTTCTTCTGAGTTAGTGTTCGAGTTCGTTAACTGACTTTTCAAAGGCTCCGTTTGTTTATACGTAAAAAATGTTATTTATTTCGACATAAAATAAATTCATGGAAAGTATTTTTTGGTGTTTAGCATGTATAAAAAATACACTATATCATTAAACTTTAAATTACGAAAATGTCACGAATAGGTCCCGACTATGTGCTAACCGAGTCTCGATGATGTCCTAACTGGCTCTTAGCAAGTCCCGAACGAGTTAGTCGGGTCTCGGCATTAATCATCTTGATCGAAGTTCGATTAGTCCCAAGTAGTGTCTTGATTGGGTCTAGATTAAGTTCGATTGCCAAGTTGGGTTTAGACTAGGTCCCAACAATGTCCTGATCAATCGTATCCTGACGACATCCTTGTCGGGTATATCAATTTGAGAATGAGATGCATGAACTCAAAAAATGGTTTACAATTTTCAAAAATTAAAGAGATTTTTTTGTCAAACCGAAAATATATTTCATCGCACCAAATACATGAAACTACGAAAAACATTTTCTTGAAAATCATTTTATAGAGAGCCTTAAGTATTAAAAGACAACATTATAATTATTGCAAATCTTGATCTTCAAAGGGTTGGACTCAAATTCATCCTCAGAGAAACACTATCAAAAAAACTTAGGATACTTTTAAATTTTTCAGCAAGATTTAATTAGTGTATTGAACCATCCAAAGTAAAGAAGATTAATTCATAAAAACCCTACCAATAGTATTTGCGCAAAGTGCTACACTTTATCGACACACGTGAAATGATCCTGATGTGTGAAGACCATTATGACTGAGTGTGGATTTTGAAATGGATTCAATTATTTGGTTCTTTTTATGTGATCAATAAACTCACTCTCAGACAAATATTCTGCCTAGAGTAACATCCCCTCACGAAATTATAATCCCACCAAAATTGGATTGCTTGGCTTTTATCAAATAATAGAAATATTCTTTACAATTTTGTGACATGATAAAGAACTTTAGAACTCATCTCCTACATTTTTGTGATAGAGGACTGTTAAGAACTCATCTATAAATATGCCTGTAATTAAACTCTCATTTATCACTCTTTAATATATTGTAAAGATTTTAGCAATGTAAATTAAGGGCTCTAGGATTGCAAATTCAACAAACATTCATGCCTCTATTTCTAGATTATTCAATTCAAGCACTTTAGCAAGAAGGTTATTGTATCTTCTTCCTAATTCTCACATTAGTGGTATCAAAGAAGTAACTTCTGTGTCATATTGTTTAGTATGAATTTGATGATTATTTGTAGAATGATTAATGAACGTTTGTGTGTTGAGACACTTTTTGATTTTAGGGTTTCAAGTTCCATAGATGGTCTGGTATGGCCAGATCTTGGGAAAATCAAATTAACTTGAGAATAACCACGTACAACATCTCAAGTCATGATGATAATCAAGTAATAACAAATGAGGGGTGATTCGACTGTAATACCTCGAATTTGAATCCCGTTTAAAGATGTTTTTATTTTAGAAATTTAGACTAAAATATAATATTTAATGAACAAGTAATATGTTTTAGAAATTTAAGGAGACACATGGATATTATAGAAATAATTTATATATCGTTCATGAAATTTAGTTTAATTAGAAGCTTTGATTTTACTATTAAGGAATTTATTTTAGACACTGATTTTTACTGTGGATAATTTAAAAATTAAAGGATATTATTTAGGGAAAAAGGAGTTAATTTAAGTTGAAAGCAATAAAAGTAATAAGGCTAACATTCATAACATTGTCGTTCCTCCATTTCTCTGCTTTATCCCTGTTTCATGAGATTCACTTTGGCAGCCACTTTGCTTTGGATTGAGCTTTTCTTGGCCTAACTAAGAACTTTGCAGGTATGCCTGCCACATCCATTAATGTATCTCCCCATGCTCTTGATTCTCAACTATGTTAATTATTTCTCAAATCTTTTTGAACTCTTTTGCTTCTCATGCTTAGACTGTTTCTAAACTGTGTTTTGGATTAAACATATTTCTTTCCTTTTCACTTTCTCGGTAACTCCCTACCCACACTGCGAGAATTCTAACGCTGAGTAGAGGGTTTTGTTCTTAAACCCAATGTGATACTGATAGACGTAGAAGTAGAAATCACATAGCGAGCCTATTCGTCCCACGTCGTTATTCTTTCACAAATACGACAACCCAAAGGCGGAAAATCCAGGTAACACTCAAATAATCGTTCAACTCCATGTTTGGCTGATTGGCTCCCGAGAAACCAAAGGAAACGGAAAAAGAAAAGAAATTTTTGAATCCCAAGTTTTGCCAGGCTCTTTCTCTCCGTCTGTTTTTTTTTTTTTTTTTGCAGATTGCAGTCATCCAGAGAATGCTGAAGATTTTTTTCTAGGTTTTTTTTGTTTTTTGTTTTTCTTATTAGTTTCACCTTTTAGGATCCATCCTGATAGAGTTTTATCGGCTTCTCGAAAGCGTTTGAGTTGAGTTAAAAAGAAAAAAGAAGTGAATGGCGCGTGAGTAAAACTGTAAAAGCTTTCCTCCCTCCGCTCTGAGCCATATTCCTCCCGTTAGAACCAGAAAGGTAAGATCTTTCACCCTCCAATCCGAATCATCCGATGATAAAGCTGCAGGGACGTACGAGAGAATCCCTTATGCTTTTCCGAAAGAAAGTTTTGTGGTTTTGCATTGCTTTTAGATTGGCTGGCTTTGATTGGTGGAGTAGTTCTTTTTATTATGTTTTCGAATTTTCACTGTTTAATATGGTTATCACAAATTATCATGCATATGAATGGATTCGATAGCATCCAAAAATGACACGTGGTGTCCGGACAGGCTAGGTGCACAGACATAAAAAGAGATTGTATGCACGAGATTGTAGAACCATGCCTTTTGTAAAAGGAAATGGACAAGGAAGAAGCCAAAGTTGAAAAAGTCTTTTAAGGACAGCATCTCGAATTCTCGGCCTTCAGGCTTCAGGCATAGTCACCAAGTAAATACGTACAGACATTCCATTTTAGGAAATACGTACCGCCTTCTTTTACCTCTCAGTACGCATGCTCTCTCTCTCTCTCTCTCGGAGGGCTTCAAGTTTTCTGAGGTTTGTAAACTATATATATATATTGTGCTTCTGTCTGATCTATATAAATATATATCCCATTCTTAACCTCTAAAATTCTTTGCCGTTTCTCTACGTCTCGCCTTTTTGTGTTCATGCAAAGGGGTCAAGAAATCTATGGCAGATTGAAAAAAATTTGTTGGAACGCTTCTCTGGTGTTACCTTCAATGGGATTTATCATCTACTTGTTGATCTTTTATAATGGTTTAATGGAATCCAAATTAAAGCCGGATCCTTGTGAAACGTTGCGCTTCTATTTATTTTCTCAACCGTCTCTAAACACTCCAAACAATAAATAAATGTTTCTTACTTTCTTTAGCTTGTTAAAGTTATACGGCGAGAGTTTTTATAGAAACCAAAAGGCTCAGAGGCTCAAACTTAAATTACTTGCAACTATAAGACAGAGTTCAGAAGCAATATTGTAGTGGGTTAATTTGTCTCAATTTTTAATTTTTAATTCTTTTTGAAGCCTTTTTTTCTTGAAATTGGGGTCTGATTACTTATTTTATTTCCTCCTGAGATTGATATATTTGTATATGAGAACTATTGTTGCTGTTTTATTATTATTTGTCTTTGAAACACGTTAATTTATATATAGCTGGGATTATCTATCTGAAAATATTTGAACTTATATGTTTGTAGAATCAATAACAAATACTTACGAAAATAACCCAGTAAACCAAAAGACCTTAGCAGCAACTACAACAATATTTGGATTGAGGAGTAGCAAGAAAAAGGCCAGAGAAGAGGAGATATTATATATATATCGATCTAATCGGTAAGCTCTTCTCTTTTTTCTCTCTTATTATTATTATTATTATAATCTGTTACATACTCTTACTCAAATATAGTTTTAGACTTTGTTAGACTAATTTAACACTAAAAAATATGCATTTTAAGAAAAAAGTACCCGTTTAGTAAAAAAAAAATTGAAAACACTTTTAAGGGCTCAAAAAACCTAAAAATGATCAAAATACATTTTTGACAAAAACTTAAAAATTAAATTGTTGCCAAAAAATACCTTTTGACTTAATTAAAAACTATATTTTTAAAACACAATTCTAAACATGCTCTAAGCTCCTATTTTATTTTCATACTAAACATTCATGGATAAATGTGTGTTACAAATTTTCTCAACCACCTTAACACACATTTTCTCAACCACCTTCAAAAACTGCCAACAACGTGCATTTAGAATTCTCTCAACCACCCAAAATAAATTGGCAAAAATAAAAAATTGTCGCTAAACACTATTTTGAAATTAATTTTATGTGTTTGACATTTAATTTCTTTTTGAAATCTATTTTGTGCTGAGTTTATTATGTTTCTATCTGATTCTGTATTTTGTGCTGAGTTTATTATTACTTCTTACTTTCACTCTTTTACACGCTTTTATTCAAACATCTCTCAAAATACATGAAAATAATATTAGACGCAAGAATTAATAGAAGGCCAAAGCCATTTGACAACAGACTCCACGTCTACTATTATGTGCGGCGCCCGAAGCAATATGCTTACATTACATGTAAATTCCACCAAAAATGAGGGCAATAAAATGTATGTGATAAAATAGAGAAAGCATAAGAGATTTGAAGTGTCAAGATTACTTAAATTCCTAAGATAGAAAGGGGATCGACTTCAAAAGTTAATTTAGCTACTACTTTTTTATTATACACTCCTCTACTTTTTCATTATACACTCCAATCGTCTATTTTAACTATTTGTTCTAATTAAATATTATTTTATCTTTTTCTTTGTTTTCTTCTCCATCTCTCGTCTCTCTCTCCTCTCATTACTCTATTTCACAAAATCACAGCAAAACCATTTTCCCCAATCTCTGGTCTCTCTCTCACCCCCAACCCCTGCAAAATTTCACACCAAATCCCTGCAAATCTCTTGGTGGGTATGGGCTCTTCGGTAATTGTGGCCTGACCGGAGCCTTGGCAGACAAAACGCCTTAGTCGAGCAGAGTCGGAGCCTTCCTGAACCAGAGCAGGCTTGACCGGAGCCTTGGCGGACACAACACCTTCGTCGCGCAGAGCCGGAGCCTTCCTGGACCAGAGCTGGCCTGGCCGGAGCCTTGGCAGACACAACACCTTCGTCGCTGTGTGGTCTTCTTGGCGGACACAACGCCTTCGTCGTTGTAGGTAGGTTGCTGTGTGGTCTTCTTGAGGGAGAATGGGAGAACGAGAGAGAGAGAAAGAAGATTAAAAAAATGAAAAGAAAAAGAAAATATAATAAAATACAACTTACAGCTGCTAAAATACAACTTCCTTGCTACTGCTACAGTAGTCTTTCATATTTGAAAGACTACCGTAGTAACTTTTAACCATTTTTTTTTTAAATTTTTTCTCTCTCCCTCTCTCTCTCTTGCTCGTCTTCTTCCCCGACCGTGACAAAACTTTCTTCATTGCATTCATTCGGCCATCACAAAATTTCTCCATTCAGCGATCTCGGCATCAACTGGAGCACGAGGGGTCGACGAACCCAACTAGAGCACGAGGGGTCAGAGGGGCCGGCAACATGAAGAGGGGTCGCGAACCCAAGGATGGGTCGGCGATCTAAAGAGGGGTTGACGAACCCAAGGATGGGTCGGCGATCTGAAGAGGGGTCGGTCACGATGAAAAAAGAGGGAGATAGAGAATGGAATACCTGTGCATGGTAGGCACTCCGGCTCTGACGAAGCCTCTTGCAAGTCAGGCCTGAGCTCATGGTTTCCCTTTTCACGGGCTGTTTGATTATGAGAATGAGGATTTGTTCCGCTGGTAGGGAGAGAGGCACAAGAGAGAAAAAAAATCTGGGTTAAAAATAATAAAAGTGATTAAAAATAATATTTAAATAAAATGTATTGTAAAATAGTGAGTTTGCCAGAGGTTATTGTAAAAAGTAATAGCTAAACTATGCTATTTTGGACAGCTAAAGTAGAAGGCCTGCTGGAGATGTTCTAAAACTTTTATATTTAGCTAAATAGTTAACTTGAAGCACCTTTGGAGATGCTCTTAGTCACTTTCTTTCTTTCTTCTTCTTCTTCTTTTTCTTTTTCTTTTTTTTTCTTTTTTCTTTTTTTCACACAACCTCTTTAGGAAGGAATATAGCAACCATTATGGGATTTTCCACCGTCTCACAAGGCAGGTGGGCATTATGCCAGATTTTTCCGTTAATGTTTCTGTTTTTAGGGTGCTCCAATATTCATGCTTTTTTTTTTTTTTTTTTTTTCTCTTTTTGAAATCAAGAGGAGGTAAAAATTTATTTGATTGTTGAGTAGAAAATTAACAGAAACTCTGTTGAAACATTAAAGAGATATATAAGGATTGAACCTCATGTGAGATGATTTTTTTAATTAGGGTTAAATTTTGATTAGAAAATTTTGTTTTCATAAAAAAAATGAAATTTTGTTTATTTTGTTATGTTTTTTTTTTCCCCAAATTTTCATAATTATACCATTTATATGAGATGTATTTGTATTGAAATATAATAGGTACAACACCAACAATATCATAAATTCTTTCTAATTTTCTCTTAATACTTTGATAATCATAAATTATATATGTTTTCTTTTTTCTTCCTATATATTTTTTTTCCCATTATACTTCTTTTCATTTTAAACTATATCTATGGGAACAAAATTTTTAACATGTTTTAATTTATATGGATCAAACTAAAATTTATATATAGATATATATGATTTTATGCATTCATATAGTGTTCAATGTGATTGTATGATCACTATATATATTCAATAATGTAAAGGTATATAACTTTTAATAAATATTTTAATTGAAAGAGACGTGATAGAATTTTTTTACATGCCTTCTTTAAACCTATAATGAAAAAGACTTAAAATGTAAAATACAACTGGTAAACAAGTTTTTTCGAAAATTTCCGTAGGGCCGGGGGTCCTTTGTCTCCACCACTGCACCGAACTCCCACGCATCTATATTTCCTCTCCTTCAATCTTCTTTTCAAGCACAGAATTAATATTAATTCTCTGTTTCTTATTGACTTGAATCTTTTTGCAAGCACAGAGATATATATATAGATGGAGAGGTGACAAAATATTAGTTTCTTTGTTCGTATGGAGTATGATTGTTGTATCTGCAGGTATGTTTCTCTCATTAATTCATCTCACATGCATTTGATTTTCAAGTCACTCAAATTATACCATTTTCCTCCTAAACTCCCCACAATCTACTCTCTGTTGATTACAGCTTCTCACCCCACAAAGACTCTGTCGGCGGCAGTGTCTCATGTGAGCAACACCTCCAATATTACCGCAATAGAGGGTACGCCCGATCATTTACTTTGTTTTTTTTAGTAAATTTATTGGCCAATTAATAGATCTGAAAAGTTAGTTATTTAAAAGAATTTATTTCTTTCAGCTGAGGCACTGATGCACATTAGGACTTCGTTCCTAGATTCAGAAAAAATTCTTGTGAAGAGCTGGTCACCCATTGAGTCTCCATGCGGTTTTCAATGGCTTTATTGTTTAGACGGCTCAGTGAGTAGCATGTTAGTATCAGACCAACCTAAATGCTAGTAGCATGTTAAATGACTTTTTTTTGTTTTGTTTTTTTAATAGTTGAGTTATGATTTTGGTGCAGAAGCATACAAGATCAAAACTTGGCTGGAACTCTCTCACCATACATCGGCAACTTAACAAATCTAAAATATTTGTAAGTACATTTCTTTCTGAAAATTATAATTGCACAAGTGGTTATGGTTGCAGTTATTGGCTATAACCGCTAGCCGCAACTGCCTTGGGTGGTTATTAATTTTTAATAACTACAACCGCAACCGCCTAGGCGGTTAGCGGTTATTCAAGCTGCAGTTTTATAAACACTTTTTTAATATGGCCTTTTGGGCTTTTTAAGTGTTGGGCCATCACTAGGCCTATTTTTTGGGCTTATTTGGCTAAAGTGTTTTTTTATTTTTATTTTTTAAACAAAAAAGAAGGCCAAACAATGTTTTTGAATAAGACTTGACCCAAAACATCACATACTATATTATATTTTACATACATACAATCAAACACGGCCAAAATGACGCTGTTTTGGATGTTATATTATAATTATTATTAATATAAAATATTTATATTTATATTATTATATATAAGAGTAGGCGGTTAACGGTTACTAACCGCTTCTCCCTATCTGCTAACCACATCTGCTCTAGGCAGTTAGTACTTTTTATAACTACCTACCAACGCAATTAGTGGTTAACTATTAGTAGTTAGTAATTATAAGCAATTGGTAGGGTGGTTATAATTGTCCCGTTTGAACACCCCTACTGAAAACCTTTTGATTTGTTAATATTCTATCATGCAAGCCTTTTTAATTAGGAGAACCATAGAGAATGGAGAGTAACAAAATTTTCGTTTTGCAGGGTCCTTGTAAATGTTAGTATATCCGGATCAATTCCCTTTGGGATCTGGAGGCTCCAGAAACTTGAGATACTTAACCTTTCATATAATTTTCTGGTTGGTCAAGTTCCTAGTAACTTGTCTTACTTGCCAAACCTTCGAACCATGTGAGTAATATATATTCATTTTGCTATGCTTTTCTTATTTTATACATGAATTTTTTTTTAGCCAAATAAGCTGCCAATTAATTCGTTGATTGAATTGGATGCCAAATAATATATAACAAACAAAAATCCAAGATCCAACATGTTATGGTGTACATGTCTAGTTCTACTCTCACAAATCAAGTTTAATTTTTTAGTGAATTAAAATAAAGATTGAAAATGTCCCAAATAAATGTCCAAAATATTCTCAAATTTTCTCAACAAACTTTCCCAGAATTAGCACTTTTCCCAGGAAATTGAATTCCTATGAACACTAAAAACCTATATATATATATATATATAAACACACAAAGAAAAGAATATGAATTTTTGTTGCTGGGTACTAAGCATTTACAAACAAAAACATGCATAATGATCAAATTAATCCCCAAAATCCCACAAAGAGAAATTGACCCAAAGTAAAAATTTCCAAGCAAAAACCCTAAACTAATCCCCCAAAATCCAAGAAAGAAGAGAGAAACTGACCCAAAGTGAAAATTTCCTAGCAAAGGCATATACGATCGGAATTTGTTTCATGGAAAATTGAGTTTTTCTTTCTTTTCTTTTTTTATTTATTATTATTATTTTTTTTTAATGAAAACAAAAGAAAAGAACACACACACACACACACACATATATATATATATATATGATTTCTCTGAATGAAAACATAATCTGTTTATTGTTCTTAATGTCAAATAACAAAAACTATTTATCTTTATAGTTTAATATAGTCATCCCCAATCTAACTGCTTCTTCAGTACTTTGAATTTTATTTCTGAATATCGATAAAATTTTTTCTTATTTATCTAGGGATTTGTCCAATAATAATTTGACTGGTCCCATACCCAAGATACATCCACGTATGAGTCCGAGAACACACATGTAAGCCTGATCACTTGATCATTCATTTTCTTCGTTTAAGTTTTTGTTCAATACTTATTTATTTCCTTTTGATGCAGTGTTCTACGGGCCTACCAAGTAACCAAGGTTTTGCCTCTTCCCAATTTCTTTTACTAGTTGGCTTAATGTTTAATTTTAAATGTACTTTTTTTTTTCTTTGATAATTTCTTGCTATTAACTTACCCTCTTGTTCTTTATGCATATAAAGTCTCTCCACCATCCAGAGACAACAGTGTAAAAACTGCACTTGCAGTTGTAATAGCTGTTGTTTGTCTTGCAATGCTTTGCTGACCTCGCTACAAACAAGTAGTCCGAAGATGGTGGACATAGTGGAGGTGTGATGTGGGATTAGTCTTTAGTTTTATTTAGGTTTTATATTTTAAGAGTTTGTATTTTGCAATTTAATAATGAACTTGGACAATAGTTGGTCAAAATAGGGTTAAAGATTTTAATTAGATAATGGGCTTAGCCCAAAGTGAGTCAAATTAGGGTTATGGTTTATTTTATAATGTCTATTTAAATGCTTTTGTGTACTCTATGGAGAGCAAATTATGATTAATGAAAAATATGTTTTCTTAGTGGCATGATTGTTTTCTTCTTTTTGGTGGTGAGCATCCACCAAAACCCCATTGTTGCTCGATGAGACTCTAATCAATAGGGGTGTTCAGGCGGGATGGTTATAACCGCTCTGTCAACTGCTAACCGTTTATAATCGCTTTTTAATAACCTCTGACCGTTAACCGCTTTGTAAATCAGTTATTAAAAATCGCGCAATTAGCGGTTTTAGGGTTATGAAAAAGCGGTTATAACCGCTAACCGCCTTTATTTATATATAATTATATAAAAATATATATGAATTAAATATAAAAAAAATACAAAACAACTCCGTTTTGGTTGAAGAATGAGATGAAACCTTAGGCTTGTAATATTTGTTTTGCTTACATTTACTAGTTTCAGACTTTCAGTGGTTTATAGTATGTTTTGGTTTGATTTATTTAATGGATTTGGGCATTATGACTATGTATATGAAATAAGTCCAAAAAATAACATGTTTTTCGTTCAATAGGGCAAAATAAGCCCATAAAATATGGTAAAATAAGCCCAAAATATATGAAAAATGAAGGCCTAAAATATAAAAAGCCCAAAAGTTAATTTTTAAAAAACCGGTTATAACTACTTGTTAGTGGTTTGAATAACCGCTAACTGCCTAGGCAGAGGCGGTTATGTTATTAAAAATCCAATAACCGCATAAGACGGAGGCAATTGCTATTATTACAAATAATCGTTATAACCGCTTGAACACCCTTACTAATCAACATAGTTTATCTTATTTTCTATTATTTTTTGATATATTTTCTATTGTACTCCTTCTGTCCTATGTTAGGTATTATCTGAAATGATACATTAGCAACTAGTAGAACTTGTTCTTTTGTTATAATTTCTTGTTGTTTGTTCGTTCTAGAAGGAATCAGTCTCAAGTCTAAAATACAAACTTCTTTCAATTTTAGTGCGTAGATATATATATAAAATTATATATATTTATTATGTATATTCAACGTTTGTCTCATCTCTAGAAATCGCTTGTGTAAATCTAGAACTGCATATTTGTCCCTACTCTAAGAATTACCACTTGGTAGTGAGATTGTCACCTTAATTAGAGAGTTTTTCAATGAGACCATAATATAGCATATCAGGATACTACTTAACCCAAAAGCTTAAACCTATGAATTTTAGCCCAATTAGACTATATTAACCACTCATACTTATAATGTATTTCCAATGTAAGACTCAATTAATCTTGTTTACACTCACATGTATATACCTAGCATTAACAAGATAAAAGTTTAATTGCTTACTTAATTGATTTGAAGTTTCCCATCATCAAATTTTAATGTCCTAAAATAAGTACCGGGTGCCTAGGAAGACCAAATTTCTTATATATAATACAAAGATTTACCCTTGGCACCTCGGGTGATACTCATAACATGCTTCAATCGGGGATAGCTCATCCTTGTAACCTCCAAAGGGCCTCAAACCACTAGATGATGACTCACTACCTTCACTTAGGATGCACCACTCACTTCAAGAATCTTGATACCCATAATACATTCTTATGTGACCACCCCACTGGCCAAAATAGGATGGCTGGACCAGCCAAACAATTTCAATTTTTTTTTAGGTTTAATTTTTATTATTATTTTTTAATTTTTAACTTTTGGTACACATGGCATATTTTAGGAGTGACACGTTGGAAATCTTTAATTTTCTCTAAGAAATTTAACAAGGTATCGATTTTGTATTTTTCATAAGTAATGTATCGGATTTGATTGTTTTGAAAACTTTAGGAAAAAAATTAAAAATTACAAACCGAGATAATAAAAAAGTACTTATCAAAACCATATTTAAAGAATATTTATCTCAAAGAATGGTTTTTTTTTTTAATGAAAAAATTAAGGGTAATATTTGAGCTCTCTTAAGTGTGGAAAGATCATCTTGATAGAAAGACTGATGGTAAATCTTTCTTATCTTAAATCCTTCTTGTCTCCAACGTTGTATGTCATGCTGTAGTTGTTGAGGAGGGGGTGAAATTTGGAGAGAATTAATTGTCTTGTAGCATCATTTCTCACACATCATTATTAATTTGTATCCCTCAACTTCCCTTGGTTGCATATTATTAAGCAAGCATATCTTTACGTACAAAGGGCCTGTAATTATGAAATGCGTGAACAATCATAATCAAGATTTATAATATATTAATATTTGAATGATTTTTGGCCCAGAGACACGGTGTGCGTTACTGTGTTTGGCAAACAACATTCATTTCCACCTCACTTTTAAGTTTGTATCCTCGACCTATTTATTATTATCATATATTAATAGTTAAATCTAACTATTACGGTTATAAATTGAATAGTTAATAAGAGCATTTTTAATGGAGGAGTCAATTTTTTTTATAGAAAATGACTTTTCAAATTTTATTTTATCTAGTTTAACTAATAAAAAAAAATTAAATGACTTTTTTAAAAGTGTGCTGCTATATGTATCTTTTTTGTTTTTGTTTTGTTTTGTTTTATATTTTTTTGTTTTCGCTTTTCCAATGCAATGAATGTTTTACAAATTTAAATAGTCCCCTAAGATAATCAACGCGATGCTCTTGTGGCAGAGTATTTTATCAAATGAAAATTAGGAAGTGTCTAAAAGGTAATAATGGGCTAGAGTCATAATAGAAAAGCTGTGTGTTGCGCTAGTCAGTACTCCTGAGTCTCTGGCTAAAGCAACCATGTCCTCCTCTCAGTCCTCCGACCTTCCTACTACTACTTTCGAATATAACTACCAGTTCCCCGACAACATTTCAAGAGGGAAGATCCCGCTCATTGTGATCATCGTCATATTATCGGTGTGGTCCCTATTAGCTATTGTGTCAGAGATATGTCAAAAGTGTTTTTTCCAGCGCCAACTCCGTCGCCGAGTCAAGGCTGAGCCCCACGAGGCGCCGACGCCAGCTCGTGTTTAAAGCTCGGGATGTTCGCTTTTTAAGATTGTCATGCATGGTATGGAAGGGACATCGGATGGTGCTACCCAATCGTCAAAAAAGGTTTAGTGGTTAAAAATTAAGCTCACGATGTTGTGTGTTTTTTCTTTTTCTTTTTTCTTTTCCTATCTCTTACATGTTTATCTTGTCAGATCCATGGCTGTCGCTGACATGGTTAATATATCTAACTAATCAAAGATAGTTTTCATGAGTATCTAGACATGAGTATCTAGACTCTTAGCTGATCGTTTGGGTACTTGATTCATATATATAGTGCAATGTTTTTTCCTGTTATAAATGGAGTACTTGTCTTCAGCTAATTAGCAGAGAGAGAGAGAGAGATCAGCACCGGCGGGTGGCGGGGTTTGGGGATAAGGAGTCGGTTATTGCAAGAGAAGAAAGGTTTATCTGAGGCGAGGGGTAATTAGGTCCCAAAGCTAGAGAATTTGACGTGTCATATACCAGATTTGGAATTGCTATTTATTAACAAGATATAAATAAATGCGTATCAGCGGTTCAAATCCGATTTGTTTAATCCGCATCCATCCATCAGATATATTATTTATTATTGTCTATTGTCAGGGACTGAGGGTTGGGCTTGGTAAATCGAATAAATGCGTAGCTAGCACTCATTATTGCTTCACAGCCTTCACGTGATCAGGACACTCATTGCTTCTTCTCTTTGGCCATTATTATTGTTGAGTGCGACACTTCCGGATCCTTCAGTTTTTTCCATTTTCGGAAATTCTTACATGGCCTACTCTCTCTCTCTCTCTCTCTTTCTTACCTATTAATAAGTGTAGCATTTATAATATATTAGGAGAGCAAAGAATAAAGAAGGTTAAAAACTTTCAATTGAAGTAAATCATAAAATAGCTTCAGCTAACCAATTAAAATGTTAAAAATAATTTTCACCTACCTGAAAAAAGGCCCATTATTATATATATATATATATATATATATGGAATAAACAAATTAAAATTACTGAGATTTAACAATGAAGAATCACACATATATTACATACAAGAATAAATTCCACAAATTAAACTAAAGTAGACCCGTCATATATAAGACATTAATTGGACAACGACATCTCATCAACATAATTAACCACTAGAATTCTTCCGTTAATTATATGAGAAAATTCGGTCTAAAATTAATTATAATGAATGTTATAATTAAGCACCAAGGGAAACACTCAAGAGAACAAGAACAAAAGATGAGCAAATTAAAATTGAAATCTCACCATCATATATACAGCCCCTGCCCTGCCCTATTTGCGCAGTGTTAAATTTTCATTAATTTGGATGGTGGGTACGTAGATGAAAATGCAATCGAATATTAGTAGACAGTGAATGAGTTTAAAAAGGTTTGAATGTAATATTAATAATTATATGTTATGGATTAATACTCTCTTGATTTCCTTTTATTTTTATATAGTATTTTACCTTTCTATACATGATTTTTCATTGTTCCTTCAACGTGTTAAGAGAAATAAAACAAATAGAAGATTATTTTTATTATAATTATATTTTGATACCCGTGGGCGATGCCACTTGGCCAACCTGACAAGTGATAAGGATGTGCACATGCATATATAGTAGAAGCATATATATATACGTGGCAGGTTTTCATTGGTTGGTCAACTACCAAACTTTTGGATTGTCTACAAGCTAAATTGGAAGTTTACGTCAATTTGCATGCGAAAGGGACTCAACATTCCAATGATGGCAGCATTGTGAATTATTCATCAGGCCAAAGGCTCAGCATTGGCAGTGCTTACTGAACCCTAGCTAACAAATACAAGCTTGGGTTGCGTGGATAGTGGGTTATCTTTCTTTGCTTATTCAACGGCTCATTCTTTCCATTTTAGGAAACTTAACTTTTCCCAGGCAAACGAACCCCAGTTTCCCCTAGACTTATACCCACGTACATATGACATGTGAGTATATTTTTCTCTTTCTGAAACCCCTATTATCTAAGCCACGGGTTTGTGATCTGTGTTACCCTTATCGATGCTTATGAATATAAGTTATATATTTTCGCATCTTAAGATGAGTTTAACATTTAGAAAAAAAAATGCAAAACCAATCCCAGTAACTTCTATTTTCAATAAAGCTCACTAATTGTGGTATCTAAATGTTTTGAGAGTTCCAGCTCATGGTCTAAAACGTACAATAACAAACAAGTTTCTGCTGTAAAATTGTCTAAAATTCCGGTCAGGTCCTGAGTAGGTCTTAGGCAGATCCCAAGCGAGTCCTAGTACTTGCCCATAAATTTAGACTTTATTATAATTTAATTTTATATATATAAAATTATGATTTTTCATACGCACTAAACATAAAAATGAACGAACCTTATGGTGACAATAAAATTACCATCGAATTTTAAATAAATAATTATTAAATTTTAGATCAATTGATTTTATTATTATTATTATTTTGCTAGTTCTCTCTTTCTCCTTGGGAATTGTTTCCTCTCCTTTGAATAAATGTTCATTCTTTGTGAAACTATTATATTTGCTTTAATCATTCTTTTTTGGTCCTGAATAATTGGAATCGTATTAGGATCACCCGCTGGAAATTGCTTTGATCTTCCTCGTTGTACGCTTAATAGATGCATCCAGTTATGTGGCTTGAGTGCTGGATATTGTTAATCAGGACCATATTAGGTCACAAAAGTCTACCGGAGTTTTGCGCTTGCTCATGAAAAAAGTTTATCTCCAATTAAATGTTTAGCTTGAATTTTATGGATTTCAAGTAAACGAAAGAAAAAATAAATAAATAAAGTGAAAGGAAGAGAGGGGGGAGGGGGGAGACAGTGTTGTAGTGAATAAATTAAAATAAATGAAGTAATTTTTTGGTAGTATCTATCGGCGACCTTTTACAATAATAGAAAACTATACTATATTCCCAGTCTCGATATATGTTTCTTCACTTTTGTAACTGTACGTACTCGCAATCTTTAAAACTTTGTACTTAATTTTTGGGTGTTGTTGGAACATGGCTACTTGCAAGCATCTTTGATGGTGGATCGATATGAAATCATACGATCATTTCTCTCTTGGTTTTTAGACCTATCGGAGGAGGTTCATTTCAAATGTGGTTTGGTGCGCAGTACTTCACCTTGTTTTTCAAAACGTCTTTAGAATGTTGACATTGAACTCTTTATATTTAACTTTTAAAATATATATATATATAAAATTGCCAAAAAAAACCTAATTAATCGTTTAGCCAATGTTAAATATAAGTTGAACCTTGAGCCAATTTCATCGTTTGATATGGCTGACCCATATGTATTTTTGTACAAATACATTAATTTATACCGTATAGTACAAATTTACCTTTGTAGAAATGATCTCATATGTATTTTTCATACAAATCCATTAATTTATACTCACTATCAATAATATTCCTATATCTCTGTATCTTATTTTACCTTTGTAGAAATGCCTTTGATTCGATCATTGCACTTTAATATACTTCCATATTTTATTCTATATTTTATTTTTATTGATATTTTCACCAACTCATGTCAATTAATTGTTTTCCTTGTTCAATCTCCTCCCTATTCTTGTGTGGACATGTCAAAAAAAAAAAAAAAAATTGCTTTCCTTGTTTGTTTCTTATTTGACGCTTCATTACTATTTTTTATTAAATTATTTTCAAATTCTCTTTCATTGCGATATCTTTCACCTAATTTTATTTTTGCTATATACATGTGTTTAGTTACTTATAACTGCTAATAGATCGTGAGTAATGCTATACATACACACACGGTACACTTTAATTTCATCACACCCTGCATAACCGTGACCCATATGGCCATACCCACGGCCAAACCAATTTAATTATAAGAGAAATCTTTTAATTAATCTTATTATCCTTTGGGCATTTAAAGTGGCGGTAATAGTAATATATTGTAATGCTACACAATTGTTTGGTATTATTAATAGGTAACTAAGAGAGATCAGTATTCCATGAAAGAACCTTCCGAAAATGTAAAATGTTGAGTAAGCCAAAAGAGACAGGCCCACCATCCTAGGTGAATAATTGTTTTTCCGTACCCAACGTCATTGATTCATAGTAGAGAACAATATTAATGGACGTCGCATTCAACCATGAAGAAGAGCAGAATTATTGAAGGTGACCGCTCAACTCGCTTTTCGATCAATCCATGACCCATACTTATCATCATTTGATTCAAATATTTTTAAACTCATTCTGTGTGTACCCTCTCGCTCCAAAACAAAGCGTTCACATTGACCTTTCTTCTCTTACAATAACTCTCACTTCAATTTCTTCTCATACAACCTGCCGTGCTCCATCATAATTGATATTGGGCGTGCCAGACCTTTAACTCTCACTTCATTGATATTGGACGTCGCATTCAACCATGAAGAAGAGCTACGTGGACCCATTTCTCGAATTATGTTTCCCACAAAACCTTTTCATTTCTGGTTTCATGTTTCTACCGATTGGTTTGTGAATTATTGGTGGCATTTCTTTTAATGTTGGGTCTTTGGTCCATATAAAGAGTTCAAATCTCTCAACTATACCCCACATGCTTATCTGACTTGACTTCCCCTTTTAGCTTGTATGCAAATGAGAATCTTAAAAGTTTGCATGCAAAAAGCTACGTGGACCCATTTCATTGGGCAATTTTGCTTAGATCCCAACCATCGAAACCTTACCACGTATATGCTTTCAATTTGCTTGTCTGATTATCAATGGGGTGGTTATTTGAATAAGGTTTGTAGGCTTTTTACTTAAAAATAAAAAATAAAAAATTGATAATTATGTACATTAATTGAGACATATGAACACATGAAATTAAGTGTTTCAAACTACCATATGATATTTTATTGGAGTTAGTGGCTTATATTAAATACCAGTGGAAGGCCAAGTAGACGGAAGTGTAGTGAACATCATATCGTGAGAGCGAAGTTTAGGGAGCGGGAGTGGTACGGTACGGAGTATTTTAGAAATTTTTGTACAAGTCCATACGGTGTCCATACGACATCCATTCAATCCTAAAATGATATGATCATCACTTGTTCAACAAAAAATATCACACCCGTCTTTGCATCTCAAAACAAGCACACAACACAACAATAAAACCCTAAAATGGTGCCTTTTTTTCATACAAATCCAATGGAATCGAAAATGAGATAAAAACGAAATGCATAAACGCCAAACAAATCGAAGAAGCTAAGAAAGCTCTAAATTCTCCAATCTTCTCAGACGATTTCTCAACAACCAAACGGACATTGCATTACGAAGATCGATAAGTATAATGAGATTAAAACCTTGTAGCTTCCCCCCCCAAAAAAAAAATAGTGAGCAAAACCAAGTACCTTGATGGTGCGGGAACGGGAGGAGGAGGAGAAGAAGAAGAATCGCCATGGCTTGCAGGCGAAGATGATGAAAAGGATGAGGGTAAGAAGCAGCAAAAGTAGTAGGGCACCGACAATGCTCTCTAGCATCGCCATAGTCTTCGCTCTCTCTCCCCCTCCGAACCAACTGATTGGCGTTTGGGGTTCTCTCTCTCTCTCCGCCTCCTCTCTCTGAAATCTATCTCGTTCTCCCCTTCCTCTCAATTTTTCTCTCCTAATCCCACTCTTTGATTCAGCTTATAGATAAAGGAAGAGAATGAGAGGAAGCAGGTGGAGTGGGCGTGGGGATGAATAAAGGAGAAGGAAAAAGAAGAAAAGGAAAAGGGGAGGGGTCTGTCGGCAGTGGGGAAAAATATATGATTTGTAGAGGAGAATGCGAGATAATGAGAAATTTGCGACAACATTGCCGTCGCTAATAAGCATTTTAAATTGTCGTCACTAATAAGAGTTTGAATTTTTTTTCCTTTGATTCATTAGCGACGACAACATTGCTACCAATTTAAAATGCTTATTAGTGACAACCATGTCGTCACAAATAATTTGAATCTCATCGTAACAGCTACATATCATTGATGACATCTAGTCATCGTTGTTGTCCTTTTTTTTTTAAAAAAAATGAAATTAGCGACAACAAAAAATTGTCGTTGTTGATTGATGAGCAATAGCAACCATATATGGGTCGTCGCTAAAAATATGGTCGAAAAGACTAATTTTCTTGTAGCGAAGGTGCACTGGCTGTGGCGCTATACCTATCTGAGGCAGCAGCAAATGAGACCCGGAATCAACGTCAACATGAAGCCCCATGCTGAGGCTAAAGCTTGTGCCCACTTCAAGTAATTCTCCATATATATATATATATCTTCCCACTTGTGAACCTTTTTTCGTCTTAATTAATTAAGTCAGAAACAAGTTTATTTATGATCATGATCACAAGGCTAAGAGACCGAGGAATAAATGGTATCTTTCTTTAGAGAGAAAGAGAATGATCGTGGCATCAGATGGAGAGAGCTTTGAGAGAAATAAAGCTGTGCCGGACCTGCTGGTGCACATGGGATGAGCTTGAAAGAGGCCAAAACAACATGGGCCCAGCCTGGGAATTTACCAGATACACTACCACTCCGATCGAAGTGTCCAACTGTACGTACGTGGTGATGTTCATCTTTTTAAAGCCATACAAAGAGTATTTATAAACTAATTATATTGTATATCCACCAAATCCACCCCACGTGGTGAATGCCAACTGGGGGTCGTCTGTTATGGCGGCCTTGACTGATAGCAAGGCTTGGTGCTCTGAAACTAGTTTGGAGGGCGTGGGGTGGATTTGGTGGTGGAGGAAGAGGAAGAACACTAGAAGTTTCATGTTTTTTAGTTTTTTGATTCATTCTATTGTTGCTGTATACGTATATATATTATGCTGTATACAAATAATTGTTAATTGTGTGCGGAACTTTATAATTTTATATTATGCTTAATTATTTGGCACGTAAGCACATTAGTGCATTGACAGTGACCCTTCCGTCTTATTAATTGAAATATATTTAATTAAAAACAAAAAGAATAATAATTATTTTTATCATACCCCTTTGGATTGGTATTGGTCGGGGTCAGTAAGTCAGCTGGGTGATGGGCTTATGCATGGAATATTTTGGATAATTGTGTACTTATGCACAGAAAGAAAAACATGCATGGTCCCAAAAGCCATTTCGTTTTCAATCTTTTATCCGTAGAAAGTCTAGTAAGAAGCTTCTTTCTTAAAATGGAATGTATTTACTTGGGATCAGAAATCCACTTACTTAGTGGCTAAGCCAGAAGCCTGAGATGGGTATCAGCCTATCAGGTATGCCTTTAACTTTGGCTTGTCCATTGTCCAACCATTAATCTTATATTTGGTTTTCTATGCACCCTAAGATTCTCTTTACAAAAGAAATACTTTCTACTTTAATTATGCGTGCATAACCATATCTTTTAATGTCTGTGTACCTGTGTTTTTGGATATTATCGGATCCGTGATGACAAATGATAATTAACCATATATATTAAACAGTACAGAAAATTCAAAACTTTGGAGAAATGTAGGTGATTGCCTGTATATATAATAAATATTCTGAAAACATAATAAAAGAATGTTCATTAGCTAATAACTACTCCACCAATATTTTTCTTTAATTTAGGTAACAAATGTAACAATTACAAGAATATGATGATTACATAAAAATAAAAAAGATGAAGAAGATTGCTTGCATCGCCATCAACCTTGCAGTTGGAATAGTCTGTAGCAATGAACATGATATGGTACTCCTATTTCTCATTTAATTTCGATCAGTGTACCTTTATTTGTCACCTAGATAAACGTTTTACTGGAGCTTAAAATTTATTCGATCAAACGAAGAAATTGAATTGGCTTTAAAGCCGGTACACAAATAAATGTAATATGAGTTGAATTAATTACTTGAGAGAAATCAAAGCCAGTGCCACCACTAAATCCTCAACCGCATGCATGGAAAATTCATATTATATATATATATATTTCATTAAATTATATTAAATTCTAAATTACAAAAATGTCATGACCAAGTCTTAGAGGTGTCAGAATCGAGTCCCATAGGACCCCACTACGACTCACCAGGACCCTGCCTAGACCCTATTAGGACCCCATCGAGATCAACCCAAGACCCTAGGAAGACCCTGGCAAGACCGTTAGGGACATTTTCATAATTTAGTGTTTTAATATGATCTTGCGTGCACACTAAATACCAGAAAATGTTTTCCAATGATCGGGACCCACTTGATTTTTCGTACATGCCAAATATTAGAAATTTTTTCCTAAGAAATCATTTTCAAGGAAAATGTTTTCTATCGATAATATTTTTCGACTAGTCCTGGGTGGGTCATGGGTGAGTTTCGGGCAAGTCCTAATTAAGTTTCAGGCTAGTCTTGGATAGGTTTCGGACAGGTCCTGATCAAGTCCTGGGTAGGTCCTAGCGGGGTCTTAGGCGGGTCTCGATAAAATTCCAAGAAAGTCCTAGCAGGGTCTAGGACAAGTTCCAAATGGATCTCTGTCAAGTCTCAAATTCAATACAAAATTAAAAGATTGAGGTTAAAAGGTTTAAACTGCTTAATTAAATGAGTCAAATTATAAATAATTTATATAATATTATACTAAAACGTGATGCATCCAAATTCGACACCTAAACACGAATTGTCACCCTGCATGGATATGCATATGTTGTTTCTTTTTACGCGGTCGAATGCAAAAACAGCCCGTATCTAGAAATGCATGTTACTGTTTCTTCGATTATAAGGAAATTATTTAATATGTCCACACACCAATGATTATACACTTACATGTTCCTCTGTGGCTCTTCTTGTATACGTTGCTGATTCTTTTGATTTTCTGGGAAATATTGTCGTCTTGTTAAAATGAAACGTCTTGGAAGTTGGAGGATTTGAGTACGAAACTAATTATGTATATGGTTCCTTCATGTAAAAAAAAAAAAAAAAAAATTATATGGTTCCTTGGGTCAAAAGAATAGTAACATTGTCCCTCGATTCTGGCAATTCTTTTGACCTTTCTGTAATTATGTAGTTGACAGATGGGAGTATGTGTTACTTTTAAGATTGGGCTGGAATGTTACAGTTAAAATTATACCTGCTTTTCAAAAATTAAATGATGATAATTTAATTAAAGTAATTAATTAAAAAATTTGGATTTGTTATAATAAATATATATTTTTAATATATTACTTTATATATTTATTGGTATTTATTATGATAAATTTAAAATTTTTAATTATTTTAATTATTTATTATGATAAATCTAAACTATTCAATTTATAACAGCATGTATGTCAAATCCTTCCTTTTAACCTTTATGCATAATTTTAAGGAAAATGTTAAAGGTTTAACTTTTTTGTCTAATTTTTGCCTTTTTTTTCTTTTTTTCTTTTTAAAAAAAACAAAATAAAAAATAAAAAAGTGTTTGAAGTAATAATAGTTTTTTTTTTTTTTGTCATTCTTTTAGTTGGTATATATATATTTTTTTAAAAAAAAATGCATTTTCCTTCATAAAAATGGTCAATTTTTATGAAAAATGACAATTTTTATATTGACCATTTTTATGAAGAAAAATGTAATTTTTATTTTTTAAAAAACACCAATTGAAAGAAGGACCAAAAAAAAAAATTATTGCTTCAAACAGTTTTTTTATTTTTTACTTTGTTTTTTTTTAAATAAAATATAAATAAGGCAAAATTTGGGCAAAAAAGTTGGGTCTTTATCATCCCTCTAATTTTAAATGCTAAATTACGATTTTAAAGATTAAATTATGATTTTGCACAATTCTTAACTGCTTTGTTAAAATTATATTTTTAAATCGCATATTTTAAAATTATTATGTTTAGATCGCACTTTTTAAAATTACAAACTCAAACCAACATGAATTATTGCTAAAGAAACTCGCAGCTTGTTACGATATGAAGAAATTAATAATACAACATGCAATTAAATACAAAGAGGAATTGTCTCAAGAGTATTTCAAAACAACGCCTTTACAATCTCTCCTCCCCTACCTTACTTGGACATCTAAAAAAAATATATATATATAAAGAGGAATTGAGACGAGAGATTTTATGGGTGAGTCAATATTGAACACCTATGTCCATCACTATGTTACATCTATTGTTTAATTAATAATAAATTATAATACAAATAGTTCCTATTTATAAATCAGATTTGAATACGTACAATCATGTATGAGACAATCACAATGAAATATTAAAATCAATTACTATCATATTTGAATTGATATCGGTGGGATTGTAGTGTAGTTTATATAACATTACTGTAAAAAATCAACCAAAACTAAAGGTATGTATAGTAGGCAGATTTCATGAATTAACCTCATTAACATCATGCATGCAAGAATTAAGTCAAATAACGGAAGAAAAGAAAATATATATGAATCCAAAATTTGTGTCGAACGATCGAAGCAAGAGTACTGAAGCATTAATCATCAAACTGCAGGAAGGACAACAGTATTACTGCACTGGCGGTGGCGCTGCCTATCTGAGGCAACGGCAAATGAGACTCAGAAGCAACGTTAGCATGAAGCCCCATGCTGAGGCTAAAGCTTTTGCCCGGCCACTTCAAGTAATTAATGCTCCATATAATTATATATCTTTCCACTAGTGAACCTTTTTTCGTCGATCTTCTAATTAATTAAGTCAGAAACAAGTTTATTTATGGCCATGATCACAAGGCGAAGAGACCGAGGAACAAATGGTATCTTTTCTTTCTCTAAAGAGAATGATCATGGCATCAGATGGAGAGAGCTTTGAGAGAAATAAAGCTGTGCTGGACCTGCTGGTGCACATGGGATGAGAATGAAAGAGGCCAAAACAACATGGGGCCAGCCCGGGAATTTACCAGATACACTACCACTCGAAAGTGTCCAAGTGTACGTATGTGGTGATGTTCATCTTTTTAAAGCCATACAAAGAGTATTTAAAAACAAATTATACTGTATATCCTTAGACATTAAGTAATTAGGTCAGTACTTAATTAAAATGGTCAAATTGCGCCCCCTATATCACCCAGAAACCTAACCGATTAATAACATGTAATTAGTAAATTAATTCCTAATTTCTATGAAAATAGCTCAAAATTTAGTAAATTAGAGAAAAACAAAATTAGTTTCTGGAAATATGGTTGTAAGAACATGTTAAGATTAATATTTTAAAAATGTATTTTAATTGATCCAATTCTCATTAGATCACAAATGGTCCAAATTAACGCTAAAGTTAATGAGCTTTTTAAATTAACAAGAGAATAGTCAAATGGCCAGTTTAGTATTATTTTTGGGGCCAAGTCATAAGAGATTAATTATTATCTAATCCATTCAGGCCTTTGATCGCTATTGGGTTGAGCCTGGGGTATCAAATCACGCGATCATCCTCTTTGGTCATCAGTCCATAGCATATAATATTTTGGAAACATGTGTTAATTTAGCCTCTTTGGTCACCCTCTTTGGTCATCCACTTTGGTCTTTAGCCTCGTTAGGTAAGATTCTTCTTCAGTAAAAAGAATGAAATTTGAATTTAATTTCAGAAAATTGAGACACTGCATAGGTAAACAATAGGCAGATAAATAATAAAAGTAAATAAATAAAACCCAAAATCACACCCAAGTATATGGAATGATAAAACTCTTCATGCATCAAGACAAAGTACTATGGATAAATTTGTCATTGGTAACGTTCTTTTGTTTAGTGTAAAGGCGTATGTTAAATAACTGCGCCGCTAATCGCTATAACCGCTAACCGCTTAGCGATTAGCGGTTAGCAGTTATTAGGTTTAATAACCATAACCGCTAACCGCTTTTTATATAATATATTTGGATAATTATAATTATAATAATATTTATACATATAACTTAATCAATTGATCATTAATTATTAAATAACATTTTGTTTTCAATAATTAAATCACAAATTGAGTATTAATATATTATATTATCATTATAATTTATATGATTATATCACATGATCAATTGATCATTAAATCATTTGATTATATAATAACAAATTATATATATATATATATATATATGACTCATAAGTCATAAGTCTACAAGTTAATCATATGATTCATATTATTCATGTATAATGATAGTATGATACTTACAATTAAATTAAACAATGTTTTACCTATAGCCACAATTGAATCAAAGCATTATCGATACTTTATACTTAGAAAATATATACATTATCTTAGATTCTTAGATTTAAGATAATTTTATTATATTAATATGAATTGTGATTTATGAGATAATATGATCATATAATTTAAGTATGAGTGTATGACCATTAGATTATTATGAATTTAGGACTTAGGAGTTTGAGCATTATCATTAAATAATAAGTTCAATTAAAAAAAAACTATAAGTAAATACGATAATAATTTAAATAATTAATCATATAATCTAATTTAATGAGATCATATGATTATATAATATCAAATACATAAGTTTGTAATGGAATAAAATATTTTTGAAACTATATATATTTATATCTTCTAGCATTTATTTATTTTATTTTTTCATATATATATAGTCTATTTTATATTAATAATAATAAGAATGAATTTCACATCAAAATGACGTCAGTTTTGGAGAGAAAAACGCATTAAGAGTTAAGGTATGGATTTTAATCTTATTCTCTTCTCCTTCCCTATCTCATCGATGCACGCCACTGCCCTCTCAAGACTCTACCTTTGGACTATCTCTCTCTCGTCGCCTCTTTCTCTCTAACTCTCTTTATCTTGTAATTCTAATGTTTTATTTGGATCATTTAATGTTTTATTTGAACATTTGTTATTTTATTTTATTTTTTTTCTATATGCTGTGTTGAAATTTTTTTTATATGTTTTATTGAACTTTTTTATATGTTGTGTTGAACTTTGGTTTTTTTTTTTATTTATTATTTTATTATTATAGTTAACCGGTTATGAACTTATGATTTAATATTTAAGATTTTTTAAAAAAATTTAAAGTAGGTCAAATATTTTTATTTTTCAATATGAGCTCTTTTTATAGCAATTTGGCCCAAGAAGACACTAAAAATACAAAAAACAAATAAGAGTGAACAATGCTATAGTACTTAAAAAGCCCAATTTTAAAAAGCGGTAAGCGGGGCTTAACTGTTTTACTAATCGCTAATCAGACTAACCGTTAACACTATTATCCGTTAACCGCCTAGTAGATGCAGTTAATGAAATTTATTAATAAGCTAAGGTGGTTACAGCGGTTTTATCAATAACTCGTTAATGTAATCGCTTTTATACCTTACTTTTGTTAGCAAGGGTTAATCCTAAATTCCAACGATAATTGGTTATGTATAATTTTGTAATTCTTTTTAAGTTCTCTTAAAGCCTACTCAAAGCAATAGCTGAGTATCTCCATGAACATGAAGACTCTGAAATTCACATGGGGAGTGCTTTTGCTTTTCGAATGTGTCTTGTCACTTTACTTAACCAAAAAAAAAAGGTTATCTTATTTCCATTTTAAGAAGGTTCTTCTATGACTAACCTTTTTCTTTCCAATGAAAGCATGATGGTGATATTGATGATGAGTGCCCAGCTAGCATCTCTCTCTCGATCCTTTTCTTGAATAAATATCTCTTGCTAGCTAGTTGGTCCTAAAACAAAAATTATTGGAATCCTTTCCTTTTTCTATTTCTTTGTTGGACTTAATATTGGTAAAATGCATGCCTTTCCACGTATAAAAATGACTTTTTATAAAATCCCAGTGAATTCTTAATAATTAACTAAGAGATTTGGTAGGGTTCTCCTTCTAGTGTTCTCCTATAATTCTTTCAGTGTTACGTAGAATATAATTTTAAAAAAAATAAAATTGTAGTACCGTTTTTTTTTTCAACAGATTAATTTTTATGAGTTAATATTTAGGTTCTAATACTTTAAAACTTTTTTTTTTATTCAAAACTAAAACCTAAAGGTAGAAAATTAAACCTTTAGGGATGATATTATTTAAATGGATTTGATCATCCTAAATTCAGTGCTAATGTCTCAAATTTGGTGCTAATGTCTAAAAAATCCAGTGGTTGATGCCACTAAATTTTTTTTTTTTTAAATTACGTTCTACGTAAGATGATAGAGGAAAAGAAACACAGAGAGAAAACCCTAATATTTTCCATTAATTAATGTGGTCCCATATATATGTACGGAACTTTTTTTGATATGGGGCTTAATTAATTGGATATGACGTAAGCAAAATGAAAGAAATATATTTAATTAAGAGCAAAAAGAATAATCATTATTTTTATGTCTCTCATTGGTCCAGGTCCACAACAAACGTTATTGGTTCTCCAATCTCCAATCTCCAATCTCCAATCTTCATGGTTAAGCCAATGCACAAAGGAATCTGAAAGATAGTGGAGAACATTGAAATTGGATCCGTGATGTGCCAGTACGAATCTTTCCCTACATGACATGGCACATTGGCAAGGGAAAAGTAAAGATATCTCCAACTTTTTTAAAAATGAAAAATAAAATGATGTTAGAGGAATAAACACTTGGATGATTTGAGGGAAGTCACAGCCCACCGCGTTTGACGACAAGAGATGGAATGAGTTTAGTTACTGTACGTTTTTCACAAGCGATAATTAATATACAGGGGATAAAACCGCGTTGTTTTGTTTGAAACCAAAATGAAAGAAGGTTCGACGTAAAAATTGTTTTCTATTTATTTCGACATAAAGTAAATTCATGGAAAATATTTTTTTGGTATTTGGTGTGTATAAAAAATCACAAATTATATATATCATATTAAACTTTAGTTTACGAAAATGTCACGACTAGGTCCGGGCCGTGTGCTAATTGAGTCTCAGTGGTATCCTAACTGAGTCCCTACGATGTCCTAACTAGCTAGCTCCCGGTAAGTCCCGACCAAGTTAGTCGGTCTCAACATGATCTCGATCGGGTTCCAATCAAGTCTTGGTGGGGTCCTAGACTAGATTGTGTCCCGGCCAAGTCTTGGTGGACTCCTGGACTAGATTGTGTCCTGGTCAAGTCCTAGTAGGGTTCTGACTAAGTCCTAACAATATCTTGATCGGATCCCAACGACATCCTTATCGAGCCTGCCAATTTGAGGATGCGATACGTAAACTCGAAAAATTAAATGATTTACAGTTTTAAAATATGTAAACCATTTTTTGAAAATTAAAGAGGTTTTTTAATCAAACTGAAAATATTTTCCATCGCACCAAACACTAAAAACTACCAAAAACAATTTCTGAAAATCATTTTATAGAGAGCCTTAAGTATTAAAAGACAACATTATAACTATTGCAAATCTTGATCTTCAAAGGGTTGCACTCAAATTCATCCTCAGAGAAGCAATATCAGAAAAACTTACGGTAAAGTGTACGTTTTGCGCAAAGTGCTACACTTTATTGTAACACGTGAAATGGTCCTGATGTCAGACTGTCAGTGATGTGTGAAGACCATTATGACTGAGTATGGATTTTCAAATGGATTCAATTGTTCGGTTCCTTTTATGCAATCAATAAACTCACTCTCAGACAAACATTTTACCTAGAGTAACATCCCCTCACAAAATTATAATCCCACAAAAATTGGATTGCTTGGCTTTTATCAAATAATAGAAATATTCTTTACAATTTTGTGACATGACAAAGAACTTTAAAACTCATCTCCTACATTTTTGTGACAAAGGACTGTTAAGAACTCATCTATAAATATGCCTCTAATTAAACTCTTATTTATCACTCTTCAATATATTGTAAAGATTTTAGAATAGTAAATTAAGGACTCTAGGATTACAAATTTAATAAACGTTCACGTCTCTATTTTTGGATTATTCAATTCAAGCACTTAAGCAAGAAGGTTAGTGTAGGGATCTTCTCCCTAATTCCCACATTAGTGGTATCAGAGAAGTAACTTTTGTGCCATGTTGTTTAATATGAATTTGATAATTGTTTATAGAATGATTGAACATTTTGTGTGTGAAGAGATTTTCTGATTTTTTGGTTTCAAGTTTCATATATAGTGGGTATGGTTAGACCAAATCTTGGCAAATCAAAGTAAATTGGGAATAGCCATGTACAGTATCGCAAGTCATGATGATAATCAAGTAGTAACGAATGAGGGGGTGATTTGACTGTAACACCTTGAATTTGAATACCGTTTAAAGATGTTTTTATTTTAGAAATCTAGACTAAAATATAATATTCAATGAACAAGTAATATGTTTTAGAAATTTAAGGAGATACGTGGATATTATAGAAATAATTTATGGTTAATGAAATTTAGTTTAATTAGAAGCTTTGATTTTACTATTAAGAAATTTATTTTAAACAATGATTTTTACTGTGGGTAATCTAAAAATTAAAGGATATAATTTAGGGAAAAGGGAGTTAATTTAAGTTGAAAGCAATAAAGTAATAAGGCTAACATTCATAACATTGTCGTTCCTCCATTTCTCTGCTTTATCCCTGTTTCATGAGATTCAATTTGACAGCCACTTTGCTTTGGATATAGCTTTTCCAGGCCTAAATCAAAACTTTGTTGCAGTTATACCCGTCACATCCATTAATGTATCTCCCCATGCTCTTGATTCTCAACTATGTTAATTATTTCTCAAATCTTTTTGAACTCTTTTGCTTCTCATATATAGACCGTTTCTAAATTGTGTTTTGGATTAAACATATATTTCTTTCCTACCCACTTAAATTTCCCGGTAACTCCCAACCCACACTGCAAGAATTCTAACTCTGAGTAGAGGGTTTTGTTCTTAAAAACCCAAAAGTAAAGAAGATTAACTCATAAAAACCCAATAGTATTTGCGCGAAGTGCTACACTTTATCGTGACATGTGAAATGATCCTAATGTCAGACTGTCAGTGATGTTTGAAGACATTATGACTAAGTGTGGATTTTGAAATGGATTCAATTATTTGGTTCCTTTTATGCGATCAATAAACTCACTCTCAGACAAACATTTTGCCTAGAGTAACATCCCCTCACGAAATTATAATCCCACCAAAATTGGAATGCTTGGCTTTTATCAAATAATATAAATATTCTTTACAATTTTGTGACGTGACAAAGAACTTTAGAACTCATCTACTACAATTTTGTGACAGAGGACTGTTAAGAACTCATCTATAAATATGCCGGTAATTAAACTCTTTTTTATCACTATTCAATATATTGTAAAGATTTTAGAATTGTCAACTGAGGACTCTATGATTGTAAATTCAATAAACGTTCACGTCTCTAATTCTGGATTATTCATTTCAAGCACTTAAGCAAGAAGGTTAGTGTACACATCTTCTCCCTAATTCTCACATTAGTGGTATTAGAGAAGTAACTTTTGTGCCATGTTGTTTAGTATGAATCAGATGATTGTTAATTTACAGAATGATTGAACATTTGTGTGTTGAGAGATTTTCTGATTTTTGGGTTCCAAGTTTCATATATAGTGCGTATGGTTTGGCCAAATCCTAGGAAAATCAACATAACTTGGGAATAACGGACGGAGTCAGAAAATTTTACTGGAGTGGGCCAGCTAAAAAAAAAAAAAAAATTCGATTCTTCAGAATTTTTTTTATTAAAAAAAATATATTTTTGTTGTTTTTATGAACTAAAGACTACCGAAAGGCAAAAAAAAAGCGAATATTTGAAAGTAAAGGCAAAAAAAGTGAACATTTGAAAGAAATGGCCAAAAATAAAAATAAAAAATAAAAAATTAACATGTATAGCCCAAAAAAATTAAGAATATGACCAAAAAATTTTATTGGATATGACCATAAAATCTAAAAGTACAGCCAAATTTTTTTTGGGAGGGGGGCCAAATGACTAAAATTAAAACTAAAATTTACATTTTTTTTTTTACTTATATTTTTTTTTTCTTCCTTATTTTGGGGGGACCATGGCCCACGCCGGTCCCCCTCTCCCTCCGTCATTGACCACGTACAACATTTCAAGTCATGATGATAATCAAATAATAATGAATGAAGGCGTGATTCGACTGTAATACCTTGAATTTGAACTTCATTTAAAGATGTTTTTATTTTAGAAATTTAGACTAAAATATAATATTTATTGAACAAATAATCATTTTTTAGAAATTTAAGGAGAGACGTGGATATTATAGAAATAATTTATGGTTCATGAAATTTAGTTTAATTAGAAGCTTTGATTTTACTATTAAGAAATTTATTTTTGACAATGATTTTTACTATGGATAATTTAAAAATTAAAGGATATAATTTAAGGAAAAGAGAGTTAATTTAAGTTGAAAGCGATAAAAGTAACAAAGCTAACATTCATAACATTGTTGTCCCGTCATGTCTCTGCTTTATCCTTGTTTCATGAGATTCACTTTGGCAGCCACCTTGCTTTGGATATAGCTTTTCCAGGCCTAAGTCAAAACTTTGCTATAGGTATACCCGCCACATCCATTAATGTATCTCGCCATGCTCTTGATTCTAACCTATGTTAATTATTTCTCAAATCTTTTTGAACTCTTTTGCTTCTCATACATAGACCGTTTCTAAATTGTGCTTTGGATTAAACATATATTTCTTTCTTCCCACTTTAATTTCCCGGTAACTCTCAACTCCGCTTGCTCATTTAAAGTTCGTGAACATACTGTATAGGGCTCGATTCTCTTATTAGTAACTTGTATATATATACATATTAAAATAGCTTATATAGTACTATATAACTTATTAAATAGTTTATATATTATAAATAGTATTTATGCATATATAGTATGTAGCATAAATACTAAATATAAATACTAAAAAAATATTTCTCACCTAAGTAATATATAAAAAGATGCAAGCCTCTCTATTGAGCCAAGTTATTTATTTATTTAAAAATAAGTTTGAATTAGAATTGACTTGGTTTTCGCTGATTACTTGGCTCACACAAGGAATTTTCTTTCATTGTGCGAGCCAAGCCAAGCTAAATTTTGGAGCTCGACACAAACTAGTTCGAGCTTGTGAAATTTTTAAATGAGCGAATTTGGATAGCCTTGGCTCACTCGAGTTTGGCTTGTTTATAGCCCTATTTTCAACAATAATCCTACGATAAATACCACCGCAAAACAAATAATTGTCTTTAGTTTTATTTGGTCCCATCTCATTCTATATATGTGATTGTGTATGGAACTTTTTGGCTTAATTATTAAGCAATGGAGGCCTTTTGCACCCTTGAGAGGACATGGATCCTCTCCATTTCAAATGAAATGGAAGGATCCATTTAGTTGATTTTAGGGGATAATTTTGTCATTTTGAGCTCTCTATTTTTATTTAGACAAAAATACCTAAAAGCAACTAAATGAATCTCCTCCATTTCATTTGAAATGAAAAGGATCCTTCTCCCTCGTGAGTCCGATCCTTATCTTCTTCTCTCCCAACCCATGAAATGTAAGCACATTAGTCATTAGTGCATTGACAGTGACCCTCCTTCTTATTAATTGTTTAAATTTTAAAAGCCTGAAAATAAAAATTATATTTAATTAAAACAAAAAGAATAATAATTATTTTATGCATGGAATATTGGTCGGGGTTAATTAGTTGGATGGTGGGCTTATGCATGGAATATTTGGGATAATTGTGTACTTATGCACAGAAAGAAAACATGCATGCTACCAAAAGTCATCTCGTTTTCAATCTTTTATGCATAGAAAGTCACGTAAGAAGCTTCTTCCTAAAATGGAATGTATTTCCTTTGGTATCGATCAGGAATCCACTTAATTACTTTGGCTCTTTCATTGCCAACCATCCCTAGATTCCCCTATGGCAGCACCCTAAGATTCCTTTTACAAAGGAACACTACTCACGCGTGCATACCCATCTGTGTACCTAGACAGACAGTCTCCACGGTGTCGTTTTTGGATCTTTTCAAATCCATGATCGCATACGGCATCAGTTGGAGAGAGCTTTGAGGGAAAAATAGCTGTGCTGGTGCACATGGGACTTGCTGGAAAGAGGCCAAAACAACTGTGGTGATGTTCATCATCTTTTTAAAGCCATACAAAGAGTATTTAAAAACTAATAATATTGTATATCCATAGACATTATGTAATTAGCTAGCTAGGGGACGGATTTAAGAAAGTTGGATGGGAGGGATTAAATGGGTGTTTTTATTTTTTGCGTAGAGCCAAATGCTTTTAAATATATATATTTTTTTAATTCCTAAAATTTATTTTTGGAGGATTTGGGGTAGGCCAAGCCTTCCCTTGTTTCCTCCAAACCTGCCACTGGCTAGGTCGGTACTTAAAGTAATAGGATAGATATTTTCTGTGAATCCCCTAATAATAATTCAAATAAGGTTTATCTTGATCAACTGATTTAGTTATATATACCATCTCTAATTGAATTGTGCCCTTCCATGCAGGTGCTAAAGAGGAAATATATTTTGATCCTAGGTCCTGCTTAGAATCTGATTGTGCCCGTCTCTAGTTTTACTATTGGAAACAAAAGATATGATGCTGATTTAAAGCAAATATAATACAAGATGATGCAGTTATTTTGGATTCCTTCGATTACAGGGAAGCATAATTGCACAACAAAGTGGGAGGTAATCACAGCTCAATTGCCTATTGTCAATCCATGAAACTTTCTTTGGTTTGAAAACCAGAGAGCTTCTCCTAGCGGCTGGCAGCTTCTGATATGACGAGGTCGTCTTCCTGTAAACCAGAGAGCTTCGATCATGGCTGCTTCTGATGTGATGAGGTCTGCCTTCCTCTCTTTTCTAACTCTTGCGTTCCTTGCATCTTTTCATCCTGGTTCTTCACATAACCCATCTCTGAAAAGGCAAGCTGCAATCCTGATTTCTCTCAAACAAGCTTTTGAGTCGTTTGATCCTTCTCTAAATAGCTGGAATGCGTCAAACTACTTATCCCTCTGTTCTTGGACCGGCGTCCTCTGTGACAGCATGAACGGATTAGTAGTGTCACTAGACATATCCTATTCCAACATTTCTGGCTCTCTGTCACCTGCACTCACAGAACTAAGAGCCCTTGTTAATCTTTCAGTTGCCGGTAACAGTTTCTCAGGTTCATTTCCACCAGATATTCACAAGCTAGAAAGGCTTCAATTCCTCAACATCTCCATCAATATGTTCAGTGGCGATTTGAACTGGGAATTCTCTCTGTTGAAAGAGCTTGTAGTGCTAGATGCTTATGACAACAATTTCAATGCCTCACTTCCTTTGGGCATCACCCAACTTCCTGAGCTGCAGCACTTAGACCTTGGCGGGAATTTCTTCACTGGGATAATCCCTCCAAGCTATGGAGATATGAAGCAGCTCAATTATCTCTCACTTGGAGGAAACTCATTGGGTGGTGTAATACCCAGTGAACTTGGGAATCTCACTAATATCAAGTATCTTCTCTTGGGCTATTACAACGAGTTCGACGGTGGAGTCCCATGGAGTTGGGTAAGCTGATCAATCTGCTTCTTCTAGACCTTGCGAGTTGTGGCTTGGAGGGTCCAATTCCTCCAGAGTTGGGCAATCTAAACAAGTTAGACACCATGTTCTTGCAAACAAATCAGCTAAGTGGTCAGATTCCTCCCCAACTGGGGAATTTGAGTAGCCTGAAAACTCTTGATCTTTCAGATAATTTGCTGACAGGAGCTATCCCAGTAGAGTTCTCAGGCCTCCGTGAGCTTACCCTCTTGAAACTATACATCAATAAATTTCATGGGGAGATCCTCATGCCATTGTAGAACTACCCAAGTTAGAAGTCCTAGTAATGTGGCAGAATAACTTTACTGGAGCCATTCCTTCAAAGCTTGGTCAGAATGGCAGACTAATTGAGCTTGATTTGTCAACCAATAATCTCACTGGATTGGTCCCTAAATCTCTATGCTTTGGAAGGAAGTTGACTATCTTGATTCTAGAACGCAATTTTCTGTTTGGTCCTCTGCCTGATGATCTTGGTCAATGTTACACGCTCCAAAGAGTTCATATTGGCCATAATTATTTGAGTGGGTCAATACCAAAAGGATTTCTTCACTTGCCTGAGCTATCACTCATGGTGTTATTTAACAACTATCTTAGTGGGCCACTTCCTCAAGACACTGGCAAGGAACCCTCAAAGCTTGTCAAGCTATATCTTTCAAATAATCACTTGTCTGGGTCTCTTCCTGCTTCTATCGGAAATTTCCCCAGCTTGCAGATTCTTCAACTAAACGGAAACCAATTCACAGGAGAAATCCCATCTGACATAGGCCGGTTGAAGAAAGTCCAAAATTTGGATATGAGTAGAAACAACTTTTCAGGAAGAATTCCACCTGAGATTGGTAATTTTCTGTTCTTGACTCATTTATATTTGAGCCAAAACCAACTCTCAGGCCCAATCCCAATTCAAATTGCTCAAATTCATGTATTAAGTTATCTCAATGTCTCATGGAACCACCTTAACCAGAGCCTCCCCAAGGAAATTGGGTCCATGAAGAGCTTAGCTATTGCAGATTTCTCTCATAACAACTTCTCTGGTCCAATACCTGAAACAGGGCAATATTTATTCTTCAACTCTTCATCCTTTACTGGCAACCCTCAGCTCTGTGGTTCTTACTTGATCCCGTGCAACAATTTCTCAAGCTCGCCACTAAAATCTCACAACCATTCTGGCACCAGGTTTCAAGTCCCCTGAAAATATAAGATTATTTTTTCTCTGGGGCTCTTTGTATGCTTATTGGTATTTGCTACTCTAGCAATCATTAAGATCAGAAAGGTAAGAAATTCAAATTTGTGGAAGCTGACAGCATTCCAGAAGCTGGAATTTGGAAGTGAAGAAATACTGGAATCCATAAGGGATGACAATATTATAGGAAGAGGTGGAGCTGGGATTGTATACAGAGGAATTATGCCTAATGGGGAGCAAGTAGCTGGTGAAGAAGTTGTTGGGAAGCAGAGGTTCTGCCCATGATAGTGGTCTCTCAGCAGAAGTACGTACACTGGGTAAAATCCGTCACGAGAATATTGTGCAGTTGCTGGCATTTTGTTCAAATAAAAAGACCAATTTGCTTGTTTATGAGTACATGCCAAATGGAAGTCTAGGTGAAGTTCTGCATGGGAACAGAGGTGGGTATCTCAAGTGGGAAACTAGACTGAAAATAGCCATTGAAGCAGCAAGGGGCTTTGTCACTTGCATCATGATTGTTCTCTAATACTTCATCGGGATATCAAGTCCAGCAACATTTTACTCAACTCCGATTTTAAGGCTCATGTAGCAGATTTTGGACTCGCCAAATTCTTACAAGACACTGGAAACTCTGAGTGCATGTCTGCAATTGCCGGCTCATACGGCTATATAGCTCCAGGTATGAGGCATTATTCATAGCTTTAGCTTCATCAGATCAAATCTCCTACACCCTTTTAGATTGAGCAGTTAAAGATTAAGTCTTTGAATTGGTGAAATGAGTCGGTCACCCAGAAAGAGGTTGCATTCATTCATATTCGATGAATTCTAGGATAAAAAATAACAAATAAATCAATAGGATATACTTCTCCCGCCTCTCTACATAAAATGTAGCATATACTTTTCTTGGGACCGAAGTAGAAAGCAGAGTACTGTGCAGACTGTGCAGTACAAGAAGGGTAAAGGCTCCACTAACACAAAGGAAAATTCTCCCTTTTGCCCGCAGTCTCACAGTAACGCGCTATGAGCTTCGCATGTCTTGAAAGTAGAAACCATAATCCCGTGTTCGTTCAACTTCAGTCCAATTGCAACCAACCTTTTTCACCGGGGATAACCCAAAACTAAAAACATAACAAAATGCACAGATATCCAAAGAATACTCCCTTAGAAATCCAGATTGGGATCTAAGAGTTACTTCCCCGAAACCTAGAAAAAGAAACATGTGTAGAGATTACAGACATAGACCACATATATAGTACCTTTGCCTTTTCACATTCGAGTTAGCAACTTTACTTGGGGAGATGAGCTGAACCTGTTTCTTTCCCTGTAAAACAACAGTGGGGGGTGAGTCATGACTTTTCACTCAAACTTCACACATTAAACAGACCCATTTACCCTTCTTTCTAGTTTATCACAATTGTTGAAAATTGAAATCTACACTACGATAGAACATGAAAAAGGGAAGAGAAACACCTAATTATTAGAGAACTTTGTATTCTTTTATTCAACGTAATAAAATAACTTGCCAGGACATTTCTAACTTGTTTACATTAATTTCTTTCATTTACATCTCATATTATTAAAGTAATGGTTAAGTGATTTAATACCCCCCTTCACTTGTTGGTTCAAACTCCTTTTAATAAGTGAAGCTAACACTTGGAATATTTAATTTAAATGGAGGTAATTTAACAGAGTCAAAGGTCAATCATAGGACCTTTAACTCTGATACCATATTAAATTACTACTTTTTGAATATGAAAGGGCAAAGATACTATGTGGTCTACGTCTGTAATCTCTACACGTTTCTTTTTCTAGGGTTTAGGGAAAGTAATTAACTCTTAGATCCTATTCGGGAGTATTTTTCTTTCTTTCCTTCTAAGCATTATATTTGTCCTTTTTTCTTATTTTGGTCTTTCTTTTTCTGTGTCTCCTATAACAGAGTACGGTTACACATTGAAAGTTGATGAAAAGAGTGACGTGTACAGCTTCGGAGTGGTACTGCTAGAGCTCATAACTGGGAGAAGGCCAGTTGGTAATTTTGGGGAAGGAATAAACATTGTTGAATGGACAAAGATGGAAACCAACTCAAGCAAAGGAGTGGTGAAAATCCTGGATGAACGATTGGGTAATATTCCACTAGATGAAGCAGTGCGAGTCTTCTTCGTGGCAATGTTATGTGTTCAAGAGCGCAGCATTGATCGCCCCAACATGAGAGAAGTTGTTCAAATGCTTGCACAAGCAAAACAGCCAAATACATTTCATATGCAGGCTTCATCTTCATCCGCCAAACTTTAACCATTATTCATGCAACTTCTTACTTGATGATATTCACAAATTTTGTCAGACTGTTGATATGGTGGTGGGAGAATAGGTAGATCGATCTGCTTAATTAAGCAAACATAACAGCAACCAGTCTAATAGTATACATGCCATAAGTGGAGGGGTTTTTCACTTTTAAAATTTTTGGGTTGAAACGTATATGATCTATGTTGTTGGCTCATGTAGTAAGATTTGAGGGGTGTTCTGGTCAATCGAGTGCAAGTAAGCCTTAACATGACATGTCCGCACGTGAAGGTACTGAAAAGCTGTCGGTATAGTTAGCTGCACAGCGGCTAGCAACCATACGGTTGGTTGAGCAATCCATTTTGTTTTTACTACTAGTAAATTCAGCTCACCTATTCATTTCACATGATTAAAAGACAAAATAAATTAAAATAAAATCAGGGTGATATCAGGATCATCTCCATTTCACTGGAAAACCTACCTATCGATCATTGCGTAAGACACATTTATGCAGTCATTAATTAAACTAGCTCATAACTTACACTATGCACGAAATTATTCATTGTAATTTTAAAAATGAGTGTAAAAAAATCTTTCAGCATTCTTTCAATAAAAAGACATACTAATAGAACATTGCATGAATATATAAAGCATGAAATGATTATCAAAGCATTAATATATAGAAAGTTAGCAAAAATCTGTATATTGTAATTGTAATACATATTATATTTCAATACAAATAAAACCTCATGTCAAAAAAAAAAAAAAAAAACAAATACAAATACAAATAAAACTCATATAATTCTGAACAATCAAACAAATTATTTTTTTATAAGTAAAACAAAATTTTTCACTCAACATTTAATGTAATCAAATAAATCTCATATAGGTTTAATGGCTTATTATCTCTTCGGTGTTTTGAAAGCATTTTTATTTTTTTTCATGCACAGTAGTCAAAAAAATTTGTCTTTCTTTTGCTTTAGAAAGCAGAAAATCACTTCGAAAAAATGCGGCAAATCCAAATAAATCACACAAATTATAAAAATAATAATAATAATAATAAATAAATCCATAAAAACGTTGAAATGAATTAAAATATAAGATCCTTAATTTTAGTTTAATCGATATAAATTAAAACATGCTAAAATAATTTTTTTTATAGGTGTAGTTTACCATGAAAAGTATAAAAAAGAAAACATAGATTTTGATTATCAAAACATTAATAAAAAAAATAAGTAGGAATCTCTAACATTGTCTATCATGCTTCCACTCAATATTCCACATCTTCATTATTTCAACATGGTATCAAAGCCATTTTCTTGAGGCCTTCAACGTCCTTGCGTTTCCTCACATTATGTCTGACAATCTCGGTGCTCAAGTCCACTGCCATGCTCCACCCAAAGCTCTCTGTCAATTCAACATCATGTGCATCACGCGCCAGTCAATTTTGGTGCGCCAATCTGATAACCGCCCAAGTGGGCTCATTTTCTTTTTATTTTTTGGCCCATCGGCCCTTTTTATGTTTTGGCCTTGTCGGCCCTGGCCCATTGTTGGCTCTTTTTGAAGTTTAGCTCATTATCAACCCAGGCCTGTTGTTGTCCCCTTTTTAGATTTTGGCTCGTTGTCAACCCCTTTTTGGATTTTGGCCTGTTGTCGGCCCCTTTTGAAGTTTGACTCATTGTCAGCCTTGGCCTGTTGTTGGCCCTTTTTGGATTTTGGGCTCATTGTCAGCCCTTTTAAATCTGCATTTACCAGACAACTGTTGCCATCGTTGGCCACCCACTAGCCTCTATCTCCTCTGGCAGTCGTCACCATCTACGGCCCATTCCTCGCTTCCGCCACCGTAGTCATTATTGTTTCTAATTTCAAACTCAAGGTTCTAAAATATTTCACCTTGAGTTTAAGGGGGGATGTTAGAATATATGAAAAATATATAATATTTTTCGTATATTCCATAATCAAATATTAGGATTGTAATCAAATCAAAGAGATTTGATTAATACTTATATTTAGACATTACCCTATAAATAGAGACATTTATATTGTAGACATCAAGTTAATGAGCACAATGTAACCCTTATGGGTATTCCTAGTCATGGACGTAAGTATTTAACATCGAACCACTAGTAAATTTTTTGTGTTCATTCTCTCTTTTGCTTGCGCTTAATATTCTGCATCCTCGTTATTTTAACAAAACTCATATATTTATGAACATTAAAAAAAAATACAAACAAAATATTTTTTTAAATAAAAAATAAAACAAAATATTTCAATTAGCATTTAATGCAATTAAATTAATATTCTCACATCAAGTTCAATGCTTAATTATCTTTTTGGTATTTTGAAAGCATTTATGTTCCTTTTGTGCACAATAATCAAATAATTTTTTGCTTCTTTTGCTTTCAAAAGAAGAAAAAAGCATGTCCAGAAAATGCCTGAAAATCGAGTAAATCACATAAATGAAAAAAAAAATCCCATAAAACATTCGAATGAATTAAAACATAAGACACTTTCTTTTAGTTTAAATGAATTAAAACATAATCAAATCTTCTTGATTTAATTCATTCCAAAATGGCTGATAATTCGAGTACTAAATCACACAAATGAAATAAGAATCTATAAAACATTCAAATGAAGACCAAATCAACAAAACATTTCACAAATAAATAGAGAAGAAACATTCGCGTGGTATGAAATTATATTTGACAAAAGTTGCTTTGAATCTTCTTCTTGCAATGTGGTGAGATGATTTTTCAAGAGGGATTTGGCTTCAGTGCTGTTATTGAAATAACAGCATGTATACTGTTATAATTTGAATGGTCAAGATTTGTCATAATAAATGATAGAAGTAATTAAAGGATTTAAATTTATCATAATAAATATCAATAAATAAATGAAGTAATGGATGAGAGAGAAATTGATATTTATTATGATAAATCTAAATCCTTTAATTACTTCTATAATTTATTATGACAAATCTCGACTATTCAAATTATAACAACATACATGCTGTTATTTCAATAACAGCACTGAAGCCAGATCCTTTCAAGAGAAAGTGAGTATTTGTGAGAGAAGGGCCGGCTGAATTTTGCTATGGGGTGTCTAAGGTATATGCATGTTTTGTCAGAAATAAAAAGGAAAGGGGGCTGGTGGTGAACGGCTAGTTGAGAAAATAGGTTAGGGTTTTGTCTTGTCTCCTTTCATTCTAGGGTTTTGAAATATTGAGATGGAATTAGAAAATAATAATATTAATTAATTAGAAGCACTAGGCGGGTAGGGAAAGATGATCCTCTCCATTTCAAATGAAATAGAGAGTATTCATTTAGCATTTAGGAGGGCAATATTGTCCTTATTTTTTTTAGGGGCAAATTTTTTGGACAAATTTGTCGGAGCTATTCCTAACCAGCCTGCTCCGGCAAGCTTTTATGCCTTTTTCTTAATTTTGCAGACCCTGTCTCATGGCCGAAAACTGTCCCAACATCTATATTCAAAATCCATTAAAAAGAAGATACATAAGGGCATGCAATGTATGAGAAATCACATTATACATATAAAAATGGTCAAAAATTCATTGAAATGATATAAAAAAAAAAAAACCCCTTAGTTCTCTCTCCTATAAAGAACTCCCTCTAAGAAAAACTTTTTGAGTTTTTCTTTCCCTTGCTTCGGCTTTCCTGTTCTTTAGCATCAGTTTCTCCTCCTCTTCTAGTTACCATCTATTGCTCCTTCATCTATCTTCATCATATCACACTCTCCTTGACCACAAAGTTTCTTCTTGTTCTCCTTCTGTTTCTTTTCTTGGTTTTTTCCTGTTTTCTCTACCATCAGTCTCCTTCATCTGGTTTTATGGATATTGACAGCCTCATAGCTCATACTGAGGCCCTTTTCCTAGGATGATCCCTCATCGCAGATTGAAAACCTCACAGCATAAACTACCCAGGATGAATGTTTGCCTCTTGTAGGACATGTCATCTCTCAAAAAACTCACAACAACCAATCAGTGTATGCAACCCTTTCCAAGGCATGGGAATTTTCTGCACCCTTTTCCTTTGCTGTCTTAGGACCCAACAAATACCTTTTCAAACTGTCTAAGCCAGAACACCTAGCTAGAATCCAAAAATAGGTCACTTGGAATGTTAATGGTTTCTGATCATACTCCAGCAATGGCTTCCCCATGCAACTCTCACTGAGCTCCCCCTCTAGTCAGCCCCTTTCTGGATCCAAGTCCACAGCCTTCCCCTGATCAACATGACCACAAAAATAGACATTTCCATTGGGAAAGGTCTGGGAAAACTCATCAAAGTGGAAGATAGTAGAAGTGACAAGCTCACTTTCAGAAGTTTCCTCAAGCTGCTAGTGGAAATTGAAGTCTGCAATCCCTTGAAACCTGGTTTCTCTTTTAGAAGAGATGGAGGTAAGTCTCTTTGGATCTTTCTCAAATATGAGAGATTGGACATCTACTGCACCTCATGTGGCAGAATTGGCCATAAGTCAGATCACTGTATGGCGCCTCCTGAAGAAAGGTTTCCAGTGAAATATTTAGTCTCCCTGCATGTTAACATTTTTTCTAATTTGCCCTACACCTCTTCTATCATAAAAAACCATACCTCCTTTGCTAGCACCTTAGCTCAACCTCCATCTTCTCAGTTCAGGTCACCTGAATCCAATCGGTCCAATAAAGATAACCTAATCCTTGTTCCAAAAAGTCATACTCCACATGTTGTTACCTGTCCCCTACAACAGAAAATATCTCATAGCCTAGTCACTTCACCTCACACCTCTGCTGCTATACATGACAGTAAGCTTATCCCCTCCATTGACTCATTACTCATCACTCCAACCTCTACACCAGCCTATACTACTGCTCCACCTCAACCTTTCTTGCTTCCAACTTCCCAACCCAAACCTCCAGTAGCTAATCAACCCCCCTGCTTGTTAGAATTGAACCAAAACCTGACTAAGCCCCCCCACTCTCTCTCCTCCACATCAGCATGCACTTTTCCTCAGTCAACCACTACCAGCACCTCAAAATCACCCGCCAAAAAATCCTCAAGCCATTCAAAAAAAACTTATCTCTCAAGGAATACTCTGTTTCCACCCCGCCTTTACAAACTTCTAAAACCCCCCTTCCAGGTTATGACCCCTCCTTGATTAAGAAGAAGAAGATAGAAAGGTTGTAAGGTGAACTGATCCCTTTCAAGAAACACTCCAACAGTTCTTCTTTTCCTGCTGCAAATCCTAATGAATTGGAAGTCTCTATTCCTATGGATGCCACTCCAAGTTCCTCTTAGTAGTTTTCAGCCAGACCTTTCATTAAAGCTTCAAGGAAAAAGAAACAAGTTTCACCTTCTGTTTCCATTTCTGTTACTGATGAGCATGTTACTATTGATACCACTATTTCAAGGGACCAGTTGGTGTCCCCTAGCATCATATGAAGATCTTATCTTGGAACTGCAGAGGGATCTCTCGCTCTGTTGCTGTTCGTGGACTCAGGGCTTTGATTAGATCAAATAACCCTGACATTCTCTTCCATTTTGAAACCAAAACCCCCTTCTCTCACCTCTTCTATTCTCAACAGTCTTGGCTTCTATGCTATGACTTATGTTGCTCCAATTGGTACCTATGGTAGCCTGGTTCTCACCTGGAGATTAGGTGTGGAACTTGAATGTTTTCTCATTAACAAGAATAATATTACTGCATGGTGCTTTTCTGAGCCCCCCAAATCACCCTTGGATTCTTTCCTGCTTATATGGCCCTTCAAAAACTCTCCACAAATCTGCCTTTTGGGACTCTCTCACTGTTGTTGGTAAGGATTTTGTCAGTCCATGGCTTTGCATTGGGGACTTCAATTTTGTCTTAAACCAGTCAGAAAAGCTGGGAGGCAAACCTGTTGCAAGTTCTTCTCACTACCCTTCCAAAGGGTTTATTGATCAGCTAGGTCTGGTTGACCTTGGGTTTGTAGGTAACCCCTTCACTTGGTGTAACAATAGGCAATTTGCTACAACCATTAAAGAAAGACTAGACAGGGGTCTTGCTTCTCTTGATTGGATACACCTTTATCCTGAATTCTCCCTCACTCATCTCCCTGCCTCCATCTCAGATCATAGCCTCATTTCCTTAAACACTAATACCTCTTCTGCCTTCCTGCCTACACCCTTCAAGTTTAAAGAATTTTGGACCCAAGATCCTACTTGTGGTCTTTGTAGTACCCCTAATAAAAGTAACCGTTTTATTTAGAAGATTCCCTTTCTGAGTGAACGCTTAAGCCCGAACCTTTAGAAGGGCAACGCCTAAGACCCTTAACTTTAACCTAATCACATTTGGATCCTCTTGGAATAGAAGCTGGACATCGACCCACATGGGGACGGATGTACGCTAGGTCTAGCGGACGTACGCTTTTGTTTGTAGTACGGACGTACTATAGGGGACCACCGAACGTATGCTTTGCAAATAGTACACTGAACGTACGTGGGACCACCGGAGGTATGCTACTTTTTTTATACCCTTTGGGTAATACCTGGACGTACGAGACACCTTTTGGACCAATGTGCACAAACCATCGAACGTACGCTAGGGTTGTCAGACATCCGCTGCTCTGTTAAGGAGTTGGTGGTGGATTTTCTCTATAAATAGCTTGCCCTTCCCCTTCATTCCTCACGCCTTCTTCTTCCTCTGGTATGCCCCTAGGCTGCCAGAACCGGTCCTTGGTGTTTTAGAGTGAGAAATCCATGAGGGAGAGTTTCAACGAGGAGTTTCCAAGGAAAGGACACCATGTCCATGTTTAGCTTCGGGGTAAGCTTTGTTCCCTTGTTGTTATCACTTTGTTATCTCATGTTTCTGCCCTGATAATGATTTCAAGTGTTCACTAAGCGTTTTCCTAAAAATGGTGATGTTTTCAAAAGGGTTTTCTCAAAGAATCGAGGTTCTGTGATTCTTTACGTTGCATGTTCTATTTTGATAGCTTAGAAAGAGTCTAGAGGTCTGTGAAGATCACTGGAAATGTGCACTGTCCAAACCTTAAAAGATGCATAGCATCTTGAGTGGACGATGCTCGAGGGTGGACGACGTCACAGAGATGGTAGACGTTCTTAAGCTTCATACGTGTACGCTCTAGCTTAGCCTTAACTTTAGGTTTCATAAGACTTAGAATGACAGTGTTTTGTATCTGTTATAATAGGAAATAGCTTTGTCAGAGGATTCACTCGAATGTGCGAGGTAAGTAGACACTTACACCATTTTTCTTAAACCGTGGGATATGTCAGCTGACTGACCATGTGTATGATATGAGCATGTTTACTTTCCATAATTACTTGGTAACTGTATGATTAAATAAATCATCAAGATGCATCGTAAGACATGGTACGCCGGTACGTGCGGTATGAATGGCCATGGGTTTATTATATAGACTACGTATTATGATCAAATGTGTGCGTTGTGTGAGGGCTGTGGATCCATTGGTTTTGTGACCTTGATGCAACCATTCCCAATGGTTCAGTCACTACAGGACGGACGTCATTAGTTGGTGTGGGCCACTTGTGGTCGGACCCGATCGTGCCATTAATGCTACGTACAGTATGTTATGCAATGACTGGGGAGCTGACATTGTATTATAGGTCCCTTGGGATAGCATCAACCTTGCTGAGAATGGGTAATATCTCGGGTAGACCATGTATGTGAGTTACGACTTGTAAGGCATTATTCTTTCCTGCATCAAAACAATTAGGTAGTTATCGTTGGTCCTACACCATAGAGCTTTAAAAACCCTAAAACCTATGAAATTGTGTATTAGCGGAGATAATGTCCTCTTTTGGTTATTTCTCAAATTGCACGTTTACTGTTATTAATTGGGCTCATGTAATAACTAAGTGTGGGGTCTACTTACTAAGTCATTAGACTTACGCGGTTATTATTCCTTAAGTAATCTGATTCACTGTTATGAAGACGGCTAGGGTTGCTTTTGCCTGACCAACTGTGCACTATCTATAGTTATAGGTTTGTTTTAATTGTCTAGTAGCTCCATGTTCTTACTTGATGAATCGTAGTACTCTCAGATTTATTCACCCTCCTTTCATTACTCTAACAAGTTTTTATAAGGGCAATTACCTATTTGACCATACGTGGTTTAACTGGGTGAATTACCAGTGACTCCACCGGGTTAGCCAAGGCTAATTTTGGGGGCGTTACAGTCTTGTTATAGCAGTAGCCTGGGAGCATTTTGTTTTTGGTTCTCCAACTGTTTGCTTAGTGAAAAAGCTGAATCAAACCAATGCTGCTCTTAAAAGATGGAACTTCATTCACTTTGGCAACATTCAAGAGAAGATCAAAGCCTCTCTACTCAAGTTAGAACAGATTTAGCTTTCCCCTCCTAGCCTTCAGGCAAGTGTGCAAGAGTCTTTGCTTAAGAAAGTTCATGATGACCTTTTGATGAAAGAAGAATCTTTGTGGAGAACCAAATCCAGGGATACCTAGCTGCAGTGCAAGGATCTTAACACCAAGTATTTTCACTCCTCCACTTTGATTAGGAGGAGGTCAAATGCTGTTAATTTTCTAAAAACTTATGAAGGAGCTTGGGTCTCTGCTAGAACTGAAATTGGGGGGACTTTTTTTTCTCATTTCTCTAATTTGTTTTCCTCCTCGGCTCCTCCTAATGATGTTGAAATGCTCAACCTTTTTGATCATGTTATCACTGCTGAAGAAAACCATCTCTTGTGTGCTATTCCTACAGAAGAAGAGGTGGTTCAAGCCCTATCTAGTTTGGGCTCCACTAGAGCCCCTAGACCAGATGGATTTACTACTCTTTTCTACAAGAAGTACTGGTCTGTTGTCAAAGATGAGGTTCTTGGATTCATTAATAACTTTTTCCTTAATCACTTTCTGCTACAAGAACAAAACCACACTCATATTGCTTTGATTCCCAAGCAATCTGGTTCTCATACTATCCATGATTTTAGGCCCATAAGCCTGTGCAACATCATTTATAAAATCATCACCAAGTTACTGGCCAATAGATTGAAAACCATGCTCCCAAAAATTATTTCTCCTTTGTAATCAGCCTTTGTTCCCTCCAGAAACATCCAAGATAACACCATTCTGGCCCATAAACTACTACACTCCTTCAAAAAAAAAAAAAAAAAAAAGGAAAGGAGGATTCATGTTTCTCAACTTGGACATGGAGAAAGCTTTTGATAAAATGGAAGTGGACTTCATTCTTTTTAGTATAAGCAAGCTAGGGTTTCACTCCTCTTGGATTAACTAGATAAGAAGTTGCATCTCCTCCTCCTCTTTCTCCATCCTCATCAATGGCAGTCCTTTTGGACTTTTTTCCCCTTCAAGTGGCTTTAGGCAAGGAGATTCTCTTTCTCATTTTTTGTTCATCTTGGGTTCTAAAGTTTTGCCCAGACTTTTGTTCAAAGAAGAAGTTGCTAGAAACATCAAAGGCCTGAAAATTTCCAAATCCTTTCCAGCCATCCACCATCTCCTTTTTGCTGATGATCTCTTGATCTTTGGCAAAGCCACCCCTAAAGAAGCCACCTGCATTCTTTCTTGTCTCAAAAAATACTGCCTATGGTCAAGTTAATCTATTAACAATGGAAAATCCTCCATAAAATTCTCCAAAAGCATCAACCCTGCCACTACAGATTTGATTCTAGACATTCTGCCTTTCTCCTCTTTCCCCTCTAGGTCTCTTTACCTAAGTCTCCCTATTTTGTTTGGTTACTCAAAAAGATCTGCTTTCCTCAACGCCATTGATAAGGTGAAGTCTAAGGTTGAAGGTTGGCGGGCAAAGACTCTTTCTCAAGCTGGTAGGTTGGTTCTCATCAAGTCTGTGGCTGCAGCAATCCCCTCCTATGCCATGAGTACTTTCCTTCTCCCAAACAGCATTTGCAGCCAACTTGACAAGGTCTTCAAAAACTTTTGGTAGGGGTTTCCTACCTTAAAATCCAGAAATCTCTCTTTAAAGTCTTGGAATTCCATCTGCACTCCAAAGATTCTTGGTGGCTTGGGTTTAAGAAAAATGAAAGAGGTAAACCTTGCTCTCATCTCTAAACTTGGTTGGAAGCTGCTCACTGATTCAAACTTTCATTGGGTTGCACAATTCTCAGGTAAGTATCTCCAATCTGGTTCTTTTCTCTCCCCCTCCTCTCATTCTTTGTCCACCTCCTCATGTGTCGAAGAAATCCTTAAGATTCTCATCAGTGAAAACTCTTCTCCATCTTTCCTTTGGACCCCTTCCTTCGATGACTCTTTTTCCACTAGTTCTGCTCATAGGTTGATCAGCAGCCAAAGAACTAGCTCAATCATTTCTCCTTTTGATTTTAGTACTTGGAAAACTCTGTGGAAGCTTAAACTCAATGCTAGACTCATTTTGTTCCTCTGGAAAATAGCTTGAAATCTTCTTCCCACTAAAGCCAGACTAAAAGCTATCTTCCAAATCCCTTCCCAAAATTCTTTATGCCCTCTCTGCAGTGTTGAAGAAAAATCCATTTCTCATTTATTTTTCAGCTGCATTTTTGCTAGAGTTGCATGGAGATCCTCATTTTAGCCTCTTGATTCATCTGTTTGGTCCTCTCTTTCTCCTTCAAACTGGATCAAAGGCCTCATCCACTCTCACTCCCTTTTTAGTATTCCCCCTGTTGACAGTCACTTGTTTCAGATTTTTGCTACTGTTTTGTGTGATCTGCTATGGTTTGCTAGGAACAAAGTTGTCCATGAAGGCTCTATTCCAGATATCTCTTCTTTGGGTAGCTCGATCAGGAAAACAACCCTGGCTCATGTTGCAGCCTGGCAGTCCACCTCTTCCCTGGTCAAAGAATTCTGGTCTCCCCCTTCTGCAGGCTTCTTTAAGATAAACTTTGACACTGCCATCTGTGAGAATTTCTCTGTTCAAGTAGCAATTTGCAGGGACTTCACAGGGAAGATTGTCAAGGCTTTCTCTCAAACCAATCCTCCATGTGATCCTAATTTTGGTGAGGCTTTAGCAGCTCGGTTGGCAGCCTCTCTTGCTGCCTCTTTGCATCTGAAGAATTTCAGTTTGGAAGGGGATTCTGCAGTAGTCATTTTAGCTCTCAACAATCCTTCCATCTCCCTTGAATGGCACATTGAATCTGTAATTGCCAATGCATTTTCCATGATTCCAGCTTCCTCTTTGTGGTTAGCAACAAAGAGTCTTCTTGGGCTGCATTCCCACTTACTTTCCCCCTCTTTATCCCATTTGTAGTTAAAAATATCCACCCCATTTCTTTCTTTGACTGTTTGTAAGGCCTTTGGCCCTCTTGTTGGTTGAATGTATGGTTTGTTACAAAATATATATATACATATATATATATATATATACATAAACAATAAAAGCCTCAAACGCCCAAAAAATGCTATGAAGTTTTCAAAAATGGTTAAAGTAGTTGAATAAGAGGATTACTATGATGATAAGCACAAGAATGCAAAGAAAGATTTATGGCCTCTTGTAGCAATTGTCCTCCCTTAAAAGTAGTTGCTAAAATTTCAATGTAGCGATTGTACACTTCTAATTAATGGAAGAAAAACCTACCCCGTTAACGAAATTTAGTAATGTACAAATTCCAATTTGATTTGATGAACTATTAAGATGGTTGACATTGGATTTGGAATTTGATGAGAACAAATGGCACAAATTTAGAGGCCATGAATATTGGAATAGGATATCTCCATTTCAAGGTAAAATTTGGATTTCAAAGCTTCTAATAGTGTCTATGTTGTTTATCTTGCTCATTATTTAAAATTTTTAAATGATGTGGCACTATATACACCGTTAGATTTAAAAAAAATTGGATCAAGTGTGGATTAAGTATGAGAGAAATAAGGGCAAAGCTTGCAACCGTTGAATCAATTCTTGTTTAAAATAAAATAAAAAGGGAAAAATTTTACGTACTCCCTCAAACTATCATCCAATTGACATTGTCAATTGGAACAATGTCTCATCTAAACTACCAAAAGATTGACAATGTCCCCCCAAAGCCAGCAAAAAGACAAAAACAATCCTAAATTTTTCTAGTAAGACAAAAATACTACAATAGATTTGAGAAATTTTTTTTTCTTTAAAAAAGTATATATTTTTTTTTCAAAAAAAAAAAAAAAAAAATTGCACCCTAATTTTTTATTTTAAAAAAATATATATAGTTTTTGTTAGAGTATTTTCGTCAATTGACGATATGTGAACTTTACTAAAAAAAAATAAAAATGAAGGATTGGTTGGACTGCTAGATAAATATATAGTTTCTAACATTTCTCTTTTTAAAATTTTGAAAACAGAATTTGAGACGATCCCTACCAAACATAAATGGTTTATTATTAAATAATTTCTACATGTCTAATATGTTTAGTATTTGACAATTTGTAAATAAAACAAATTATGATAGTAAAAAGAATTTGTTAGATTGAAGCCGCCAATAATATAATAGCACTTAGGATAATGTACTGGGATGCGATAGACTATCACCCTTGAAGACAAGAAAATGATCTTGAATTTGGAAATCAGCTTAAAATAGAGGAAAAGTTATTGCAGTGCATCACTTGGGAGATGAGAGTTAGGATTAGGGCTCAAGGAAGGTTCAACAAGACACAAGAAAATTTAGAGCTTTGTAAAAGTTGGGGAATCTCAAAAATATACTTTGCTGTAGTCTACATAATAAATGTAATAGCTGTAATACTGAAATTGTATTGTATTGATTTGGTTGTGTTTCTTTTGGTTGGAAGATGTTCTGTTTAGATTGTTAATTGTTAATTTGTTAGTCTGATGGGTTATTGTTGGTGGGGTTTGCTGATGTTTTTGTTGTTGATAAGTGCTTAAATATTCATATATAAGCACCTTAATTTACATTTATTAATCTCTTAGTTTTGTTAGTTTGTACTATTTTACTTTATTTTTGTATTTTCCTTGTTTTATAGGTTTTTTTTTGAAGAAAATGAATTATTACTGGAAGTATCGGGCTTAAAAAGCAAATTTGCGAATAATGAGATAGCCAAGGAGCGAGTGCAGGTGCAACCGCACGCACAAGAAGAAGCTCGAGCGCACATGCGCTTGCGGGCAACACATATGAGATCGATCGCAAAAGTACGATCGAGTGCACAAGGTTATCGATCGAGCGCACTTATATGTTGGAGGAAAATCAGAGGTGACCAGACTTCCTTTTCTTTCCATATTAGGTTTCACAAGTCCTAGTTGTACTAGAACTAAAACCTACGAGTTTTCTAAGGTTTTTGAGTGCTTCTAGGGTTTCCTAAAACCTTATAAATAGGCTTATCAACACAAAATTAAAGAGAGCTGGACTTTGGGGAGAAGAATTGAAGGCTACTTCAAGGAGTTGTTTTCGGTTCTTTCTTTCCCTTTTCTATAGTTTTATTTTAAGTATGTGTAACTAAATATTTTAGTAGGGTTAGATTGAAACCCTAATTATATTTATTTAATATTTCAATATTGGTGACTTTGTGATAATCACATTGTGATGCTTAACTTGATTAATGCCTGTTTTATTGAATTCCTCATATGTATGTGATTGGCCATTATATGCATGTGGTATGGACTAGTTAATTAAATCAATTTGGATGACCCAGTCCTGGGTACAATAAGAGTAACAAAAGATATCCACACTGTGTTCTTGGGTTAATCAACATGGGGAACCGGGAGTAGACACTCATGCCTTAGGCCTAATGTGTTTGTCGATTTCATAGATTTATGTTTTCTTAAAGAACAACTTAGTAGACACCCATGCTAAATCCTTTAAGAAAGAAAAGAATTAGAGTAGATACCCATACCTAATTCGTTGCTTACGGAAATCGATAGCTTAAGGAGTAAACACCCATCAAACATTAGGTATTCATAATATGATTGGAGCATTAACATATTGTTATATTAATTGAGCATGATTAGTGGTGGATATCAAAGCCCTACACTTTTATTTATCTTTATTTATTTTCATAGTATCAAGTTCGTGACAAACTTCGATATTTTAAATTTAGAAAAACAATTCTAAATAAAATTCACAATCCTCGTGGGATTGATCTCGTACTTGCTAAACTATACTTGTGCACATGCAAGTTAAAACGTGACAATTATTATCTATTAATTTAGGTAGTATTCGGCACAACAAGTTTTTGTCGTTGTTGCCGGGGATTGTTTAGTTTTGTTTAGATTTTTTTTTTCATTAGTTAATTTTATTTTGTTTAAATTTTTGTGTTACTATTTTTTGGAATTTTAATTTTGTTATGCAGCGGTGCAATCGAGCGCACTGCTGTAGGGCAATCAAGCGCAAAGTTAGACAGCCGTGCCGAAGATGTTGTGTTTTCTTTTCTACTTTGCAGTTTTGCCTCGAGTGCGATCGAGCTCTCTACTAGATAGCAACTGTGTTCTAGCACTTAGCGGTGTTTTTTTTTTTTTTTTTTTTTTTTTTTTCACCCTATGGACCATGTTCATTTTGCCATGACCTTATCACCATGTTAGAAATTGTCCTTCAATAAGACAAATTTCTAACAATATTTTGGCATAAGAACACATCGCTTCTCTAGACCGGGAATGACAACTATTTTGATTCCTATAACCCAACATGGAGCCAATAGTCAAATCTCTCATGGCAAGCTCAATTTCTTGGAAATCTTGCTCCACAATTTTGTGATCATTCATATTCCTATCCATATCAACAATATCAAGAAGAACCACTAGAAGAAATAATGGCTGCCTTAGAAGAAATGGTCTTTAGATTAGAACGATGTCAGCTTTTCTTAGTGAAGCGAGGAAGATAGGCAAGAATTTGAAAGGATAAATAACTCTATCATGCAATCATTGAAAAGATGGATGCTCACTTTAAGCAAATATTAGATATCCTCCAAGAAGAAAAGTGTCAAGGTCAGTTGGTGGCCAATCCTAATGAGTACTACATGGAGGATGAGAACACTTACTATCTTGAGCAAATAACATCCACACCTAGGAATGAAAAAACTGTTGAGGGGATTTTTTGTGAGCCAAGTCTTGAGGATCCGTTATGAGAGCGTGTTGATCAATTTTGTGAGCAAGTTATGGTTGCAAATCAAGTGGATGAAAGGAAGGAGGAGCAAACTGAGGTTTTAGAGGAGCCACATTAGGAAAAACAAAAGAGCACTAAGACTTTTTCAACATTAGCTGTTATTCCTAAAACACCAAGAGGCCAAGAGAGAAGTCTGTTAGAGCTACCAAATGAACAAATTGAGGACATCAAGATAGAAAAGCTCCCTGAGTTTTCTTCTTATTTATTCTATTCAGTTCATGATGAGAAATTGTTTGAGAAGACTCAGAGTGGTCCACCTATATATAGACAATTGGAATCCCCCTGCAATGGGAAGACATCATTCTCTTTGGAGCAAGAGAAGAAAAGACCAGTGCTTCAAGTTTAAAGTGCCATAGTTTGGCTGAAGACGTTAAACTTAGCGCTCATGGGAGGCACCTCACAACATATCCTTTTTATTTCTTTGTTTGTTTATTTTATTTTTATTTAATTTTGCTTTTGCTTTTGTTTTCCATTTTTATTTTAGTGTTTTGTTTTTCAGGGACAAGTGTGCTTGAGTTCAAGTTTGGGGGGAACGCTTTGAGTCAAACCTATTCCCGACAATTTCATCCATCTCCCGAGTAAGATCTTTCCATGTTATACACACATTGGGGACAATATGTAATTTAAGTTTTGGGGTATAGGGAACACATTTACACACACTTTGTCCTACTTTTGAATAAAAAAAATACATGTTCATGTTTGTCTTAAAATTTTAGTTGATCTGAAAGAATTGTGATTTGATATTCATTGGTTAGCTTAAAATTTTGAACACATGATCTAATGATAGAATTTTTAAGTTTGGTTACTTACTTTACACATTTGAGAATTCACATGTTTGATCTGCTCTAACACAAGCACATTTGCACATGATTTGTGGGGTACGACATGTGGTTTTGATGTGTATGTTTCTATGTTTTGGGTGAAACTGGATGACTTATTGGTTGGATACTTTGGCATAATTGATATATATATATATATATATAAGGAAAAAAATGATGATCATTGATAAACTTTTCACTAAGTAACTAAACCTCTTGCCTCATTAAGCAATGAGTGTTCACGTCAAACGATGAGAATTTTGATTTGGTTAAATTATGGGAAAAATACGTTTTAGCCCTCTCAACTACCACCCAGTTACGTTTTAGCCCCCTAAACTATCAAAAGTTGTTAAATGGCTCCCTTAACTACCAAACAGTTACGTTTTAGCCCCCTTCGTTAGTCTTTGCCGTGAAATTGGATGGAAACATCAAAACTATAATGTTTTGAGATTTCAAGTTACCAAAATACCCTCAAGTGAAAAAAATAAACATATGAAAACATTAGCCAAAACAATCAGATCGTTCACCGATGCCCTCTACAGATCTAAGCTCCTCTTCATTGCCACCAGACACACCGTCGCCGCTTCCCCAAGACTATTACCACCCACTTGGGCCACCTCTTCCACAACCTGACCAGGTGAACTCAGAATTAACTCGCCAGACTCACCTCTCTTTTCTTCAATTATTACAGCTGAATCATTGCCATTGTTATTTGTCGTCAATTGCTTGAAACTTTCTTGAATTTCTTCAACACTGGGCAGCCCTTGCAAGACATTCTCTGTAAGAAAATCTGAACCCTTGCAATTCTTGAAGATGGAATGCTTCAACAATGTCTCTGCCGAGGGCCTCTTTGATGGGTCTTGCTGGAGACACGAAACCAACATGTCTCTGAAAGGCTCGGAGAGATTCTTGAGCTTTGAAGGAGTGGGGCAAGACAGAGGAGGGCGTCCATGGGCCAACTCTAATGCATGATCCCAAAGGACCATATATCAGCCTTTATACCGTACACCTGTTCTTGAGGAGTTGAATTCGGAGACTCGTTTTTATATGTTTATTTTTTTCCAGATTGGCAACTGTAGCTTTAGCTTCATAAGGAGGCATCTCACGAATTATTGCCTTCCCTCCATCGGATGCAAAATGAGACCAGCCTCAATAACTTTCAGGGTTCTCTTCTGCCATGTGTCATATTCTTGTTGATCAGTAAAGTCTGAATGCTTGAGCTGCTGTAATAGCTCTAGTGGAACTACCACCGACTCAATTCGCCACTAGATAAGTCATATTCTACTGCACAGAGGCTGTGGTAAATTATTCGTGGGGCTTTGGATAAACCCATAGAAACTGGGAAGAACAATGAATCTATGCAAGTTCTTTGTAGCTCATTATGGCTCTTGCTAGCAGATCATCCGACGGGTTTCTCTGAAACATGCCCTTTCGAGATGGGTTTCACGAATCTCGGCTCTTAAAATGCTGCTAGAAGCCTGCTTTGATGCTAATGACGAGACATCGATTATTGATGAAGTTGATGAGCTAATGGAACACATTAAGAAGACATGGGGGATTCTTGGAATGAACCAGATGCTCCATAACATTTGCTTCGTGGGTTTTATTTCACCATTTTGTTGCAACTAGCCAAGTTGAGATGGATCTCGTATGCTGATAGTCACTTTGTAGTTGCAAAAGATGCAAAAACAACAAAGGATGCAGAGTACTCCAAGATCTTGAGTTCTACATTGAGTTCAATATTGGGTTGGGCAGAAAAAAGGCTCCTTGCATATCATGACACTTTTGATGGTGGAAATATCGATACCATGCAGGGCATTGTTTCTTTGGGGGTATCAGTTGCCAAGATTTTGGTTGAAGATATATCTAATGAGTATCGCAGGAGGAGGAAAGGTGAAGTTGATGTGGCTCGCAACAGGATTGAAACTTACATTAGGTCATCACTACGCACGGCTTTTGCTCAGGTAAGTCCTATCTTCATCTGGCTGTTCCCTTTAGTAAGAGGGCCTAAATGTGATACATTGAGGATTTCGGTGTGTTAGTATACCCAGTGTTGTTTACATTGCAATAGATTCAATAGTTTTTTCTTTCTTTTGTTATTTTTTGATTGACGTATCACCTGAAATATGTTTGACTTCTTATTATTTAGCGAATGGAAAAGGCAAACTCAAGCAGGAGAGCATCCAAAAACCAGCCAAATCCTCTTCCTGTCCTTGCCATCCTTGCAAAGGATGTTGGTGATCTGGCCATTAATGAGAAGGAGGTGTTCAATCCAATCAAGAGATGGCATCCTTTTGCAGCTAGTGTGGTGTGTTCATGCTTGCTATGGGAATGAGCTCAAGCAATTCATATCAGGTATAATGGAGTTGACACCAGATGCAGTACAAGTGTTGAGAGTCTGCGGATAAGTCGGAGAAAGATCTTGTGCGAGATAGCAAAGGGAAGATTCAAAGTGGACAATGACGATGGAGGGAAGGCAATAATTCGTGAGATGCCTCCTTATGAAGCTGAAGCTATAGTTGCCAATCTGGTTAAAGTGTGATGTTTCCATCTACGGCGTCGTTTTGGCTAATGTTTTTATATGTTTATTTTTTCCACTTGAGGGTATTTTGGTAACTTGTAATCTTAAACGATGTAGTTTTGATGTTTCCATCCAATTTCACGAAAGACTAACGGAGGGCTAAGCGTAGCTGTTTTGGTAGTTGGGGGCCATTTAACAACTTTTGATAGTTTAGGGGCTAAAACGAATCGGGTGGTAGTTGAGGGGGCTAAAACGTATTTTCCCCTTAAATTATGGTTAGTTTAGTTTCGTATCTTTTTTTTACTCGAGTTAGTGATTGGTGCCAAATATTGTATATTTGACCCCTCAACTTATGTTTGTTAGGCTCTTATTTTTATTAATATATGATGTTTTTGTGTTGTTTTAGTGTTTTAGTGTGTTATAGGTCATTGGTGTAAAATGTGGTTTAAAGGGGTGGACTTGAGCAAAAAGTGAAGATATGGCCCCTTTTAATGCTATCGAGTGCACTATTCTCGAGCACATGCCTCATCAACCCACAAAGCCCACGCCGCCTTATCTGCCATTGCTAACTTGCTTGCGCCTGGGTTTTTGGAGCGGTTACATGCAATCGAGTGCACGCTTTGTGATCGAGCGTAGGCCCTGCGATCGAGCGCTCCTTCTCTTTCCAGACAGCATACATTTTCTATAAATAGAGACACTTGTGTAAATTTTATACTTTATGTTTTATGGGCACCTTTTGAGAGCACCAGCCTCTGTTTGGCACTCATCTGCCCATTTAATTGTCAAAAACTTTACTTGCTTTAATTTATTAAATGCTTTGTTTTAGCTTTCTTGTGTCTCTCTTTATTGGAGGCTAAATCTTCAACTAAGGTTGAAGATGAAGCCTCACCATTAATCTTATGCTAGTTTTTACATTAAGTTCATTTAATTCAGTCATTTAATATCGTTTACTCATTTCAACTCGATTTAGTGACAAGATCGAGATTGATTGTGCTGTAGTTGTTTATTCGTTGTCTTTCATCCGATGGATATACATTTCATCTTTCGATTTAAGTCTATTTATCCATTGTCGTTTGTGTTAATCACATTCACTTTGGATCCTTTGGACTAAATTGTTTATGTTTTGTCTTTCATCAAAATGATGAATTCTTTGAATCCTTCAATAGGCACAATAGAGTATGCTTTGATTTAATCGATAGATGAATTATTTAACTTAGTGTATTTGACTTGTGTTTTTTATTTGGTGAGGTGAAGTCTTTAACCTTAGTATTTCTTTTGTTTATTTTACTACAATTTAATTAGCTTATGTTTTCTTTCTTTTACAAACACCCAACTTAGAATTAGGTTAAGATAATATTAGTTTAGACTTAGAGTTAATTTTAAACGAACACGATTCCCTGAGGTTCGACCTCACACTTTCACACCCATTATACTATAAACGGTTCGTGCTATTGCGAGTACAAGTAAATTTGTAAATCAGTTAGTAAGTCCTTAGGGGTGTTTTTACACCTAATGCCTTAAAACCATTTGGTTTGGGAGTCATTAGCTCAACACTCGCTACATGGGTCAATTAGAAAGCTTAATGGAACTAAATATTGCAGAGCCTAATAATAAAAGAAAAAAAAAATTATACCTTTGTTGTTCATTCCGACGGAAATTTCAATGAATCTTAAGATATGGAGACATTGTACATTGGAATTATTTGGAAGCTTCATATTTTTGTGCTAGTTCATTTTACACTGTTTCGAACTTGTGATGCCTTAGCATGTCTTTTGTAAGCAATTAGACTTTAAAATTCCAATTCATTGTAAAGATGAAGTTTATCCTTTTAAGCCTACTATTGAATGAAAATCATGGTTTTAAGTGACACTTTAATTTTTGGATAACATGAACTTGTGCATAATGTTTGTGGGTAACATTTCTGAAAAATCCTCACGAGACTTCACTCGTCTCCTATGGAATATCTAGAGGTTTAAAAGGCTTGTTGCATATGCTAAATGCAATCGTACGTGCCACAAAAGATGGATCTATCTTTTTGTTTTCTGTTTTTCATTTAGTTTTTAGTTTTGTATTGCTAAGGGACTAGCAATATGTAATTTTGGGGGTGTGATAAGGGCTTAAATATTCATATTTATGCCTCTTAATTTACATTTATTAATCTTTTAGTTTTGTTAGTTTGTACTACTTTACTTTCTTTTTGTATTTTCCTTATTTTATAGGTTTTTGGAAGAAAATAAAGCATTACTGGAAGTATTGAGCTTAAAGAGCAAATTTGGGAAAAAGCTGGAGATTCTGTCAGAGCAATTGAGCGCACCAAACCCATGATCGAGCACATTAGCGATTGAGCACCACAGCCAAGGAGCAAGCGCAGTTGTGACCGCATGCATAAGAAGAAGCTTGAGCGCACATGTGCTCACGCGCAGCACACATAAGATTGATCGTAAAAGTGCGATCGAGCGCACAAGGTCAGCGATCGAGTGCACTCGTACGTTGGAGGCAAATCAGAGGCGACCAGACTTCCCTTTCTTTCCATATTAGGTTTTACAAGTCCTAGTTGTACTAGGACTAAAACTATGATTTTTCTAGGGTTTCTATGTTCTTCTTGGGTTTCCTAAAACCCTATAAATAGGCTTGTAAATACAGAATTAAGGAGGGCTAGACTTTGGGGAGAAGAATTGGAGGCTACTTCCAGGAGTTGTTTTCGGTTCTTTCTTTCCCTTTTCTTTACTTTTATTTTAAGTATATGTAACTAAATATTTTAGTGGGGCTAGATTGAAACTTTAATTATGTTTATTTAATATTTCAATATTGACGCCTTTGTGATAATCATATTGTGATGCTTAACTTGATTAATGTCTGTTTTATCGAATACCTCATCTGTATATGATTGGCCATTATATGCATGTGGTATGGATTAGTTAATTAAATCAATTTGGATGACCGAGTCCTAGGTTTAATAAAAGTAACAAAAGATATCCATATCGGGTTCTTGGGTAAATCAATATGGGGAACCGGGAGTAAACACCCATGCCCTAGGCCTCATGTGTTTGTCGATTTCCATATATTTATGCTTTCTTAAATAACAACTTAGTAGACACCCAAGCTAAATCTATCAAGAAAGAAAAGAATTAGAGTAGACACTCATGTTTAATTCATTGCTTACGAAAATCAATAGCTTAAAGAGTAGACACCCATACCCTTAGGTTGGCAAACATTAGGTAATCATAATATGATTTGAGCATTAGCATATTGTTATATTAATTGAGCATGATTAGTGGTGGATATCAAAGCCCTACACTTTTATTTATCTTTATTAATTTTCATAGTATCAAGTTTGTGACAAACTTTGATATTTAAATTTAGGAAATCAATTCTAAATAAAATTCACAATCCTCGTAGAATCGATCTCGTACTTGTTGTACTATATTATTGTTTTAATCTTGTGCACTTGCAAGTTAAAACATACTAATTATTATCTATTAATTTAGGTAGTAGTTGGCACAATAGTAGTATTGCATGAACTAAAAGTATACTTTTCCTTATTTCATTAAGTCTTGTAATGATTTGAATAATGCAAGTTTAGTTAAGTTAGTTAACATAATGATTTGGTTGATGGGTTTTGAGTTGGATGTGTTTATAGTTAGTTCTTCGATCAAATTTTATGCATAAAATAATTGTATCGATGATGCGCCATGTTTGTTTGACAAAATGCCACATAAAGATTGTGTTCTATGGAATGTCATGCTTAGTAGTTATGTGAAAAATGGAGATCCTAGTAGTGTTTTGGAAATATTTTTGGAAATGAAAAATAGTGAAATTAGGCCCAATTTAGTGACGCTTGTATATTGTTTGTTTTCTCTTTCTTTGTCTGTTCTATTTTTATTTTTTATTTTTTTATATCAAAACAAAGAAAAGTGATTTTTCTTTCTACCGTTTCACTTTTCTATCATCCTCATCATCCATTTTTGTGTTGTTTGTAGATGGATGAAACAATTATTTCAGCAGTTATTGTAACACCCCCAAAATCAGCTTAGCTAACTTGGTGGAGTCACTAGCAATGACCCCATTTATGCCAACTTGTGACTAAATGAGAAATCACCCCTCTACCATCATCAAAGTAAATGCATGGAAATGTGAATAAATCTGAGTTACTATAATTCATCAATTAGCAACTAAACAATAATAATGACAAACCTGAATCATTAAGCAAGTCCTAAGCCAATCAACTAACTTGGTGGAGTCATTGGCAATTACCCCATTTATGCCAACTTGTGACTAAATGAGAAATCACCCCTCTAGCATCATTAAAGTAAATGCATGGAAATGCGAATAAATCTGAGTTATTATAATTCATCAATTAAAAACATGGAGCAACTAAACAATAATAATGACAAACCTGAATCATTAAGCAAGTCCTAAGCCAATCAGGTAGCAACAACCATACCACTCCCAGTGTTAGGGTCAAGTTTCCTAAAAAATAGTAATAGTGTAAGTTTAACAACTTAGTAAGTAAACCTTATAACATAGGTATGACATGAGCCCAATTTTGCGGAAGTAAACGTGTAGTTTGAGTAATAATAAAAAAGAGGCATTACCTCCGTTAATACACTTTTTAGTAGGGTTTTAGGTTTTTAAAGAATATGGTGTTTTACCGGCAATAATTACCTAAATATTTTAATGTAAGAAAAATTAATGCCTTATAAGTCATAACTCTTATATATAGTCTACCCGAGATTTTAACCCATTCTTAGCAGGGTTGGTGCTATCCCAAGGGACCTGTAGTATAATGTTGATACCTCAACCATTACACACTACCGTACATATCATTAGCGGCACGACCGAATCCAACTTCGGGTGGCCTACACTGCTAATGATATTCATCCTATAGTGACCATCTATTAGGAATGGCTGCACTTTGGTCACGAAATCATTGGATCCAAAGCCCCCATATAACACACACATTGACCATAATATAAAGTCTATATAGCATGCCCATGGCCGTTCATACCGCACGTACCGGCATACCATGTCATACAATGCATCTTATCAACCAATTCATAATGTAGTTTACCAAGTAATTATAAAAATAGGCATACTCATATCATACTCGTGGTCAGTCAACAGACATATCCCACATTTTTAAGTAAAAATGTTATAAAGGTCCACTTATCTCACGCACTCAAGAGACTCTTCTGACAAAGCTAAGTCCTGTCATAACGGAATACAACACACCGTTATGCTAAGTCGTATTTAACCATAAGATGGCTAAACTAAATTGTGCACGATCGAAGCTTAAATTGGTGCTTTGCTCCCTGACCGTACGTCCACTCAGTGAGATAAGCACACTTTTAAGTTTTCAAACAACACTTGCTTCCTATATAATTTCTAGACCTCTAAGCCTCTTCTAAGGTAACAAATGAGCATAGGGCTGGGCACGGGTTGGTTCGGGCGGGTTTCGACCCAGTCGGCCACCCGACCCGTGTCTGTAGGGTATGAGAATTTCCAACCTGTGATAGTAATGAAAATATGCAAAACTGGCGGGTATCAGGCGGTTTAGATCGGGTTTCTTTTGTCGGGTTGCTCGGATCGGGTCGGGGACGATGAAAGACAGATTGACTCTCTTTGCCAACAAACCAGAAGGAAATTTTTTTTTTCCAACAATGATATATGTTTCTTCTTAGTTGAATCAAGAGGCCACATTTTCATGTACAACAGAGGAAAAAAAATGGAAGAAAAAGATAGATCTGGTCCCACTACCAAAGGAAAGAGAGAGAGAAAAGCTTACCCCTAGCTTGGATGACGCTGGAATCGGGAGTCGACGAGGAGGCGGAGAGCGTCTATGCTTCCACCCATCTCCTCTTTCACGTGGTTAGAAGAAACTGTCAGACTTTCATTGGTCCTTGTTTGACTTTTCAAAAAAAAAAAACTTTCATTGGTCCTTGTCAAACTTTTATTCATTGTCAGGCTCTAATGACGAGAGCAGTAAGAAATATCATTCATTGGTATTCGGTAGACTAAATGAAAGTTTGACAAGGACCAAATTTTAGTTTAGTTAGATAGATATATGGTTAGATAAGTAGGTTGATCCTACGGTTAGGATCTAAGAAGCAAACAAATATATATATTTTTTGAAATGAGCTCATCTGATGTGCGTGCCAGCTCACGTCTCATTAAAGAAAATTTTAAAAACAAACCACCAAAATGACTTGCAAAGTGCAAAGCCAACAACCCACCCACCCGTCCATGACCAAGAGCACTAGAAGAAGAAGCAGTAGCTCCAGCTCATTTTGTTCCCTTTCATCGAGAGTGAGAGATTGAGAGATTGAGAGTGAGAGGCTGAGGGTTTTGCGACTAGTCGAAAATAAGGAGGGTGACTGGGTGAGGGTCTCGCGGCTTCTAGCTCGAAATCAAAATCATGACTGGTGGGTGAGGGATGGCTGCTCAAAATCAAAAATACTTCTCAACACTTCTAGGGTTTGTTCAAGGTAGGTGGAATAACGGGTAGAAACGAGGTGGATCGGGTATCTGCATATTTTTTTTATTAAACCAATACCCGATCCAATCTGAGCGGATTTGGGAAATTTCAACCCGTACCCGCAGAAAAGGCACAAAAACCGCTCGGATCGGGGCGGTTCAGAGCGGGTTGGTCGGATTGGGCGGATTCTGCCCACCCCTAAATGAGCACATGCAATGTAAGAAACCTCAACACAATGAAACTTTAAGAGATCTTTTAAAAACATTAACACATTCAGGGAATGCTTAAAGAACATTTTGGAAAACTCATCAAGGTATAAACTGAAAGGTAAAATAGTGCTAGAATGTAAAAAGAGACAGAGTTTACCTTGAAGCTAAGCATGAACATGATCTCCCCTCAGAACCTCATTTTTAAAGCTCACACTCACCAAATACACTCAAGCAAGCAAGGATTTGATTCTGACAGCCTAGGGGCGTGCTAGAAAGCTGGAATGGGTGTGAAGAAGAAGAAGAAGGGGGAAGGGTATTTATAAGGGAAGGTTGCCACCAATTCTCTAAAAAAGCAGCGGACATCCGCTCAACCTTAGCATATGTCTAGTACTATTACACAATGGATAAAAGGGAGGTATTATCCATGGGATATTTCAAAGAGTAGCGTACGTCTGTGTGGTCCCGTATACGTCCAGTGGCCCTTACACGTACATCTACACTAAAAGAGTGGCGTACGTCTGCGCTAAATACAATGGCGTACATCCATGCTAAAAACAATGGCGTATATCCTCTTGACCTAGTGTACATCTGCCCCCAGATGATTAGTGTTTGACTTCTACTTTCTAAGGGATTAAGATCTTGTTAGCACTTATTCACCATATATATACACTACAAAAAAAAAGGTCATTAGAGGCGACTCAAAGTGGCCGCTAATGATCAAATAGTGGCCACTATTTAAGAGTGGCCACTAATTGGTCCACATAGCGGCCACATTATGTCGTTGCTAATGCTTTTATGAATTTTTTTTATTTTTTTATTTTTTTTTGTTATTAATAGCAGCAACCACAATATGGCCGCTATTGAACCATCATCAGTTGTGACACTTGGAGTGGCCGCTAATTGGTATAAATAACGACCTCATTATGTTGCCACTAATGCCCTTCTGATTTTTTTTTAAAAAAATTTCTGTTATCAATAGCAGCGACCAAAATGTGGCTGCTATTGAACCATCATCAGCGATGATACTAAGAATGGCCGCTAATTGGTACAAATAGCGGCCACATTATTTCGCCACTAATGCCCTTCTATATTTTTTTATTTATTTTTCTGTTATGAATAGTAGCAACCACAATGTGGCCGCTATTGAACCATCATCAACGAGGATACTAGAAATGGTTGTTATTAGGTCCAAATAGTGGCCACATTATGTCGCTGCTAATTGTTTTTAATTTTTTTTAAAAGAAATTATCATGTTATTAGCGACGATTCTTGGAGAGGGTTGATGCTATTTACTCATAATTAACTTGACCACAATAGTAATGATTGAAAGTGGTCAGCTAATAAGGGGTCATTAGTGGCCACTTTTAAATGTCACCACTAATGACCCTTTATTAGCGGCCACTTTCCAGTTGCCACTATTTGTTTGGTTGCTAATGGGGGCTTTTCTTGTAGTGATACCATCAGGACAACTAGTGACAAGATTTATATTCCGTATGTGAATATCTGCAGCTGTAAATATCTCAAAATAATTGTATTAATTTGATTTGCTTTCCTTTTATCTTGTATTAGTTGTACGCTTACCATTGCATTTGTAAACTTTCCAAAAATAGATTTTCTCTAATGATTATATGTTTGTTTCTATATAAACCTAGACAATTTTGTGCTTTAACATAATGTTAAAATGTTGTCTTTATATTTTTTTTTATTTTTTATTTTTAAAGAAAATACTTCATTCTCATTTATAAAACTCGCGAGCAAAACGCTCTTATAAACAGAGCAAAAGTTCTGAAGTAAATCATAGCCAAAGCTAAACAAATTAGCCATAACATAATTATCCCCACTAACCTATGACTAATCATCCGGTTTAATTACAGATAGATCTGTACCAAATAGACACCATCCAATGCATAGGTAGCACTTATTCATTGGCTTTAAGACCAAAGATCCCCCAAGCCAATACTCATCCTCCTCAACCCGAAAGCCAAGACATCCTTTCACATCCACAACCCAAAAGTCTAGACAAAATGCAGATATACTTACGGGTAGAAAACAATTTGAGAGGATAGAGCCTTATTACAAGCAAAAACAGGAAAGAAAAAACTTACAGGGAAATAAAAGGACAAAAATAGAAAAACAACCACATAAAAGGACAGAAGAAAACGTATTGGGAAATAGTAATGGAAATACAAGCAAATACAGGCAAAATCGGAACAAAAAAACAACCATAGGAAAAATAGGGAAAGCAAACTATAAGGATGATGACAGCTGAGAGGAAGCCGATTGCGTGTTGGCCGAAAATTGACAATGAAGGTGGCGTTGAAAGCACATCACAAGGGATGCGAGAAAAGATCGGCAGGGGACGGTGGGTAGCAAAGCGAGAGCGAAGGAGATCTGCAGCGCACTTAGAATCGAAGGGGAGAGTTTGAGTGAAACCCGAAGGGCGGCACCCACACAAAATGCCAAACAACCAACATATCAGGAAAAAAACAACGATGGGGCAGAGCCTAGGGAGGAGGGGGTCACAAGAATAGGGACACTAGAGGGGAAAAAGGGCAGAAGAGAAGGGGGGTGAAGCACTGCACAAAGGCTATGGAGCATCAAGTAAATTGCCTAACACAAAGTGTTGAAGACAAGGGGAGGAGGGGAGGAGGAGACGTAGTGAAGGCCACCCCTCCTCCTACTTGTGCGACGCTCATAGAAAAGGGGGCTAGGTTTATTGGGGGAGAAAGGGTCTAAGGGAAATTTTCGTCTATCTGATCTCTGAGGGTTAGGATCAAGGGTCATTCCCATCCCTTGTCGAGGTCGCCAAAGACACATTGTATCTAACCACATTGTGGCAAATCGATACAAGTAGCTAAACAGCTTGCTATACCATTCATACTAAAATGTTGTCTATAATTTAAAAAGATTCAATTTAACGATCACATCTTTTAATATTTTCACCCCTAAATTAAAACAAAGAAATAAAGAATACTTCATTTGGCAAAGACATTGTAATATTTTGTGGTTGAATTTGAATTAATGATAATATTTATGATTGAACTTTTATTGGTAGTTTAAATTTATTGTTGGATATTGTTTATGGTTCTCTTAAAATTGAAATTATATGATTATTATTAGACAATTTTTATATTTTAATTAAAAATAAATTTATTTTGAATTTTTTTATAATTATTGTATATTATTATTTTTTATGTTGTGAATAAAAATTGAATTTTATAGTTTAATATGATTAAATGAAAATATAAAAATATTTTTGATTTTCTGTACGCACGCCAAACGCCAAAAAATATTTTTACAGTAAAATGACTTTTTCAAAAATATTTTACACTGAAACAAACAAAGCCTAAGTGCGAAGGCTGGTTCATGAGGTTTATAAGACATCTACACCCTCCTGCACTAATTGTAATGCCCCAAGTTCTAAAGGCCGAGCAATTGGGAGAAATTGTAACATATTCTTAATAAAATAAAATTTTCCCATAAGATTATCATAGAAACATAACATTATTAGAGTACTATTATCCCAAATACATAATGTGCTAGCATACAATAATCTCTTAAAAATACAGTTACACAATCTATGCTCGTCCAAAGAGGTCTAATCCATAAAATGAGGTCCCAAAAACTTCTACTGCTACTACTTCTGCTAGTCCTCAAAGGAATATGTCCAAGTATCCCACCGGTACCCTTGTCTTCAGTACTACAATTTATAAGACAATCTGAAAAAGATGTATAGGGAGAAGGGGTGAGTTCAACAACTCAGTAAGTAGTCACAACATCAAATGCTATAAAACATGCTATGCAGATTTTTTATGTCATAATTTTTGTCATGTACAACAATAATTTATGCATAATAAAGCATGATAGTTGCAAGCACTTCCTTTTACTTGTTGTTTACCCTTTGACCCATCGTGAGTTTACCGTTTGGCTTGTCTCAAGGACTCATTTGGTTCATCTTGTCATCAGAGGAGAGCTACCAGTTAGAACTCCCTAGTGGAGGCCATCGCCGATAGCACACACCTTCTGTAACCATCCTTTGGTATGCTTGCCATACTACCTTGTGATCCCGATCGTTGCTTCAAGGCCTCAAGGTTAAACATTTATTATTCATGAATGCACATATAACATTTCATATAATCTTATAAGCTCATCCATATTTGTATAACATATCATGAAACCTTTATGAGCTCTTTCATTCATAATCATATCCATGCATAATTTATTGTAATATGTAACATTTCTGTAATCATGTCATATGATTGAATAAAGCTATGCATTAAAAATAGAAAGTGAATTCTTCATAAAATCTCCAACATTTTTGTATTCCAAAGATTGATAATAAAATCTATTGGGGTTTTTGATGTTGTGTCCCCTTATCTGGCATTGCATGTCCTTAATTGGATTCTGCCTTCAACTCACAATTCTTACAACAGAGTAAAAGTAACTCAATCATTAATTCTTTTATCCTTAACATCAAACCCCACCATGCTTGATTTATAGTCTCCCATAAAATTCTAATAAGCAACTCAACTAAGACCTCAAAAATATCCAAAATCATCTGACTATAATTAACATCTTAAGGAATCGACCAAGCTAGAATATCGCTCTCTTCCTAAGCCATTTAAATTAGCGACTTACTCCGAATATCACAAGCTTAGAAACATTTACAACAATCATTCTAATTATAACCAATCCCTCCAAATAACAATTCAAATATTCATACACTGAAAACTCCAATTTAATTCAAGAAATTTAGCTTCATACTAAAAATACCATAAATGATAAAAATATTACCTTGGAGTTCTCTTATTTTTCTTTGATCTTCCTCTCCTTCCTCTTCTCTCTTCTTTTCTCCTCTCTTCCTTTCTTCGCTTCTTTTTACTTCTCTCTTCTCTCTTCCTCACGCTCACTTGGCTGTGAGCAAATGGGGAGCAATGATCTCCTTAAACAGGACTAAAAGCTAGCTGCATGTGGGTCATCCGCACCACATGCACACTATCCACCTGCTGTCAAGTTTACTTGACAGCTTAGCTGCCCATGCATTAATTGAGTAGAACATACAGCTAGCTGCCCCTTGTGCATGTCTCCATAACCTAAACACCTGTAATGCAACGCGCCTGTGAGAAAATGAGAGAAACATGCTATATAACACCTTGCCCTTAACGTGCCTTGCTACACAGCAGTGTTGCCTTAAAGTTTGCCGCCTACTCTCATTACCACAAGACAATATCTCCAGAGAAGGACACTTAGAACCTCAGATGTGGACAGATTAAGCCCCTTGTGGAGTAGGTGTCCCACAAACGTGGCTCCTAATGACTACCCAAGCTGCTCCAATTAGCTTGACAGCACAACACATGTGCTGTCAAGATGAGTTTGCATATACCTAAATGCCCATAAAATTCATAATAAATCCATTATGAACCTAAATATGTCTATTACCATATATCCAAAATTTGTGGCCTAATAAAATCATTAACCCATCCAATTAATATCCCAAATCTCAAGTACTTCAACTACTTGATAGATTAACGTATTAAACTTAAAAATACATACCTCTTTCAATTTAACTCCAAATGACATGAAATTTGGCTTAAAATTTTCCTCATTTAAAGGCTCACAACATATCCAAAAATCATAGAAATCCATAATTTTTTGATACCTCAAAAGTCCCTCTAAATTCAATGCCTCAGCTTGACCTAAATTCTTGTTTTGAACCTTGCAACTTCTAAAAATCATAACTTCTTCTACAAATGTCCAATAATCATGAAACTACTTTTAAAATCTTCATTTCTCATATTTCTAAAAGTCCTTAAAACAGTTTTGCTTAAAATCTCTCATTGAATTTTTGGCGCTCAAAACAATATGACTTTTCTTCCAAAATCCCACTAAAATTCTAAATATCAATTTCCACCACCTTTCACATAAAATATATTTACCTAACTCCATATAAATCTTAATAAAATTGTAAATCCTCCTTATCATTGATATTAAAATTACATTTATTTTAGGGTATAAATTTCGGGGGTATTACACTAATCACTACAAAAAAAGCGTCATTTACTAATGTGTCTACTGTTCACTTATTTTTGACATGTCACTATTTGCTAACGTGTCAAAAATTTATGCGTTAGTAAATAAATTTACTAATGTGTCAAAATAACATGTTACCAATTGGTAACGTGTCAATAATGTCACATTAGTGATGGGGACTTTTAAAAAAAAAAAAAAAATCAAAATTCATTTCCTAATGTGTCATGACGACACGTTAGTAATGGGATTTTTTTTAAAAAAATTAAACTTAATTTCCTAACATGTCATTAGTAACACGTTACAAATTGGGTAACGTGTTATTAATGCCATGTTAGTAATAAGAATTTTTAACAAAATAAAAAAAAAATTCATTTGCTAACGTGTCCTTAATGATACGTTACCCAATTTGTAATGTGTTACAAATGACATGTTAGTAAAGGGAATTTATAAAAAAAATAAAAAATAAAATAAAATTCATGTTGCCTGATTGCCCAATAATTCGATGTTATCAAAAATAGTACCATTTTCAGCTGATAGCTGCTGTAAGAGCTAGATTTTTCTATTAATTTGTTGTAACCTATGTTGTAATGCTTTTTTTTTTTTTTAAGCTTTTAATTCATTGTGAATGTGTTGATTTTAGAAGTTGTTAAATGAAATATTTGATTCAGTCTTTTGGTAAAACTGTATGTAATTTACCCTAACAAATAGCTCAATCAGTTAGGACCACACCTATTGAAACGGAGGTCACTAATTCGAATCTCCTCCCCTTCTTGTGCGGACATGTAAAAAAAAAAAAAAATACTAACTATATTTTAAATATGGACTACTAGGCAAATTTATTATCAATAAAATTAAATTTTGTTGGTCCTGCCAACTCCATATCTACTGACTACTGCATATGATCCATAGCCATAGGGGGATAAAACAAAAGAAAGGTGCTTACATTGGAAAACATGTCAAAATTGGATAGGAAGAAGAGAATATGAAGGGAGCCGGGGGATTATCTTTACAATATTTGGCAATAATAATCACTTTCGTTTTCAATATGACAAACACTCCATTAATAACCAGTCCTTGTCCGGAAATGGGAAATTTTTTTTTAAAATAACATGATCTATTGTTGTGTAGTTGCAGAAGGATGTTTGCTGCACCACTCTTTACTCATTCAGCCGGCCAACCGGCCTGCTGAACTATGGTTTGAATAGGCATGGTGAGGGCTAGGAGCAAAACACATGGGGCCACTAGTAGGTTGTCCTAGTCAGGTTGGGAAATATGTTTTTTAAACCATAATGTTTTTTATTTTAATTAATGAATTTTATTTTTGATTAAAAAAAGACACTTACAAACATGGCATATATACCACGTTAGCCAATTGCTAACGTGGCATATACGCCACGCTACCAAATCCTAACGTGCCATATATGCCACGTTAGCAATTGGCTAACGTGGTGTATATGCCACTTTAGTAAGTGGTTTTTTTTTTTAATAAAATTAATACATATATATTATTATTATTATTATCATAGTAACCTAATATATATTCTAATCTTATTATATATTCATATTATTTTTAATTAAGTTATAAAATATATATATATAGCTAGCAACTTATTTAATTAATACATATCTATAGTAATCCTAGCTAGATACATATTAATTAAGGAGATGACGCATGATTGATCCCAATGGGCGGGCCATACCAAGGATCATGACGTACTAGGGACGTACAATTACGTACTTCTCATGCGGCTTGTATGTAAGTCATTCCTCCAAACTTCTAGCCCTATATTCAGAACCAGGACTAACACAAGTTAACAGTCTCTGAGTCCCCAACTTGAGTAAGGCTCCTCGCTATGTCTGATGTAATTTCTGCCAATCTCATCGTATAGGCTGGCCTGGCTCCCACCATAACCCTAGCATGTATTTAATGCATGCATGCAACTCCTATGCAAAGGTACTGGTAGCTAGCTAGGTAGAACAAAGTTTTATTAAATTAAATATTGTTAGCCGAAATTAATTAATTTGGTACAATTGGGTTTTAATTAAATAGCAGGTTGCCCTACTTGGGTTGGCAAATATTTTTTTTAAACCATAACGTTTTTTTATTTTAATTAATGAATTTTATTTTTGATTAAAAAACCCCACTTACTAACGTGGCATGTATGCCATGTTAGTAAGTGGGGTTTCTTTTTTTTTTTTTTTAAATTATATATATAGCTAGCTAGCAACTTATTTAATTAATACATATCTATATATATATATATAGTAACCCTAGCTAGATACATATTAATTAAGGAGATGACGCATGATCGATCCCAACAGGCGGGCCATACCGAGGATCATGACATACTGGGGACGTACAATTACGTACTTCTCATGCGGCTTGTATGTAAGTCGTTCCTTCAAACCTCTAGCCCTATATTCAGAACTAGAACTAACACGAGTTAACAATCTTTAAGTCCCCCACTTGAGTAAGGCTCCACGCTATGTCTGATGTAATTTCTACCCATCTCATCGTATAGGTTGGCCTAGCTCCCACTATAGCCCTAGCATGTATTTAATGCATGCATGCAGCTCCCATGCAAAGGTACTGGTAGCTAGCTAGGTAGAACAAAGTTTTATTAAATTAAATATTGTTAGCCAAAACTAATTAATTTGGTACAATTGGGTTTTAATTAAACTAGCAGGTTGCCTTACTCGGGTTGGGAAATATGTTTTTTAAACCATAATGTTTTGTTATTTTAATTAATGAATTTTATTTTTTATTTAAAAAAAAACCCTCTTAATAATTAACGTGGCACATATACCACGTTAGCCAATTGCTAACGTGGCATGTACGTCACGTCACCAAATACTAACGTGGCATATACACTACGATAGCAATTGGCTAACGTGGTATATATGCCAAGTTAGCAAGTGTTTTTTTTTTTAATAAAAAATAATATATATTATTATCATAGTAACGTAATATATATACTAATCTTATTATATATTAATATTATTTTTTAATTAAGTTCTAAAATATATATATAGCTAGCTAGCAACTTATTTAATTAATACATATCTATAAATATATATTTATATATATAGTAACCCTAGCTAGATACATATTATATATATATATATATATATATATATATATAGATATACACACCTGTTTGAGAAGACTATAAGATGAAAAAAGAAAAGGGAAATGATTAAGTAATTAGAAACAAAATATACAATTATTAAAAGAATAAATATATAATTATTATATGGTATATTTTAAGTGACTGATCTTTAATTTTGCTAATCGATCCATTACATATAAATTAGAAACCCTACATCTTGGGGAAGAGCTTTGAATTTTGTAGGGAAATCCCATTGGATAACTTTCAAATATGAAAAGTTGCAAATGCTCAACTATCATTGTGGCCGAATAGTGCATGGTCGGCAGGGTTGTCCAGAGCGACAAAGCAGGAGGCTTAATTCTGATGCCATGGAGAAACAATAGGGCGCATGGCTCTTGGCAGATGAACCTAGGCGTCAAGCCCAGTCGAAGCAGGGGTTTACTGACGGTGACTGCAATTCGATAGAATTTCCAGAAAAGGAAAGAGCCGAAACCTACGGTAACCCTAGAAGATTCATGTGTGACTCATGGGCCGCTGAGAAAGAAGTTCAGGATATTCGATTCGTGGAGAAAAATCTGGGAAGTCCACTGCTAGTAATGAAAGTATTGCGAGAGGAGTGATCTCATGGGTGATTGAACTTGTGCCTTTCAAGCCTTTTGGTGATGGGAATAATGACAGCAAGGTGACAGAGGGATATTTCCAAGCTAACAAGACCACGTCAGCGACCAACTCTGATGAGGTTAATAGTGTGAAGGTGGACGGGCTTGAAGTGGAAGGCTTTTATCTATAGTCCCATAGGCCCAGGTGCAATAATTGAAGATTTGGGCCGTGGTCTCTTCAATACTGAGACAACATGCATGGAATACACAGCCAGCTCAGTACCTCTTACGTTACCAACCCAAGTGCAGCGTCGATCAGCAGGTCCAGCAAAACAGGTGGGAACGCTGAGTCTGAAAAAATGGAAGCGAGCAGCTAGGAACAAAGTTGATGGGGTTAGCAATGGCAACTCTCATGAATCGCAACTTGGTAAAAGAAAATGTGATGTAAAAGGGGGTTGAGAAGAAATCACAAGGCATGGGGGGAAGAAACTGAAGGGTGTTGGTGAGCAAGATACTTTAGACAAACAAATGGCGAAGGCTGGTAGCCAGCCTTGCCAATCACCATGATTCTATTAAGTTGGAATTGCCGGGGGCTTAGGAACCCCAGTGCAATTCGAGACCTTTGCCGGTTAGTGAAGGAAAAGAGACCCACCTTTTTGTTTCTCATGGAAACAAAAAGTAGAAAGGCGATGATGGAATTTATACGAAATCGATTGGGTTTTGAAGGCCTTTTTGTTGTTGACCTGGTTGGACGCAACGGAGGTTAGGCATTGTTATGGAAAGAAAAGGATGAAGTTGAAGTTCAAAATTACACACATAGGCACACTAATGCGGTGATCAAGCACTTGGATAGTACCCAACCACGGAGACTTACAAGTTTCAATGGTCATCCAAACCCAGCAAAACGGCATGAATCTTGGGCCCTTCTTAGTCACCTTAGGAGCTTTGGTCCGGAGCCTTGGCTTTGTATCAGAGATTTCAATGAGGTAGTTGAGCAATCGGAGAAATTTGGAGGGGTGCGGAAAAAGGAAAGCCATATGGTGAATTTTTGGAATGTGTTGACAGATTGTGGATTGAACGACTTGGGTTTTAAGGGCTCCAAATACACTACTTGGGCCAACTGTCAGAGTGATGGCAACTTTATAAAGGAGAGATTGGATCGAGCAGTTGCTAACATAGCTTGGTGTGACATGCATTGTTCCATTGAAGTGTGAGCCCTAATGATCACTGCCAAATATTGTATATTTGACCCCCCATAACTTATGTTTGTTAAGCTCTTAGCATTGTTAATATCTAATGTTTTTGTATTGTTTTAGTGTTTTAGTGTGTTGTAGGTCCTTGATTTAAAATGTGGTTTAAAGGGGTGGAATTGAGCAAAGAAGGAACCATGGCCCTTGCCATTGTGCTCGAGCGCACTTGGTGCGATCAAGCGCATGCCTCATCAGCCCGTGAATTTCGCGTTGCCCTAGCCACCATCGCTAACTTACTTGCGCCGTGAGAATTTTGGAGCGGTTACGAGCGATCGAGCACATGTCCTACGATCGATCGATGCATACGCGCTGCTTGAGCGCATCTTATTGTCTATAAATAAGATCTCTTGTAATATTTTGAGACTTATGTTTGGAGGCACCTTCATAGGCCTAGAACCTCTTTGTTCTTCACTGTAAACACTTCTAAACGTCATTTAATTATTTTTGCTTTTATTTCTTCGTCAATTATGTCTCTCTTTAGCATGAGAGGCTAAATCTTCAACTAAGGTTGAAGATGAAGCCTTACCATGGATTTATTTATATGCTTTCATAGTTAGTTTGTACGTTAATCCGCCTTTTAATTGTCATGTGTATTTGTTTCATTTCAATTTCATGAGAAGATTGTATTGATTGTGCCGTAGTTGGATAGTCATAGTGTTTAATCCGATGGATACATTTCATCTTTCGATTTACGTTTATTTATCCATTGTCTTTTGTGTTAACCACATTCACATTGGATCCTTTGAACTAAGTCAGATATGTTTTGTCTTTTGTCAAATGGACGGATGCTTTGATTGTTTCAATAGGCAAGATAGGAGGGCATAAGGATGTATGAACTAGCGTGACACTAGAACATGCATCGCTTTTAATCGATAGACAGATATATAAATTAATTGTGTATTTAAATGTGGTGAGGTGGATTCTAGACCTTAGTCTTTTTATCTATTTGTTTTTATGCATTTAGGCTAGTTTACATTTTATTGCATGCCACCCATTTAATATTTGGAACTAGGTTAAAATAGGGTTAGTTTAAGAAATTTAAATTAGTTTTACACAAAACCCGATTTTCTGTGGGTTCGACCTCGCACTTGCACACCTGCTATACTGCAAAATGATTAGTACTATTGTGAGTACTATTTTTGGTACGACCACCTAACCACTTGTACGTCTGACCATAAGCCAATAGTTCTACAATTATTTGGCATGGCACAGGCACGGGTGTCTTTCAAGAAGAGCTTCAAAGTGGAGGCAAGTTGGATGCATGATGAAGAATACGACGAAGTTGTCAAAGAGGCTTGGAGGGGAGATGAGGGCCCAAGTGATGTCCTCGCTACACAGAAGCTGGTATGGTGTCAAAAGAAACTCACGGCCTGGAGCTTTAGGAAATTCTAGAAAGCTGAAAAGGAACTAAAAAAGAAGACCAAAGCTCTTAAAGAGTTGCAGCAACAAGAAAGGGTAGAAAATTAGGGGGAAATTAAAAAGCTGCAGGGGAGATAGAGTCCATTAGAGCAAGAAGATATCAAATGGAAGCAAAGAGCTAAGCAGAATTGGTATTAGAATGGTGACCGTAACATGCCTTTTTTCCATGCCTGGGCTGACCACCAACAGAAGATCAATACAATTAAGAAGATCAAGATTGGGGATGGCATGATTCTTAAAGATATTAAGGAAATTAGCAAGGCTTTTGTAGGCTTTTATCAAGAGCTATTTACAGCTTGTCCTATGCAGGGGTGGATACATGCTTGGCAGATATGGAGCCGTGTGTTACAAAAGCTATGAATGCCGAGCTTTTGAAGCCTTTTGTGGTCGAAGAGGTAGTAGTGGCCTTAAGGCAAATGCACCCTCTTAAGTCACTGGGCCCCCATGATTTTTCGGCTTGTTTCTATCAACAATCTTGGGACACCGTCAAGAATAAGGTATGCAAATCAGTCCTTGATTTTTTAAATCATGGTATTTTTTATCCATCTATAAATTGTACACATATTGCCCTTGTTCCTAAGATTAAATCCCCCATATCTCTCACTGATTATCGCCCTATTAGTCTGTGTAATGTGCTTTACAAGTTTAGTTCAAAAGTGCTTGCAAACAGATTGAAGAAGGTTCTACCTCACATTATCTCTCCTAACCAGAGTGCATTCATTCTTGGGCACCTTATTACAGACAACATCATGGTGGCTTTTGAGGCCATGCACACCATGGACAAAAGAATGAAGGGTAGAGAGGGTTATATGGCACTGAAGTTAGATATGAGCAAGGCTTTTGACAGAGTTGAATGAGGTTTCTTGGAGGCAGTTATGCAGAAACTGGGTTTTGATGCTAGGTGGATCCATTTGCTTATGACCTATGTTCGAAAGATATCCTATTCGGTCCTCATTAATGGCCAGCCGTTCGAAAATATCATACCCTCTAGAGGAATCCATCAAGGTGACCCGCTCTCTCCTTATTTTTTCATATTGTGTGCGGAGGGGCTTACCTCTTTTCTCCAGAAAGCTGAACGTGATAGAAGAATTATGGGGCTCCCTATTGTTCGAGGCGGTATGAGATTGAATCATTTGTTCTTTGCAAACGATAGCCTTCTTCTTTGCAAGGCTAGCATTCCTGAATGGCTCAATGTCCAAGACATCTTGGCTACTTGTGAAAGAGCTTCAGGCTAAAAGCTCAATAGGGAGAAAACCTCAATATTTTTTAGTCGAAACACCAAGATGGCAACAAAGCAACATATCCTCTCGGTGGCAGGGGTGAAGTCGACAAATCAATTTGAGAGGTATCTTGGTTTACTTGTGCTAATTGGAAGCTCTAAGGTGGAAGCTTTTTCTGGTCTACAAGGAAAAATATAGGGGCGTATCAATGGTTGGAAGGAGAATTCATTTCTCAAGCCGGTAAAGAAGTGCTCTTAAAGGCTATCATCCAATCTATACCTACCTACACGATGAGTGTTTTCCAGTTGCCAAAATTTATTTGTAAGGACATTAATTCTATGATGTCTAATTTCTAGTGGGGCCAAAAAGAGAAAGAAGCAAAAATTGCGTGGATGAGTTAGGAAAAATTGGGTAGAACTAAAGAAAAGGGAGGAATGAGCCTTAGAGATTTGAAGAGCTTCAATTCAACACTTTTGGTTAAGCAAGGATGGCGACTACTTAAGCATCCCGAATCTTTAATGGCAAGGGTGATGAAACAAAAATATTATCAAACCAACACCTTTCTCAATTCCAGCTTAGGACGGAATCCCTCCTATGTGTGGCGCAGTGTTTGGAATGCCAAGAGATTGCTTAATGATGGCTTAATTTGGAGAGTTGGTAATGGTGATTCTATAAAATATGGGGGGACAAGTGGATTCCATCACCATCTACCTACACCATCCAGACCCCTTCTCGAGTGCTTGATAGAAATCAGAAAGTTAGCTCCTTTATTGATGTTGACACTAAGTGGTGGAATGTGCCCCTGATCCGTGAGTTATTCTATGATGAAGATGCAGCCCTCATTTGCAATATTCCTATATCTCCTACAAGGCAACAGGATGCTATGGTTTGGTTGGGGACAATCAATGGTGTCTTCTCTATAAAAAGTGTATATCACATGGCTAAGAGCAAAACTGAAGGGAGCAATGATAGTAGTTCCAACCAAGATCTTAGCACTCAACTATGGAAGATAGTTTGGCATGTGAAGGGACCCATGGTAGTTAGAGTTTTTTGTGGAAGGCCTGCTCAAATATTCTCTCAACAAAAATCAACCTTAATAAAAGAGGTATTGTGGAAGATTCTTTATGCCCTATTTGTAAGCATGAAAATGAATCGGTGGAGCATATTTTATGGACTTGTGAGTCAGCAAGGGATGTCTGGGCTGAGTGATTGGTGTCAAATATTGTATATTGGACCCCCCTTGACTTATGTTTGTTAGGCTCTTAGCTGTGTTAATAACTAATGTTTTGCATAGTTTTTACTGTTTTGTGTTGTGCAGGTCATTGCATTAAAACATGGCTAGTAAAGGGCAAAGTGTACTTAAAGAGAAGAAGCTGATTCCTGCCAAGTACGTTCGACCGTACTTGGTGCGTTCAAACGCACTCACGGTCACATGTAGGAGCTGCGGTCGCACGCATGCCCAGCCGGCCCTAGTGGTTATCTACGTTCGAACACAAGGGAACTGTGATCGAACGCACGCCCAGTCAGCCCTAGCCGTCATAGCAGTTATTTGCGGTCAAACAAGTACCCTGCGTTCAACCACAAATAATTGGTGCGTTCGAACGTAGGTAGTGCGTTTGAACGCAGTTCAGTGACCCGCCAGCCTATAAATAGGCCTCGATGTATCATTTTTTTTTTTACGTTTGGGAGGCGCCTCTAGGGCCCAAAACCCTCTGTTTTCCACTGTAAATCCCTTATAAATTGTCATTTATTTATTTTATGTTTTATTTTACTTTTAATTAGTCTCTTATTCCCTTCATTATGAATTTGTTTATATATATATTCATGTTTAGTTCGTATTTTCTGTCATTTAAGATTTATGTTTATTTGTTTCAATACATTTTAGTGACAAAAATGTGTTGATTGTTGTTTACAAATCCGTAAATGTCAACACTCATTGCAACCGGAGATACATCGGATGATTCGTCTTCGGACCAATATCCGTTGTGATCTCTTGTAACAGTGTTTGCCTCTAGTTGTTTGACAAGATTTGTGACAACAATAAAATACGCATATGAGCTTCATCGATAGACGGAAATATGAACAATGTGTTAGTGCTCAGAATATACCTAGTAGCATAAATGTTTAATAAATATGAGTTAAGCATGTTTATATGTGAAGTAGATTAGGGACTTTAGTTATTTTTATTTCTTTATTTTATTGCATTTTAGCTTTTATTTATTTATGCACGTTACTGTTGCTTTTGGGACTAGGTTAGGATATTATTAGTTTTTAGGCGTTTAAAAGTTAATTTTTAGCAAACACGATTCTCTGTGGGTTCGACACTCGCACTTGCACATCCACTCTATTACGATTGACTTGTGTAATTGGCGAGTATAATTAAATTTGTACATCAAATTTGGCGCCGTTGCCGGGGATCGGTGTTTTGTTAAATGCTTAGATTAATTTTATCTTTCTACTAGTTATTTCAATTCATGCATTTATTCTATTTATTTCATGCTTTTGTATAGATAAAATTCAAAAAAAAATTAGATTAGCATTTTTTGTTTCCTTTTTTTTTAGTGTCTGTCAAGTCCTTGGAATTTCAGGTGCCGACAGTGCAGTTGAACGTTGTGCTTGCCTTCGAATGCACATTGGCCTATTCCAACACAGTCGCGTACCTGTGCTCACCTGACACGCCTTTGAGTGCGAGCGTACGCCCTTGTTCCAAACAAGCAGTGCAGTTCTGCGTTCGAACGCACATCCCTTGCGTTCGAACGCACTTACAGAGTCTGCTACATATTTGCGTGGCTACGATCGATCGTTGTTCCTGCGCTCAAGCGCACCTCTACTGTTGCAGCAACAAACCCGAGGCAGTGTATGTGTTTTGTTTTCTGTTTCTTTTTGTTTTATTTAATTTTTAGTTTTTATTTATTTATTTTGCCTATGTTTTCAGTTTTTGTTAATATTATTAATTGTTTAATTAGTTTAATTATTTGTTTAGTTTATTTATGTTAGTTTTCGCTTTATTTTATTTTTGTTGTAATTGTTTCATGTGGGATATTTTGAACTTTTGGGTGAAGCATGAGTCTTCCGTTCGATTATTTTAATGTTTCCTACCACTTTGCACCCACATGAACCATGTTCACATTGTTCAGCCCTTACCATAGTTTAGGTGATTGTCCACATTGGGGACAATTTTCTAATTTTTCAAATGAGTAGTTGAACACCGCTTCTCCCGGTTTGAATCAAATTCAATTTTTATAACCCGATCGGAGCAACCATTTTGATTTTTCGGCATGATCATGCTACGGAAAATTTTGCTCAGTTGACGAATTGCACCACCTCGAATATCCGATTCGACAACCTTTTTCTTCTCATTCATCATATGACTATCCTCCCGAGAAATCTTCCTTGAAGACACTCTTAAGGAATTCATGGAACTAGTAACTAACCCACCATTCTGTATTGCATGAACCATCATTAGAAGACACACTTATGCTTAGCAAAACAACAACCAACCTTGTCAAGAAATCATGATGAAGCAATTGCAAGGTTGGAAGGACATTTGGTCATCTAGTTTAAATTCAACCTAATGGAGGAAAAGGAGTTTCAAAGTCATGAGATGGTTCATCCTCCCCAAGAGTCATTAGAGCAACATTTTCCAACCGCTCATGTCGATGACTTAGAGGAGAGGGCGAACCAACTCATGGCAGCCAGACATGCCCATACCCAGATTTCTCACACTCACACACCTCATCACATGTGAATATTGTTATCATTCTCACCAGTTTGATGATTGCCCTTTTATTAATTATTACATGACTGAAGTTGACAAGTATGTACTTGACAATGCCCAAACCACCACCATACTTGTTGATGAGGAAATTGGAGATGAAGTTGCAAGTGAGTGTAGCTTAGAGGAACTTAAGATAGAATGCTTCACCTCAGATGATTGTGACCTAGACCTCGATAGGCTAGTGATGCAAGATGGTGTGTTGCATAATTTGAGTTTAGAGGATCCTGAGATGGAACACTTTGCTCCAAATAGAGATGACCTAGACTTGGATAGGCTACTTGATCATGCTGATACTTTTAGTGAGCCTAGTCTTGAGGATCCATCGGAAGAGTGTTTTGATCAAATTGAAAATGATATGGATCTTGACAAGTTTCTCGAGCAAGCTGTAAGATTTAGAGAGCCAAGTCTGGAGGATCCTTTGGAAGAGAGCTTTGCTCAATTTGAGTTTGATTTGGACCTTGACATGGTACATGAGCAAGTTAAGGCTTTATTGGATCCCACTCCTGAGATGCGGACTGGGAATGGAGAAGAAGAAAAGAAGGAGCAATTTGAGCCCCCACCAATTTTAAATTGGCCTAATGACAAGGAAGTGAGTCAAGCTCACTCGTCACAATCCTTCTCGAGACATATCAACATCAAGTTCCATCTTTTCCAATGTCTCAAGAGCCATCTTATGTAGAAATCTTTGAGGATTCACACACAAAATCACAAATCTAGGAACCGTGTTCCTAAGTGGATCCCTCGAAACAAGGACAACTACATAAGATGGCTTAACAACCTTCCAGAGGGGTATCTTATTCTAAAGAAGAAAGGATGGAAGAGATTGATTGGACACCCTTGTGAGCGGGAAGGTGTGTATTTTTCCTTTTTATTTTCACCGCATTTTTTTATTTATTTTTGTTATTTTATTTTCGTATATATTTTATCTGTTTCAGTTTCTAACAGCAATTAACTTGTTGATGTTTGATCTTTGAGAGAAAAGATTGCTGTTAGTTTTTTTTTTACAGGTGTTTTGATGTTTAAGTTTGGGGGAACGCCTTGGACTTTGTTCATCCCAGGTCCTCATTCCACTGTAATGTATTTCTTGCCACATTGGGGACAATGTGTCATTTAAGTTTGGGGGTGTAGACAAACATTCTGTCGGTCTTTTTATTTGTTTTATTTACTTGTTTTGTTTTTGCATGTATATATTTGTTTTTGCCATGTATATAAAATTTTTTTTCTTTTTGTTTGTTACTATGTTGTTGATTGGTCATGACTTACATTGTAACTGTGGATTACATCTCATTGGTTTGTTTAACTTGTTTGAACATTGCCTATCATTAGAAATCCCAGTTTTTGATTCATGTGTTGGATTAGAGAGACTCCACTTGTTTGATTGAAATTTCACATGCACACTAGCATTAGGGTCTGTGGGGTATGAGATTTGATTTTGAAGTGTGTTTCTTGAGATTTTTAGGTTTTTGCAATGTGATGATGAAAACCTCGGCTTTAAGAAAAAAAAATCAATCAAAATCATAATAAAGTGTGTTTTTCATTGAATAACCGGACCTCTTGTCTGGCCAAACAATGAGTGTTCGCGTCAAAAGATGAGAAATTTCAGCTAAAAATTGTATGACTAGCTAGGTTTCGTAACTCTTTTTGAGTTGAGTAATTAAACCCTTTGAGATGTCTCTACATCTAATGCCCTAAAATCGTCTGGTTTGGGAGTCACTGGCTCAACGCTCATTACATAGGTCATTTAGAAGTTTAAGGAAGTCAACATTGCACAGCCTACACAAAAAAATTGCATCTTTCAATTTAAGCCTTGGTTGTATTTATCACATTGTTTTTCCTTTGAATTTTGGGATACACGTCTTTGGAGAGTGATTGAAACTCCATGATCTTATTGTTAGTTCACTTTGCACATTATGGAGCACGTGTTGTCTCAATTTTTCAACCTTGAGTGAAATAATGTTTGGATGCCTTGATGATGTGGTTCGTATGTTTAACATGTTAAATTTGTTAATGATGTATGAACCATGTGTTTAAGTGTTAGGCTTTGTCTGATTAATAACATAGTGCCAATAAACTATTTGTGGTTATCTTTTTTGAAAAACCCTCACGAGACTTTACTCGTCCACTAGGGAATTTCTAGGGGTTTAAAAGGCTTGTTGCATACGCTAAATGCAATCGTTTCTCCCACGAAAGCTGATTTATGTTCTTTGTTTTTATTGGTGTTTTTAGTTTTGTTTTGCTAAGGGACTAGCAAAATGCAAGTTTGGGGGTATTTGATCGGTGTCAAATATTGTATATTGGACCCCCCTTGACTTATGTTTGTTAGGCTCTTAGATGTGTTAATAACTAATGTTTTGTATAGTTTTTAGTGTTTTGTGCTGTGCAGGTCATTGCATTAAAACATGGCTAGCAAAGGGCAAAGTGTACTTAAAGAGAAGAAGCTGATTCCTGCCAAGTGCATTCGACCGCACTTGGTGCGTTCGAACACACTCACAGTCGCACGCAGGAGCTACCGTTACACGCATGCCCAGCCGGCCCTAGCGGTTAACTACGTTCAAACGCAAGGGAACTACGGTTGAATACACGCCCAGTCAACCCTAGCCGCCATAATAGTTATTTGCGGTCGAACGAGTACCCTGCGTTCGACCACAAATAACTGGTGTGTTCAAACGCAAGTAGTGCGTTTGAACGCAGTCCAGTGACCCGCCAGTCTATAAATAGGCCTCGATGTATCATTTGTTTTTGACGTTTGGGAGGCGCCTCTAGGGCCCAAAATCCTCTTTTTTCCACTTTAAATCCCTCATAAATGATCATTTATTTATTTTATGTTTTATTTTACTTTTAATTAGTCTCTTATTCCCTTCATTATGAATTTGTTTATATATGTTCATGTTTAGTACGTATTTTCTGTCATTTAAGATTTATGTTTATTCGTTTCAGTACGTTTTAGTGAAAAAAATGTGTTGATTGTTGTTTACAAATCGGTAAACGTCAACACTCATTGCAACCAGAGATACATCGGATAATTCGTCTTTGGACCAATATCCGTTGTGACCTCTTGTAACAGTGTTTGCCTCGAGTTGTTTGACAAGATTTGTGACAACAATAGGATACACATATGAGCTTCATCGATAGACGGAAATATGAACAATATGTTAGCGCTCAGAATATGCCTAGTAGCATAAATGTTTACTAAATATGAGCTAAGCATGTTTATATGTTAATTAATTTATTGTGAGGTAGATTAGGGACTTTAGTTATTTTATTTCTTTATTTTATTGCATTTTTTAGCTTAATTTATTTTCTGCACGTTACCTGTTTGCTTTTGGGACTAGGTTAGGATATTATTAGTTTAGGCGTTTAAAAGTTAATTTTTAGCAAACACGATTCTCTGTGGGTTCGACTCGTGCAATTGGCGAGTACAATTAAATTTGTACAACACTGAGTGTAGCTCAAAGCTCTTAAAGTGTGCTACAATGGAGGTGACATTCGCTAGTATATTTATGGAACTAGCGGACAGATTGGATGCTAATGAGATGCAAAAGGTAGCGGTAGTGGCCCGATTGATATGGCTTCGGAGGAATAGTGTGGTGTTCAGAGGTGATTTCATGTTGCCAAAGCATATTCTAGAGACCACTTCATCCCAGCTAGAAAACTTTAGCAAAGCTGAATCAGGAAGAAGGATGGGTAGCACCATTCGCTCTATCCCTGAAGTTGCGAAGTGGAGCAAGCCTAGGCCAGGATGGATTAAGCTGAATTGGGATGCAACTATTGACTCTAGAAAGCAGAAGATGAGAATTGGTATCATAGCCCAAGATCATACGGGCTTGGTTTTGGCTGCTATTTGTGCTTCATGGGCCTATGTCATAGAGCCCACAATAGCGAAAGCTATAGCTACCTGGAAGTTAGCAGAAGTCTACTTGTCCTTGGGGTTTGCTAAAGTAGTGCTTGAAAGTGACTCCCTCGAGGTGGTAAAAGCCTTATAGACGGAAGGCCCCTATTGGAGCAGGTTTGGTTTAATGATTAATGACGCCAAGATTTTGCTCAATAGTCTCCAAGAATGGCGTGTCTGTCATGTAAAACAAATGGGAAATAAGGCCGCGCATATACTAGCGAGACATTGGCTGACTATAGACGAAGATCACCATTGGAGTGCTGACTTTCCCTCCTTTATTCGTGATATTGCCTTGTCTGATATGGGTTGCCACGAGTAGTAACTAAGAGCCTTATGTGTTGTCAATGTAATGTAATTCCAGCTTTCACTCTCAAAAAACCTAGAGAGGTAGTAGCTTGGGTAGCCTTTGTGGTGGCTCTTGTTGTTGCCTGTATTCCACTAGGGAGAGAGGGGGAGGTGGGATATGATATGCTCTTCTCTTGTCATGAGCTATATTATGAGGAGTCTGATGTATTACTTACTTTATGATTTATGAAGATTTAATCCCATTTCAAAAAAAAAAAAAAACCTACATCTTTTAAAAAAATAAAAAAATTAAATTAAATTCATTTACTAGCGTGTCATTAATTGCACGTTACCAGTTTGTAACGTGTCATTAATGACATGTTAGGAATGGTAATTTTTTTTTGAGAAAAAATCAATTTGATTTCATTAATCATGGTTAAGAGCATAAAAACTCTTACAATCACAGAACATATAGTTCTGCAAGATCATAGCCGAAGCTAAAAAATTACACGTCATAAAAATCGAAAACATACAGATCTTACAATGAAAATCAATATATGATGTCAAACATCCGCTACCCCAGTCCGATCTTCAGTTTATAGAACAGATCTACTAATGCAGACTCCTTCTGGTGGCATAGGAAGCAATTTCCCAGGTATGAGCAAAAAACGCATACCCAAAACATTCCCCTCTCAACTCAAAGGTCAGAAGCATTATTACGTCCTTAGTCTAACGACCAGGACCATAAAATAAAAACCAAAAACAAAAACTTACAAGCAATAGTGGAGGAGCACTATATTGTAGGCATCCCTTTGGAAGACACGCTTTGGTAATTTTTTAATAAAATTAAAAAACAAATTAAATGCATTTACTAACGTGTTATTAATGGCACGTTACCAATTGGTAATGTGTTATTAATGACGAGTGCAGCTGCTATACGGTTGGTGCAAAAAGGGGGAGTTTCTGCCCTCCACTCATAAGCTGACCCCTTAGCATTTCAAGAAAAGACACACAAACTAAAATAAGAACAAAACACCCACGCAGCCCTTGGTTTTTTCCTTTTTTTTTTCTTCTTCTTCTCCCTCACCTCACGCACGCCTGGTTTTGTTCTTTTTTCTTTTTTTCTTCTTCTTCTCCCTCGCCTCTCTGGCAACGGCACTCACTGGCAACGGCTGACCCGCCATTTCCGGCCAAACCATCTCCGGCGACTTTCTTCATTTCCGGCCAAACCCAACCGGAAAACATCGAAAAACTCAAACCCAACCTTAAAAATCGTTTCTAATGCCTCAAAAATTGATTCTAATGCCGCAAAATTCGTTTCTAATTCCTCAAAACTAAAACCTAGAGCAGAAGGTTAACCCTTTTTGGAATTTTATCTTCCTAAAACCAAAAAAAAAAAAAAACTAGACCACCAGAAGGGAAAAAAAAAAACCAAACCCACAGCCGGCGAGACCTAGCCGTGGGTCTCGGTAGCCGATCGTCGACTTACTGCGAGGTGGGTCAACTTACTGTGAGGTGGCCGGTCGTCCTTCCGGCAAGACCCAACGGAGACCCTCTGCACCGTGAGTTTCTTCCTTCTTCCTCCTCCTTCTCTTTTCTTTCTTCTTTAGCCACCCAATCAGCTACTGTAGGGTGTATTTTTTTTTTGCAATTTTTAACCTTTATATGAGGTGTCAGCTTCTGAGTGGTGGGCAAAAAATCCAGCCTTTTTGCCACAACTGAACTTAAGTTATTCTCTATTAATGACACATTAGTAATGGTAATTTTTTTTTTTAAAAAAATAAATGCATTTGCAAACGTGTCATTAATGACACGTTAATAATAATTTTTTTTTTTGAAGGAATATTATGAATATTCATTATCTCGAAAAACAAAACCTCGAAGGGATTACACAAGATGAAGAGACTGCTCTCTTCTTACAATATCACCTACACTTGGTGGGACATCTCCCATCCAAGTGGAAAAAGTGACATGGGTGGTAGCTAATTGTGCAAGCATATGTGCCGCACCATTAGCCTCCCTCATTACATGATTAAAACTAGCACAAAAGAAGTAAGTTTTTTTTCCTCATTTCTTTTCTTTTTTATTTTGATTCCAACTGGTAGAATATTTTTTATTCTGGACTTTCTGTTTGGCTATTGTTTCCTCCGTTGGGATTTTGGATTTGTGGTTGTTTTACATATTTGTTTGTGTAGTTGATGTGTTTAATGATTTGCTTGTATCTTTTACTTTTGGGTTTCTGGTGGAGTTTGAAACGAAATTTGGCTTTCTTTTTCCTTTCCTTTTCCTTATGCTAAATAAATGAAATTCTCATTATGGTAACCACTAGGTAGTTTTCAGCAGTTGATAGGGCAGAGATTATAGGTGGAGGATATGCTACTTGGTCCAATGGCTTATTTGTTAGTTCTTGGGAAAATTTGAGCTGGTTTAATTGTGGAAAATTGTTAAGTATCAATATGTTAGAGATCTGTGACTTGATTGGGGAAATAGTATCTCTCTCCAAAAAAGCATATTTTTTTTGCCGCCACACAGAGAAAATTATTAATCATGTATTTCGTATATAGATAGAACAAGTATCGACTAATTTTTTAGGGACATGGATCTAGGGCTAGTGTTAATTAATAAGTTTGAAGCTTTTGGAGAATAGGAGTACTTGAAGTTGATCAAGTTTGAGTGATCATTTTAATTTTGTTCGTCAATCTATAACAAGAGTACAACTTTTGGGACAATTTGGATTGATTGTCCGTCAGAGTATCCCGTAGAACTGTTTCTTTCCCCATTGGTGTTGCTGGTTGGTTAAAATGTGATGAGTGAGGTATGGGGGTATTTTGGGGTACTCCATGAGCTCTATATATCATTGCATCAATAGTACTCTCCATTTTAGAATGACTCATTTTTTATAATATCTTTAATTATGTTGAAGGTTATCATGTAATTGCTTACAAGGCATTTGGAGTATGTTATTTATGCTCTATGGTTACCCTTCTTCTCTTTTTCACATGCAGGACAGGGAGCAGGGAGGGATAGTTTAGTGAGGCTGAGCATTAATTTTGTGTCATTTGTTTGTGAAACAATTATTTAGTTTATTGGCAAATTGTTCCTTTTTTCTGACTTTAGGATTTTTGCGAACACTTCATATAGAAGTAGAACGAACATATTGGAAAAATGTTCTACTTCTATAAGATCGTTACCTGTGCATTTAAATACTTGGAACTCTGTTCTTTTGAGTAAATTAAGCATTGAACTAGTTGTCTTCATATTTCTAGTTTTCTTCATTTTTTTTTTTCTTTTTCTTGTTAAGTGTTTTTCTTGTATATTTTTTGTGTACTTAGGTCGTGCATTTTCACATTTTAATAACTTTTGATAACTTATAAAAGTAGATTTGAGTTTCGCTTGAGGATAACTTTGGGACCTGGAGGAGATTTGATGTTGACGTCTCGTATTTGCAGTACGAGTACAGATGGAAAGTTGCATGCGTTCACGTTTGCATATCACACATATTTTGCTGTTACAGATGTCAGGTTTTATCACGATACCTATTCTTTTTATCACTTCAGTTATTACTTTAGTAGTTCCCCTCCCTCTCCCTGCATTCACTTTTCTGTAGGCAGTAAAATATCTATCAGCATTGGATGTGTTTTCTCTAAGGTAGGACCTTCGGACCCTATCTCAAATTCAGATTTTCCACTAGCCAAAAATTGTCTCATCAAATTGATTAATTTGGGACTTATCAAGAAATAAAAATGATAACTTTATGAAATTTAAGATGTTATGCATATCTAAATTGATATTTCAGAGGGAGGCATATGGAGTGGTAGTTTAGGTATTGTAAAGATATGTTGAAGACATGGTTGGGACAATAGTGATAGTACATTTGTTAAAGGGTCGGCTTCTTGACATATTCTGATGGGGCTATTTGTTATTTCTTGTGAGAATGTAGCCATATTTCCCTTGCATGATTAGCTCGTCTTCCTCTAATAATTAGTTTTTCCATTTCTAAATGGGTAAAAGGGGTGGTGACATGTCCTGTTAGTATGAAGAGATATACATTGGAGACTACAGGTTGGGGTGTAAATTTCTAACGAAGGAAGAATGACAAGTGATTGCAGTGATACTAAACAGTACACATACTAAATTACAGAGACATAGGAATGTCAAGAAGAATCTTCCTTTATGTTATTTGGAACTGTTACTCCATTGCAGTATGTAATTGCTATTAGATACTTAACTTTTTCTCTATACAGTAAAGTTATCTATTTAATTTTAAGAATGCTGTGTGCTATTGGTTTCATACAAAGTATCAAGTCCACAGTTTGGATCATTCATATGCATCCCCTGATTTTTTAGAAGGTGTTCCAATTGTTAATCTATATTCTGTGTATTATGTTGAGGATTATCAATCAATCCTTGTTTATGGGAAAACAAGACTTGATCTTATTGGAATACTATCTTTTACTGATCTAGGCACTTCTTGTTATCTATTAGGCAATGGTGTATTCATCAAAAAAATACTAAGCAATGGTGCATTTCTGAAATTTTGTTACATGGACAAACCTTATCCATCCTCACTAAGCTTCTGTTTCTAAATCAGGTCCATAATTTAGTTAGTTGTGTCTCCCGCATGAAGTTGGTTATGAAACTTCATCCATTTTATTATTTCACACACATGAAATTTTATGAACCGGCCAATTCAATCCCACCATGTTTGGGCCCTAGAAGAGAGATCAATTTATGTCTGGAGATGAAACAAACAGTCAAACACCAATAACATTGTCAGACAGCTTAATTCCTGTTGTTTAGCTACTTGCAGAGTGGTTTTTCTGCTTTTTGAGATATATTTGTCACAGATAGTAAAATACCATTGTACGGAAGAACTTTACATCATAATCACGTGAGATACCTTAAGAAGCTAGTTTGGTTTCATTCATTTCATATGACCCTAGATCTGCTGTTACTTACACTTGAAATTGATGCACTAAGAAGAGTTCAGGAGAATATGTGTGTGTGTGTGTTTTTTTTTCTGCAAATTAACTATCGTGTTCTTCTATTCAGTGAAGTTCGGGTAGAAGACCTAGAGACCCTGGATTATTTGGATAACCTGAAGAATAGAGAGCGATTTACAGAACAAGGAGATGCAATAACGTTCGAAGCAGAAGTTAGTACTTGTTTGAATGGGAATGCTTTGGATTTTTCTCTGTCATTTTGTTCAAATATATATTAGTTGCTTCTTTAATTACTCTTTTGATGGTAAAGGTGGACAAAATATCTCAGCACCCCAACAAAAATTGCAATTATTGATCATGAAAGGAAGAGAACATTTGTTTTGCGGAAAGATGGACTTCCAGATGCTGGTGAGTTGACTCCCATCCACACGCTCTGCTAGGTTGAGTTTTTGCCATTTATATAGCTATCATAGCAAGCTTACCCTTTTCTTTTCTTTTTTTCCTAATAATAAGGTTCTAATTCAATTGGTTTCTAGAATTTATTTAGGCATAACTAATCTGTATGTTTATGTAGCTGTTGACAATGAAGCAGCAAAAAACTTATATATGAAAAGTGGTTTTGTATATGAAAAGTGGAATTTATTCATTTATTTTTAATTATTATTTTCCCAATTGGTAAATTGACACATTACTAAAGTTAAAATAAATGTTTTGTAGTTTTTTTTTTGGGGGGTAATGTGGCATTTCTCCCCATGTCACCCTAGGGGTAACGTGGCCTTTTTTCCCACGCCACCCAAAAGGTAACGTGATCACGTTACCCTTTGTGTAATGTGGCACTTCCACACGTTAGTCTCCAAGACATAATTCAATCGGTTGTGAACCACGCCTTATGAAGTATAGGTCACAAGTTCGAATCCCCCTCTCCCTACTCTTATATAGACATGTCAAAAAAAAAAAAAAAGGTACCATTTACTAACGTGTCAAATTGTGACACGTTAGGAAATTTCCAGTTCTAACGGACACATTCTTAACGTGTTACACACGTTAGGAGTGGCATGTTAGCAACCATTACTAACGTGTCAATGGTCTTGAGACGTTAGTAATGGTCCTTTAGTAAAAATTAGGTTTTTTTTTGTAGTGAATGGCCCATAGTCTGTAGAGGTGCATTGATTATTGTTTGGTTCCTCTCTCAAGCTGGGCTAGCCAGGAAATAGTTAAGATTTTATTTTACATGTGAATATTATTTAAAAAAATTAAAAGATAGGTAGCATCATGAGATATAACAAAATAAAAGAGTTAAAATAAAATATTTGATACTTCTCTTGACGTAATTATCAGACGAAATTGTTTTACAGTGCATTCATTTTTTGTTTTATAGTGATGTATTATTTAAATAATGACAAAAGGTAATTAATGTGATACGAGACATAATTATTATAATATATTTATTATTATTTTGAGACGTTTATTAGAAAATGAGCCCAAAATCTTCATGCGGATCCTTTTGTAAAAATTCCTTGGCGTTGTCCGCAAGAGCATACACGGTATTTACCCCCTTCACATCGACAAACGTAGCAAATCTCTACATCACATTGGCGAAAACAATCACGATCACTTGTACACCGGAAGGGTACTGCTCTCGGCATTGTTCCCGGTATTAAACCTGCATAAACTATTTTAATTGTTAATATATCTCAAGCTCACGCACCTTTTTTTTTTTTTCTTCCGATTTAAAGCTTGTTTGTGGTTGAGTTAAAAAGCCCAAAAAATACTTTTAATACTTAAAAAAGTTGTGCCAAACAAAGGATGGCTTGTTTGGTTATAAGTTTTAAAAGTATTTCTTTGACTTTTTTATTCTAAAAATGACGAAAACTCACTTTTAACAAAATCTTAAGAATGAAATTTTTGCAAAAAAGAAAAGAAAAGAAAAGAAACTTAAAAGTTCTATTTTTCAAACACAATATCAAACATGCTCTTAGTTAATTGGTTGTTATAAAATAAAATAAAAATATATATAATATTTATGTTGTAGTTTTTTAAGGGTATAGATTAATTTCATTTTCTCTATTTTTCTAATAAAAAATAGAAAATTAAATTTAAACATACTAAAATAACTACTTGTGATGACCGTAAGAGCTACTTACCAGTTGCAATGAGCAAAATGATTGCCACAAAAGCCAAATTGAGTATGGATTTCTTCATTTTTTGTTTTTTTGTATAGTGAGCCAATTTACAAGAGTTCCTTCTCTTAAGGATATGCAAATTACAAATACTTTGCTAATGGGCCATATATTTATATGCATTAAGGGAAGACATCATTAAACAAGGTTTCTTAAAATATATATTTTCAAAAATCTAAACAATTATTATCAAACTATGGTTAGGATTTTTGTAATCTAAGCATTTATCACTTTTCAAGTGCTACATAGTATCTAATCTTTTTTTTGGAAGATACAACGTATCTAATCTAATCTAATCTAATATATATATATATATATATATATATAATAGGGGAGTTTTAACAGGAGAGTCTAATAAATCTAATCTAATATATATATATATATATATATAATAGGGGAGTTTTTAATAGGAGAGTCTAATAACTTGATACGTAGCGTTCTATTTATTTGACAAATACTTATATTAAATGAAACGGTGTGTTTGAGTTTTTTTGAGTATTAAGTAGAAGAGGCAAATATCAAGACATGTGACATTCCATTTATTTGACAAGTGATTATTAAAAAAGAAAAAGAAAAAAACTTTTTTTTAAAAAAAAAAAAGAAAAAAAAATTGCTCTATTTTTCAATCTCAACTACCTTATGTTTATGTCCCCAAGAAGTAGTTCAATTGGTTAGGACTATACCTCATGAAACGGAGGTCACTAATTGAATCCCCCCCTCTTGTGTGGACATGTCAAAAAAAAAAAAAAAAAAAAACTAATACCTAATGTTTATCCCCACATTATCTAATATCTAATCTAATCTGATATCTAATAAGATTACATATCTCTACCACATGCCTCTTCTACAATTCCATCTGGTGCAAACTTTCAAAACAACGTAACATCGTTTCAAATTTTCACCATTTTTTGTTAAGAAGATTGAATAAAAAAAATGAAAAATGTTAAAAGCTCAACTTTTATCCAACTTTTTTTCTTTTTTATTATTATTATTTAAAAAAAAAGTAAAAAAATAAAAAAAGTGTTCGAAGTAATTTTTTTTTTGGTCCTTCTTTTTATTGGTGTTTTTAAAAAAAATGAAAATTCCATTTTTCATAAAAATTGACCATTTTTATGAAGAAAAATGTAATTTTCATTTTTTAAAAAACACCAATAAAGAGAAGAACAAAAAAAAATTATTGCTTCAGATACTTTTTTTTTTACTTTGGTTTTTTGGTTTTGGTTTTTTTTTTTTAAAGGCAAAAATTAGACTAAAATTGGGCAAAAAAGTTGGGTGTTCATCACCCCTAAAAAAAAATACTCTCATTTTTCTCTTTCCTTTTCTTTTCGTCCTCTCTCTGTCCCTCTTCTTTTTCTTTTCTCTCACGCGCGCAAGCCTCCGCCTCTCTCCCTTTTCCTTTTCTTCTCAACCATTCTGCTCTAAGCGCCATTTATGAGGGCCATAGTTGTGCTGTGTTGCGACTTGGTTACGGTCATTAGACATGGGCTTCGAGAATTCAGTGAACAGTGGAATGCATAAAACAAAAAACAAAAAGAAAGAGAATTGTCAAGGCTAATTACCAAATTAACTATTTTTGGTAGTGAAATTAGTTAATTTAACTATTCTCTGCAACTCTTTTAATAGTGTCACTGTCACCGTCGGTCGCTGAATTTTGTTGTTAATTTACAATTTCATGGATTTTAGCTTCCGTGTATCAGTTTTTGTCATTTGTTATTTGAGAAAATTGAACTCTATGAAAGATTCAATGACATTCTTTGCTGGATATTTTTCATAAAAGGTTAAATATCATTGAAATCATCATCATTATCATAGTCATTATTGATTATTTTATTTATGTTTAATTGGTGTTCAGAAATTTTGTTTGAGATGGTCAATCAATATAGTTACACCATCCTTCGGGTTCTTTAATTGTCAATATATAATTTCATTTACACTCTTGTTTATTTTTTGCAAGCCTCTACAAAATTATGATACTTTGCATTGTGGTTCTCATTCTCTCTAAAAGGAATACTTAATTTGAGATTTATTTGTTTAAATTTTATATGCCATGTTATAATGTGATTATGAGGATGCCACCATCTTCTATTGGGAAAAAAGAAAAAAAAAAAAAGGCATCCACCGGTCGGGTAATGATATAAGGAGGTTAGACTCATCTAAATCGTGATGTGACATTTAAAATCACCATTTAATTTTACATGATCATTACTGAATTTTAATCTATTGGTGATTTTAAATGTCACATCACATTTTAGATGACTCTAGGAGGACTCTAGTCTTCCTTATATCATTACTCCCATTCGTCTCATATTAATTAATGGGGTTTGCTAGGGGTTCTCCCCGTAATGTTCTCCTAGCGTTCTTCCAGTCTTACATAGAACATGATTTAAGAGAAAATAAAATTGTAGTATTTCTTTTTTGTCAATTGATTAATTTTTATGAGTTAATAGTTATGTTCTAATGCTTTAAAACTTGTTTTTGGATTCAAAACTAAAACCTAAGGGTGGAAGGTTAACCCTTTAGGGATGATATCACCCAAAATTGATTTAATCATCCTAAATTTGGTATTAATGCCTCAATTTTAATGCTAATATCTCACAAATTTGATGCTAATACCTTAATTTTGGTGCTAATGTCTAAAAAAACCAGTGGTGGAGGTCACTACAATTTTATTTTTTCTTAAATCATATTTTACGTAAGATTGTATGTGGGATTTTTTTTTTTTTTCATCACCATCTTCAAAGAATCAAAAAGTTCTTTTTTTATCCAGTAAAATAAGACACACAAAAGAAAGAAATTAAAAAAAAAAAAAAAAAGGAACAGATTCAAAAGCATTTGAAAATTATAAAAATGCTTGCAAGCCATTGAATTTAAAAGTATTCATTCAATATAGAGGAAAAAATAAACTACATCAAGAATAGGAAAAAAAGAAAAAGAAAAAGCGGAGAGAAGAAAAGAAAAATTGTATGCGATTTGAAAAAAAAAAAAACTATAGAATGAAAAAAAAAAATTGAGAGAAAAAAAAAAAAACTGTGATTTGAAGAAAAAAACCCCCTCTAAGAGAGAAGCGAAAAAAAAAAAAAAGAAAGAATGAAGAAAACTAAAAAGAATGAAGAACAAAAAGAAAAAGAAAATCCAAGAAACACAGAAAATGAAATAACCAAGAAAATAGAGATCGAAGAGAAGAGAAGAGAGAGAGATACCTTGCTTTGAGAGATGAAAATTGTGAGAGGTGTAAGAAGCGTAGGTTTTTTTGGGTCAATTTTACATGATATTTTTAATCTCGCAGGAAATGATTAGCTAAGCCACTCATTTTTTAATGGTTTAGCTAACCTTGTGTGTATGTGATTAGTAGTCCTATGAAAATAAACTACTCTCAGGAATAGAATGTTACCAAACAAAGGATTAGTTAACACTAGTGTTAGCTAGTCCAATCCAATGGCCTGATCCGCGAACCAAACAAGGCCTAAACGTCAGTTTCTTCGCCCTCCACTCAGATTTCTTACCGTGCTTCTGCCTCCACTTTCTCTCTCTTTGATTTCTCTCTTTTGTGATTTTGTTGGATTCTTTTCGTTTTTCAAATTCTTTAAGGTGCTTCTCTCTCAACGATTTTTCTCTTTGTATGTATATATTTTCTTTTTCATTTTGATTGTAATTTAAACAACCAAAATCGTGAATACCTTAATGAAAATACTCTATACTCTAAACAATTTTCGAGATAAGTTGCAAAAAGATGGACCATTGGTAACCTTTTCGTTACCATCCATTAGTAACATTTTAATTAAAAAATAAAATTTTTGTAGTGCAAGGTTATGAAATGCAGTATTATTTATAATTTTAAATATTTATACTAATAATAATTATAATTATTATAATATATATCATCTTTAGGAATCATGTGTCAGTGTTATCTACTACTGAATTTAGTTAATTTCGATGTATAAATTTCTAATCGAGATTGCAATGCATGTTAATTCCATGTGGATGTAACCTTTTGTTTTAATTTCTTTTGTCTTATTGCTTTATTTTCTTATTTATAATTTTTAGATTTCGTTTCTAAGATTTTGTTTATTTTGCTATGTATTCATTTCGAATGTTCAGAATAAATTGGGTTTTATTTGTTTTGAAATATAATAGATCTTATATTTTAATTCATTTGAATGTTTTATTTATTTTTTTCTTTTGTGTGATTTAATCGGATTTCTGTGCATTTTTTGATAATTTTTCTCTATTTAAGAGTAATATATTGATTATTTGTACATGAAAGAAATATAAACTCTTTCAAAAAACTAAAGACATAATGAAGCATTGAACCTCATGGGCCATGAGATGATTTATTTGATTGCGTTAAATGTTGAATTAAACTATTTGTTTATGTTTATTTTACTCTTTTTTTTTTTTTTGAATATTCAGAATTTATGGATTTTATTTGTATTGAGATATAATAGATATCACAACATAGTTCTAGATCTCTCTAATTGATCGATTTTGAGGATCGATTTTAATCATTGTTAATTTAATTTGCAATTAGTTTATTTGATGAAATATGCATTATTATTATTTTTAAATGTTTGGGTTATGGAAATTGCGTTTATAGGGGTGTGTTCAAAGAGAATGTAAATATGTGGCAGAGAATGATAAATAGTCATTTATTTTTTATTTTTTGGTGGTTTTGTGCTTTTGATTCCATTGTTTTGTCTCTAATTTTTGTTTTAATTTTTATAGTATTTTTTACTTTTGTTGTAAAATTAGTTTCTTTTACATTATATATATGCACAATGGTCCAAAAAAACAAATCTAATTGACATGACTACTTCCTATACATATGAATTTCATTGGAATTGAGAAAAATATATGAAAAAGTCAATTATTTTTATTAAATTAGTATTAATTTTGATTCGGTTTTGACAATTGTGTTTGCAAGGGTCATGTTAAAAGAAAATGGTAAATAATGTAGAGGGGAATGCTAAATACTAATATATATATATATATATATAATGTAGTTTTGTGTTTCGGATTCCATTTTGGGTCCATAATTTTTGTTATAATTTTTATAATATTCATTACTTATATCCTACAAATACTTATATTCTTCCTATATCTTATGGTTTTTGTTTATGCTCAAGCAAGGATGGAGCTAAGAAGATTCATGGGGGACCAAAGCAAAAAAAATTTAAACGGGGGGCAACCAGAATTTAAAAAAAAAAAAAAATTACAACAGAAGGGGAACCAGAATTAATAAAATAAAATTACAACAAAATTTTTTTCCTGAAATTGGGGGGGACCATCCTCCATCACTATGCTTGAGTTAAGAAGTGCATGAAGAGAAGGAAATTAGTTAGTAATTACTAATAATCTCTTAAAGACCGACCTTACAAGTAAATTAAAAAAAGCAAACCATTCATAGCGCGGGTTATACGCTCGTTACAAATAAAGGTAATTAGTATAAGAAACTGAAATCTTTGAAATCATGGGATTAGATGTTTGGCCTTTTTTGTAATATGCATATATAAATACAGATATCCCTAATACAATATCAACGAATCTGGCTTGTATGCTGTAGGTTTTTATTTTTATTTTTTTTAAACGAAAATAGTGATAATTTCATTAACAACTCAAGAATGAACTACATATTGTTTAGAAACAATAAGATTCTAAATACACGTTGGTGGCTCCATGAACCATATGTACATTCTCCCTGAATTGTTTCGTTGCTAATTTTGCTAGTGCGTGGGCTATCTGGTTTGCCTCCTTGTGAACGTGTGTGAACGTCCAATGGGGAAACCTCCTTATATTGGACCATAAAGCTTCAATAATCTGGCCTTTGTAACTCCAGTCCGTTTACCCTAAGGTCACTGCGTCAACTATCGTCTTCGCATCACCCACAAGCTGAACCCAATCATGCCCCAGGCCACGAATAAACTTAGTAGCTTCCAGGCCTGCTAATGCTTTGGCAACTGCAGCTTCTACATACCCCATACGAGTAGAGCACATTGCCGCTACTAGCTTCACCATTTGGTCACGTACTATCTCCCCCAACCCCCACCTTTCGTTACTTCGGTCAATTGCCGCATCCCAGTTCGCCATTTTCCAACCCAAAGGAGGTGTCTTCCATTGAATTTGCCTACCCGTACCACAGACAGGCCTACCAAACTCCAAAATAGCTGCCTTTGTGCGTTGAACCAAATTTGTCGGATGCGAGAATTTTCCTCCGTGAACCACTTCATTGCGTCTTAGCCAAATCCTCCGTGCAACCCCGACAAACTAGATTAACTCATCACTGAAAGTCTTTTGGTTGAAAGTGTTTTGGTTGGCTTAATCAAAACATTGATGTATATTCATATTTATAATGTTACATAGTCGACAAACTACAAAAGGAAAAATATATACAATATAGGCAATAAACTCAAGCATCCGTTGAGCGCAGAATGTAAAAGGAAAGAGTGGATGTTATATGGCAGGTGTAAGCTGGTGCTATGTTCTTGGATAGCACGCATGGTTCTTGGACAGCACGCATGGTTGTTATTAACTTGGGCATCACGTGTTGCCTTGAGCAGTGGCTAGTTGGTAGATTTTATACGTGGTGGATCTGCTGCATATGAAATTCTACTCCTTTGATATTGTGATGCCAGTTGTACATTTGCTTTATTCTTGGGATCTTCCTTTGAATGCAATGCAGTGAATATGGTGAGAGAATTATCTTGTGTTGATTCGGAGGTTCTAGTGTCATGACATTTGGATGAATCTTTTATGAGCTTAACACCTTCCTGCAAACTGATGGGGTAACACACCTTCAGTTTGTCACGTAAATACTGGAATCGAGCAGTAGTATGGCCTTTAGTAAAGATATCAGCAACTTGATCAATGGTGGAGATATAATGCAGTTGAACGTCATGATTTGTCACCTTTTCTCTAATAAAATGAAAGTCTACCTCAATGTGCTTTGTACGAGCGTGATACACAGGATTGGATGCCAGAGATAATGCACCAGAGTTATCACACCATAGACGAGGTGGGGTGAGAAAAGAGATCCTAAGCTCCTTTAATAACATGCGAATCCAAAATAAATCTGCTATGGCAAGGGCCATGGAGCGATATTCTGCTTTAGTGCTTGAGCGAGAAATAGTGTGTTGCTTCTTTGCAGCCCAAGAGATGAGATTGGACCCAAGAAAGATACCAAATCCAGTAGTAGAGCGCATGTCATCAGGATTACCAGCCCAATCGGAATCACAATAAGCATGAAGTTCAAGAGGACCTTTACTGTAGAATAAGCCATAGTCTATCGACCCCTTTAAATAACGAAGAACTCTTTTAGCAGCAGTCCAATGCACAGTGGTAGGCTAGTGCATGTGTTGACATAATTGATTCACAAAGTAAGCCAAGTCAGGGTGTGTGAGGGTGGCATATTGTAGGGCACCTACCACATGACGATAATCTGTAGGATCAGATAAGAGTTCACCATCAAATCTAGACATCTTGGAACCTGCAAGGCAAGGAGCACCATAAGGCTTAGCTACATCCATGTGAGTACGATATAGGAGGTCCATAGCGTACTTAGATTGACGGAGATGAAGTCCACTAGTCGTGCGAATTGCTTGTATCCCCAAAAAATAATGAAGAGGGCCAAGGTCCTTCATAGCAAAATTTGCTTGGAGTTTGTCAACTAACCAGTCAAGAGAGCGAGCATAGTTACTTGTAACAATGATATCATCTACATAGATCAGAAGAAAAATGTGAGTGGTACCAAAATGATAAGTAAACAATGAATGATCAACCTGAGAACCAAGAAATCCCAATTCTAACAAGGCTGTAGATAGACGAGTGAACCATGCGCGTGGTGCTTGTTTAAGCCCATAAATAGATTTGTGAAGACGGCATACATAATCTGAATGAGTAGGATCAATGAAGCCTAGTGGTTGCTCCATATATACTTCTTCATCCAAAAAACCATGGAGAAAGGCGTTAGAAACATCAAGTTGTTTAATATGCCAATCAAATTGCACGGCTAGAGCCAAGATGAGCGAACGATGGCGAGTTTAATTAGGGGCTAAACGTCTCATGATAGTCAACACCACAAGTTTGATCAAAGCCTTTGGCCACTAATCGGGTTTTATAACGATCTATAATCCCATCCGGTTTCTGCTTGACCTTGAAAACCCATCTATTCCGAACAACCTTTTGATGGAAAGGCCTGGGGCATAGGGTCCAAGTTTTATTGGAAATCAAAGCATCAAATTCACTTTGCATTGCTGACAGCCATTCGGGTTTGATAGCGCCTGGCGATATGTGGAAGGTTCAAGAGGATATTGGATGGCTTGCAAGACTCGAAGGGGTGTTTAAGGGTATGGTAGAGATGAAAATCCTGAAAAGTTTTAGGTTTGAGATGGCCAATTTGAGATCGAGTTAACATCCGTGTGGATGCCACAGGTGGGGTAGAAGATAGCTCTAGTGAGGCAACGGCCGAAGGAGGCTTAGGGGACGGTGGCATAATACTATCCAAAGGGGGAGCTAGGGGGATGGTGGAGATGGTAGGATAGAAGTACATGGCGAGGAGTCTAGAGGTGGCATGGGCTCAATAAAGGTGTGGGGAGAAGATGGCATAGCTTGGTTGGGTTGTATGGATGTAGTAGGAACTTCATGTTCAGTAGCAAGTGAGTGAAGAGACTCTTATTGTGTAAGTGGTGAGGACAACAAAGACGGCAATGGGATCACAGAATTATCAACTGTAATTTTGCAAACACCGGGTGAGAAGGGCATATCCTTAGCAGGGAACTTCATTTCACCAAACACTACATTCCTTGATATGTAGACTTTATGAGAATTTGGGTCAAAGCACCAATAACCACGTTGATTGATACAATAACCTAAAAATATACAAGGTTTGCTACGAAAGGAGAGCTTATGTTGTCCATAGGGTCGAAGAAGAGGATAGTAGAGGCTCCCAAAGACTTTCAAAAATGAATAATTAGGTTGTTTGCCAAATATTTTAGAATAAGGGGACTCATTCTCCAAAATTTTGGTTGGTAACCGATTTATGAGATAGATAGACGTTAAAAAGGATTCAACCCAAAATTTGGTGGACAACCCAGATTGAGCAAGAAGAGTGAGCCCCATTTCAACGATGTGACGATGTTTTCTTTCAACAATGCCATTTTGCTGAGAGGTATAAGGGCAAGTGAGACGATGAAAGATCCCATGTTGAGCAAGAAAATTTTTAAATTGCAAGGAAGTATATTCTCCTCCATTATCTGTTTGGAATTGTTTAATACTACTGGAAAATTGTTTTTCAACAAGAAGTTTGAATTTCACAAAGTAATTAAACACTTCACTTTTATTACGAAGAGGATACAACCAAGTGAACCTACTAAAATCATCAACAAAAATAACGTAAAACTTACATCCACTCATGGAGGGGACAGGAGATGTCCAAACATCAAAGTGGATAAGTTCTAAAGGGAAAGTTGAAACTCTGGAAGACTCTGAAAAAGGAAGTTGTTTGGATTTCCCGAGTTGACATGACTCGCAAATCTGAGATTTATTGATTAGGCTAGAAACTAGAAGATGTTGATGACTGTGGAGATAATGAAAAACTGACTCTGAAGGATGACCCAATCTATGATGCCAAACCATATCTGAAGTTTTGACACCAAGAAAAGCAGTAAAGTCCTTCAATTTATTTGTAGATAGTTGATGAAAGTGAAGTGGATAAAGTCCGTTCTCACTCGGTCCTTGGAGGAGGATATTGCCGGTCTTGTTGTCCTTCACAAAGAAATAAGAGTCGGTAAGTATAAAAAAACATTTATTATCACAACAAAATTTATTGATGGATAAAAGGTTAGCTGAGGCTTTTGGACAATGAGCTATATCTTTAAGGTGAAAAACTGAAGTATTTGAGGAATCAGCAGAAACAATAGAAGAACCAGTGCTATTGATAACCAAACTGCCCCGTTTCCTACACCGATAGTGTCTCTGCCACCAAAAGGTTGAGAATTAATGATGTTTTCAGGTTCGGCAGTCACATGTGTGTTTGCCCCACTGTCAGCTAACCATTCTTGAGTATCATAGTTTGCATTTGTTTGAGCCACCATTGTTGACAATTGAGTTGGAGGAAGCCTATCTTGATAGGAGTAGTCCATGCGGTGATAGCAGTCAAGAGCTCTGTGGTTAATTTTACCACAAATTTGGCAGGGTGAGTGTGGAGGCAAAGCTGGTGGACTACTGGACTGATTCCTTGTTGGGCTAATAGGAGTTCCACTTCTGTAACCTGATGGGGTGCCACTACGGAACTCAGATGACGAGCCATTTCGATACCCAAAAGATGAGGGACGAGCCGGACCCTTTGGTGAATAGTTGGGCTTGCTATACTGATTAGTGCGTTGCTGGATGACACCTTATGTGTTGGTAGGGAATCGACGTGGCTGGCTCTTATAGTTGGATTGACTGGTGGTGCTTGAATAAAGAGCAAAGGCAGGAGCTTCATGTGTCATAGTTTGGTGGCTTTGATTCTCAATGAGAATTTCGTGATTCAATAATTCAGATTGAAAATCAATGAAAGACATTTCACAATTTCGTATGGCTAATGAAAAAAAGTAACAAAGGTGTCATAGAGAGGATTCAAACCGCTTATGATGAAGGAGATGAGGTCATCGTCGTCAACAGGTTTTCCAACTGCTGCAAGTTGATCAGCCCATGATTTGGCTTGGTTCAAGTACTCTGTACAGGTCATGCTACCTTGTTGCAGTGACTGGAGTTGGCACTTCAAGTGGGAAATACGTGATCTAGATTGGTCTGAAAATCGGCTGGCAAGATAAGTCCAAGCTGATCGAGATGTATTTAAGCCATACATTGAAGACATGAGAGATAAAGTCAATGAACTAAGGATCCAGCTAAGGACAAGTTGGTCCTTTTTCTGCCACAATGTATAGGCAGGATTGACAGATTTCGAATTAGTAGTGGAATCACACAGAAACTCTGGTGGACAAGGTTTAGACCCATCCACAATTCCCAAAACTTCATGAGTCCTGAAGATGGGCATAAATTGTAATACTTAAGCCATATAATTGGGTCCATCAAGTTTAATACCAACAACTTGTGGAGAGTTTGGCATAGCAAATGTGATCAAAGGTGTAGACGTAATCAAAGGTGCATCAGTGTTTGGCATAGCAGCAGGTGTGATCAAAGGTACATCAATGGATGCATTGGAAGAGGGAATCTCAGATGTAGTACTAGACTCAGCCATTGAAAGAGCGTTAGCTATATTTGGCTCTGATACCATGAAAGTCTTTATGGTATCAGAGCCAGGCCCAATTGGCTGTGGCCCACCGTCACCCATTTGTTGCACGTGTTGGCTTGGATGTCCTCCCGCCACACGTGAGGGGGCGTGTTGGAAGTCCCACATTGCTTGGGTATTAAGGAGATGGGTCATTTATAAGGTTGAGGGTAAACCTCAACTCTTGAGCTAGCTTTTGGGTTGAGTTAGGCGCAAACCCATTTCTAACAATCACAATTACAACACTGGAACATCTCTTCCACAATTTGGAAAAAAAAAAAATTCCACTACCAGAGCTCTTCTGGAAAATCTTAGCCCCTTCACTCCAAACATATGTGGCCAAAGGTCACCTCCAAAGGATGTGAACAATTGTTTCATCATCTATCTCACATATTGGGCACTTTGGATCACCTATAATTCTTCTCCAGTGAAAATTTACACGAGTGGATAAAATGTCATGGCATGCCTTCCATAAGAAATTCTTCTCCACATTTGGTATTGGTAATTTCCACAACCTCCCCCGCACCTCACTATTCGGCCCCCGAGACGAACACTCCGCTTGCCTTTCCTCTTCCACTTCTTTTTGCATATTAAGCACTTTGTACCGATAAGACCCCCTTTGTCGTGCCCCTCCATATAAGAGCATCCTCTTGGTATGTATCAATGAGTGGGATGGAGAGGATAAGTTTTACCTCTTCCAGAGAAAAAAAAATTCCACCAAATCATGGTTCCAACCTTGTGCCTCCACAACCATGAGTTCATCCATCATTGCAGTTGAGGCTAAAATATTGGGATGGGATTGTATCTTAAATGTGGATTTTTGAGGAATCCATCTATCTTGCCAAATACGAAATTTTTTTCCCATTACCGACCCTCCATATGAGTCCCTCCCGAAGTAAACTACACGAGCTTTGGATACTTCTCCATGTAAATGACGGTTTTCTTCCTTGTTGGGCTTCTAGTATAGAGCAATTTGGAAAATACTTTGCTTTCAATATTTGTGCCATAAGACTATCCAGCTTCGTCCACATCCTCCAACATTGTTTCTCCAAGATGGCCTTGTTGAAACATGTAAAGTCCCAAAAACCCATGCCACCGCGCCCTTTTAGAAGCCCCAATCAACTCCAACTCTTCCAAGCAATTTTTTTCTCCTTCTCCATATGGCCCCACCAAAACCTTTGCATAAGTGAATTAATCTCCGAACATATGGTTTTTGGAAGTAGAAAGACACTCATGCAATAAGTTGGGATGGCTTGTATTACTTGCTCCATTATGCTCCGAAATGCAGCTATTCTCAATCTACCCACCAGGTCGGGTAGCACCAAATAAGAGTCATATCTCTAAGTGGCTGGGATCCTAGCTATCTCCAAGAACTGAGACTTTTCCAGTACTGGGGTATTTTTGCTGAAGAAAATTGTTGTCTTGTTTTGGTTCAACTTTTGTCCAGAGGCAATCTCATACAAGTGCAAGATCTTTGTCAAAATATTCCATTGTGTCGTGCTAGCCCTATAAAACAACAAACTGTCATCGGTAAATAGGAGATGGCTCACATGGGGTCCCCTTTTGGATGTGGGGACCCTCATCAATCGCTCGTCACTACTTGCTTTAGCTAGAAACAAACTTAAGGCCTCTTCACAATTCAAAAATAAGTACGGAGAAATTGGGTCTCCCTGTCTTATTCCCCTTGTCGGAGTAATGTTTCCACAAGACGTCCCATTAACTAGGATCGAAAATTTCTATAAAGTAAGACACATCATAACAAGGTGAATCCACCTTTCGTCAAACCCCCTCCTTCACATTACCACTTCTAAGAACCTCCACTCTACCCTCTCATAGGCCTTACTCATATCGAGTTTGACTGCCATAAAACCCTTCTTCCCCTTCATACCAGTATGCATAGTATGGAGCGTCTCATAAGCCGTTATAATATTATCAGAAATCAAACGTCCCAGAATAAAGGCACTTTGTGTCGGGGAGATAATATAAGGGAGGACTTTTTCAGCCTATTATCTAACACCTTGGAAATTAATTTGTACACTACATTGCATAGGCTTATCAGTCTAAATTCCATAACACACAACGGATTTTTTGTTTTCGGAATAGGCATAATATGAGTAAAGTTTAAGGCATAAGGCATCACTCTAAAATTCAAAATCTTAATGATAGCATTACATACATTGCCTTCCATGATGCCCCATTTTTTTTTTTTTTTTGAAAAAACCCGCTGTGAACTGTTGAGCGTCAAACATTGTATATTTGAGCCCTTTAATTTGCATTTGTTAAACCCTTAGTTTTGTTATTTTATGATTTTTTTGTTAGTTTTGGTGTTTTAGTGTTTTATAGGTTGCTAAGCTACATTTATGGCTAATTTCATTAATTATGGGGCTTAAGACAGTTCGGGAAGCATTTGAGCAATGATTCGCACCCAACAAGTCCCACCAAAAAGGCCATATCTAGAGTTGTGAAACTTCGATTAGTGCGTTCTTGGTGTCATTCAAAAGCTAACTCGAAGATTTATAAAGTCACATTTCACAAGAATTTGTTAATTTTGAATGTAGTGCGCTTAAGCGTACTTGCGCCCATCAAAACTGAAAATGCATGCTCGAGTGCGATCGAGCGCTCTTATCTGACCTGAAAACACTGAAACCCTAAAATTAACTTGTAAATACTATATTTTTCATTGTAAACGTACCGGGGGGCGTCGTTGAGTCCAAAACTTTGACCTAGAGTCATTCTTGTGTTTTTCAAACATTTTCCTTTGTAAGTTTTAGTTTTGTTATGACTTCAGTTGATTTAATTATGTCTTTTGTTATTATGAGAGGCTAAAACCTTCGACTAAGGTTGAAGATGAAGCCTCATCATTGATTAGTTATATATTTCTCATGTTTCTATTCGTACAATTTCGACTTTAATATAAAGTATTTTCGTTTCAATCCATTTATGTGACAAACTTGTATTTATTATTGTTTATAGAATTGTTGAAACATTGGATATTCGATGTATTTCATCCAACGGATACATCGAATCTTTTGATTGAAATTAGATATCCATTGTCATTCGTTGTTCAAACGGATACATTTGATCTTTTGATCTCAATTGGATATTCGTTGTCTTTCGTAATAGAGTTGGATTCATCAAATCTTTCAATAAGATTTTATAAAAATAGTAGAACATGCTTAGGGTTTAATTCTTGACAGATGTATGAACAAAACATGAGAATATGAGTTTTTATTTGATGATGTGGATTTTGAAAACCTTAGTACATTTTTATTATTCATTTATTCAACTTTATTTTCAGTTTATTTTTATTTTGCATGACAAACCCTTTCGAACTTCGGAACTAGGTTAAAATACGATTAGTTTAGATAAGAATTAGTTTTCATGATAGAATTCCCTATGGATTCAACCTCGCACTTACATACACTGTATTGCAAACGACTTGTGCGCTTGCGAGTACATTTAAAATTCATAATAAGTTTTTGATGTCGTTGCTGGGGAATTGTTTGTTTTTGTGAAAATTGATTTTTTATTTAAATTGATTGTAATTTTCTACTAGTTAGTTAATTTTCGTTTTTATTTCGCAATTTGTTCTAGTTTATTTTCCGATAGCAACCTCCATGATCCTACGCTCGATAGTTCCACATTTGCACACGAGCGCATACCAGGCAAACACTCGAGCGCAACATTGTTGCTCAAGCACACTAGCACATTTACGATCAATCACACCTTACCTGCAATCGAGCACACCTCCAGAGGAAGCATCAGCCACACGACCATAAGTCTTTGCAATTTCTTTTGTTGATATCTTGTTTTGTTTATCTTTTGTCTGTTGTTCTTTATTTTTGTGAATAATTTATTTTTGTTTATTTAGTTTTTTTTTTAAAAAAAAAAAAAAAAACTTTCGATTTGGTGTATGCTTGGTCGGAGGTCCTTGAACCTAGAGTTGATACCCTTAGATCCCAACATTGATAGAACTCATAGGAGAACTCGGAAAGCACCTATTGAGAGTGAGAATAGAGGCAACATGGGGAGACCAACAAGATAACATACCCCAGAATGTGGAGCAACCTAGGTTTGAGAATGAGGATGTGAGAGCTGAGAATTTTGAGCAAACTAGAGCTTGGAACGTGGACTTCACTACATCACTTTGGGATTTGTTCGCATCTGTTACAACTAATTCCCGTTTGTGTATAGTGTTGCCACCAACCAATGCTACCCATTTTGATTTGATGCCGCATGTCATCCAACTCCTACCTTCATTCCATGGCCTAGAACTTGAAAATCCTTATAGTCATGTAAAAAAATTAAAGGACATGTGCGCCACCTTCAAATTTCAAAATTTTTCTGAAGAATCTATTCTCCTTAGACTATTTCCTTTCTCTCTACACAATAAAGCCAGGGCCTGGTTGGATTCCAACACGCCTGAATCCATTACATCTTGGGAATGTTTGTTGAGTAAGTTCTATAACAAGTTTTTCCCAATGTCAAAGGTAAACGAATGCAGAAAGGAGATTAGCTCTTTCACTTAGGAGGAGGATGAGAAGTTTTCAAAAAGTTGGGAAAGGTTCAAGGAGTTGTTGATAAGATGCCCTCCACATGGATATGAGAAGTGGAGACTCATTCAGTTCTTCTACCAAGGATTGACCCAATCCAACTGTAGTATGATCGAGTCAATGAATGAGGTAGCATTCTTAAGTTGATGGGAGATTTAGCTATAAGGCATTGGACAAGTTGCCTAACAACTCACAACAGTGGGATTTTTCGAGTTGTCGAGATAAATCTGCTCGTATCCCCAAGAAATGAGGCATCTATGAGTTAAAAGGAGAAATCGAGTTGAGGATAAAGATAGATGCACTCACCAAGAGCTCGATGCCTCGAGTGTAGGGCAAGTCCATCAATGCTGCAAACACTTTCTGAGAGTTGTTCCATTTGTGATAGTCCTATGCACTTAGCAAAATTGTCCATCCGAGTTTTTACCGAGATGGAACAAGTGAATGCTTTCAATGATTATCCAAAAGCATCAAATGGACCATATTTTGAGACCTACAATCCGGGTGGAGGAACCACCCAATTTCTCTTGGAAGAATCAACCAATAAATCGGAGGAGCACCATAATGCTCAAAATCAATATCCTCCGATTCATGCCATACAAAATCAATCTACATCTGTGCATCTTCATCATCATCTTATCAAGGAAGACACCCAAGACATTCATCAAGCAAATGGCAATGATACAAGAGCTCAGAATTCCACGATGATCAATAACTGTCAATACAAGATAGAATGCAACCATGGTCAACACCAGCAATTGCAAGATAGAGCAGATTGGACAAATAGCAAATCATTTGGGTGAGAGAGAAAGGGAAGTTCCCAAGCCAGCCCATGCCCAATCCTAAGGCACTCACAATTGAAATTCTTCAAATTGCACGGGCATGAACAAGTGCAATCCATTGTCACACTTAGGTCGGGAGACAAGTGGACAATAAAGTGGCAAGAAGAAGAAGACCCGGTTATGCCACAAGGGAAAGAGAGTGGTAGAGATAAAGGGGAAAAAGTTGAGCCTTCTAGAGCCATACCCACTATTGAGGATCCCTCGAGTTCGTTTATCCCAAAAGCTCCATATCCACAGAGATTGAAAGCTCCAAAGAAAAATGCACAGTTTACTGAAATTTTGTAGGTGTTTAAACAAGTTCAAATAAACATCCTGTTTTTGGATGCAATTTAGCAAGTGCCATCATATGCTAAATTCTTAAAGGATTTGGTCATGGTAAAGAGAAAAAAATGCCCCAAAGAAAGCATTTCTGACAGAGCAAGTGAGTTCCATCCTCCAGTGCAAGTTGCCCATCAAGTATAAAGACCCTGGGTGTCCAACCATTTCTTGCATAATAAAAGCCAATCAGATTGAAAGGGCATTGTTGGATTTGGCATATTCACTGTGTTTGAGAGATCAAGGTGAAGGTGAAAAATTTATTTGGAGGAATGAATTGACAAGATGACTCAATCTGATATTATACAAGATGATGTTAGGCTAGCTTGAGGACCTCAAGATAGAGAGGTTTTGAAATTATCCGAGGGGAATTTTTGATTGAATTATGCATAGCCAAGTATTGAGGATCCCATGTGTTTTAATTCAAGATAGAGAAGATCACTAATGAGGTTGAAAGTGAGCCAAGTATAGAGGACACTATGCTAGAAGGTTTTGCTCAATTAGAATATGATGTGATTTTGATGAATTAGTTGAGCAAGCTAAGGCCATTTTGGATCCCATTCCTCGAGATGCATTGAAATGTGGGAAACCGAGTTATCATCCCCACACCATATTCTCAAGGTTAGGCCTTCTCGAGTTGATTTCTGAGAGCAAATGGGTTGGACCCATTCATGTTTGGCCTAGGTAAGTGTGACCGGGGGAAGGAAAAGGATAACGAGTGGTTCCAAACTCGTGTTCATATAGGATGGCAAGGGTGCATTCATAACGACAAGATTAAAGGCCATTATAAGGAAATATCACTTCCTCCCCATTCATTGATCCATTGGTGGCACGGTCAGCTGGATATTCTTACTATCGTGTGTTTGATGGTTACTCATACAACCATGTTACTTTGGATCCGCAAGCAAGAGAACACCACTCACATCATCATGGGTGCATTTGCACTGTCATATGCATCGTCTAGATAATACAATGCACACCGCTATGAAAAGTCTGGCTGAAGACTATAAACTTAGCGCTTGTGGGAGGCAACCCTTTGTTACTTTTAGGTTTTGTTATCATTTGATTTGGTTTATTTGTTTGGTGTTTGTCTTTACTTTGTTCTTCAGGAAATCTGTCTACGTTCAAGTTTGGGGGAGCATTCTCCTACGTTACACCCAACTTACGCTGCCCATCTGGTATTGTATCCAGACACATTGAGGATAATGTGTCATTTTAGTTTGAGGGTGGAGTAAACATTGCTGTGTTTTTCCTTTATTATTTTTGTTGTTTGCTTGTAAAAAAAAAATAATAATAAATTTAAAAATTAAAAATTAAAAATTTTAAAAAATTGCTATGTTGTTGATACACTATGACTATGGTTTGCATTTCATGGGCTTGCTTAACACTCGGCCTGTAGAACCCGAGAAAATAATTAAATTTATTATTAATAACCTCATAGTAATTTTAATTAATTAATAGGATAAATAGCATATATGATGATTTAGAATAATAGATATAATAATAATGATTTTATCATAATTGGAATATGTCTGAGAATAATATAATAATAATATCTAATGATATATTTATGTAATAGTTTTAATGATAGAGAGAATAACTAATAATAATATTAGTTTGACAAATGATTAATAATATAAAATAGGTTTATGTTTTTAGCATAATAATGTATAATAATAAGTTATGGTATAGTAAATAATTAATTGTGATGGTAAGTTATAGTTAGAATAAATAAAAATAGTGTAGGAATTATAGAGGGTAATAAAGATAGAATTTAATTTGATGTGGGGTAATCATACAATTTTAAATAGATGGGGTTTTATTTAGTAGGAGAATCTTGTATATGCCACATGTCAAGCAAGGGTTGGATGGGATGATAACCTTATCCCTCCATTCTCCTAGATGCCACGTGCAGCCCCTCCCCTCTCTTTTCCCTTTTCTTTCTTTTCTCCTCTCTTCTCCCCCTTTCTCTCCTTTCTTCCTTTCTTCTCTTCTTCTTCTCCGTTCTCCACGCACACGCACAGAAATGGGAAAGAGAGAGAGAGAGTCAGAGAGAGAGAGAGAGAGAGAGAGCTGCTGTATAGAAGAAGAAGAAGAAGAAGAAATGGGTTCTGGAAAGTTCCGTCCAGTCGGCATCACGGCTCCGATCGACGATCATCCGTGGTCCGATGAAGCTGAAATTTTGCAGGAGGTTCACAACACGTAAATCTCCATTGTGAACGGTGGAGATCGGATTTGGAGCAATCTACAGTCGTTTTCTTGCACGTGAACAGTAGCTCCGTTTTGGTGAGTTTCTCCTCTTATTTTGTAGAAGCTAATTAGTTAGGGATCTTGTTATATTGTTGAAGTATTTAGTTTCTCTTTAAGGTTTTGTGCTACCCATTAGGATTGAAGCTTGAAATCTTGATGATTTGTGAGAATTTAATTAGGTCCGAAAATTAGGGTTCTTATATAGGATTTTGGGGCTTTTGTTAATTTATGGAATTTCTAGTTTCCCTTTGTATTTTTGTATTGCCCATTGAGTATTATGCATGAAAATCATTTAGATTTGTGATTTAGGTAATTTCTAATTAGGTTTAGAATTTGGGGTAATTTTAGTAAGTAATTAAATGCCTAGAATTAAGGTGGGGCTTTTATGTGTAATAGATTTACATGAATTATTCAAGCTTCGGGTTAGTCAATTAATGAGCATAAACCCTAATTTTATATATGTTGAGTTTATTTAGGGGTTATGGTAAGGGACCACTAAGAGAGTTGTTTAAATGTGTTAATTGCATTTAATGTAATAATTAGATCTAGGGTTTTTATGAGTTCCATGTAAATTAATACCTAGTTTAGGTTCTAATTTCATATTAGAGTCATAGTGATTACTATAAATGTTTATTAGTATTATAAGTTGGGGTAAATGACTTAGGTAATGGACATATATATGTTACATATAATAAGAGAGTAAATATGCATATAGTGCGATAAGTAGACGTATTTAATGGTCTAACAATGATAATGGGTTTCAATAGTAAGTATGTTGGTAAACATAGATTATGATAGAGTTATTGAATAATAATTATTGGGTTAACTTATGCGAGATATTTGTTGTGCTCAAGCATCTTTATAGAGTGTGAGTTGTTAAGATAAGTATAAAGCTTAATTATGTGTTTATGTTATAAATGCTAGGTGCATTGTGGTTGAGTCAAGAGTTCAACCGAAGGGTACTCAAATGAACAAGGTAAGTATTTTAAAATATGTTTTATGATGCTTTAATGATGTTTGTATTTTACTTATGGGCATAATGACTATTTTTAATGTATAAAAGATGTTTTGATTGATGTAAAGTGAGTGATAATATGACTATGTATTGATGTATGAATGATTGTTATGAGTGTGATAATATGATATTGATGTGCATGAATGATGGATGTGAATGGTTGATAATATGATTATGTATTGATGTATGATGATTGATGATGTTTAAGATATTGATGGTTTCATGATTGATGATGATGTTTAAGTATGAATGTTTAATGATGTTGAAAGAATATGATGTGAAAGGAAAGCATGAGCGATGATTTGATGCATGAACATGGAATGGAATGAATGATTATGTTAAAGAATTGAATGGATTTGTGAGTTATTGATGATGCATCATGAGTAATGATTTTATAAGTTTATGACATGGTACATATGATGTTGAAAGAATGTGATGTGAAAGGAAAGCATGAGCATGATGATTTGATGCATGAACATGGAATGGAATTATGTTCAAAAAGAATTGAATGGATTTGTGAGTTATTGATGATGTCTCATGAGTAATGATTTCTAAGTTTATGACATGTTGCATATGATGTTGAAAGAATGTGATGTGTTAAGAAAGCATGTATATGATGATTCTACCCTCATACTAATGAAGGGGTTAGAGTCCCTCAACGCCACGCCGAATAAGAAGGGGTTAGAGTCCCTCAACGCCCATCTAAATCATGTGAAGGGGTTGAGTCCCTCATACTAATGAAGGGGTTAGAGTCCCTCAACGCCCACGCAAATCAAGAACAAGGGGTTAGAGTCCTCAGCAACACAATGAAAATATGATTTGAGTGCATATGTTTTATGAGTTTATAATGATGTTGTATGAAGTGATTTGTATGATTTTACACTAGACGACAAGATGCATATGTGACGGTATGGGACGGAACATATGTATATTGTTATGGCTAGACATTGCATGATGACATCTGTTATGTTTTATTGTTGAGTATGATATGTAAATGTGAACAAAGTTAAATGATTGTTTTTTGTAAAAGCCTAGTAAGTTCATCATCTTGAGGTCTCTATTTTAATAGAGACGGTGGGCTCATAATTCCACGTATCTCGGGTTTCCGGATACTGATTAATGTTGTGAATGCATACATAGTTGGTAGATGAGGATCTTGTAGCTTTGGTACTTGGGCTACGATGTCTGTGGTCTAGATGCCGAGTCATTGTCTTCTCTTTGGTAGGGTATTTATGTATACGCTTAGATGTTGATATTTTTGTATATGGCTGGTCGCATGTGACACCTTTTGTATAGCCATTCATTTATATGTAAAGCTTTATTCATATATAGATGTATTTATCACTCTAATGTGTTATGTTATGTCTAGTGTTAATTTATAGTTTGTAAAGATGTAAACTCGATTTATCATGATAATGCATATAGCTTCGAGACTTATTAGATTGTCAATCAGTTAATGCATGGGTTCGTGGCATACCGTATCGCCATGCCACGTGATAACAATCCGCTTCATTGTAGGTTAATATTTTTAAAAGAAAATTTTTTAATCATGCTTTTATCAAGTGGGTCGTCACACAGCCGACCTAGCAAGTGGCAATGCTGAAACCCTAAAATTAGTATATAAATACTATCTTTTTCATTGTAAACATATCGGGAGGGCACTGTTGAGTCCAAAACTTTGACATAGAGTCGTTCTTGTGCTTTTCAAACGTTTTTCTTTGTAAGTTTTAGTTTTGTTATATTTCAATTGATTTAATTATATCTTTTGTTATCATGAAAGGCTAAAACATTCAACTAAGGTTGAATATGAAGTCTCATCATTGATTAGTTCTATATTTCTCATGTTTCTGTTCGTACAATTCCGACTTTAATATGAAGTATTTTCCTTTCAATCCATTTATGTGACAAACTTGTATTGATTGTTGTTTATAGAATTGTTTAAACATTGGATATTCGATGTGTTTCATCCAATGGATACATCGAATCATTTGATTGAAATTGGATATTCATTGTCTTTTGTTGTTTAAATGGACACATTAGATCTTTTGATCTCAATTGAATATTTGTTGTCTTTCGTAATAGAGTTGGATTCATCGAATCTTTCAATAGGATTTTATAAAAATAATAAAACATGCTTAGGGTTTAATTCTTGACCGATGTATGAATAAAACATGAGAATATGAGTTTTGATTTGATGAGGTGGATTTTGAAAACCATAGTACTTTTTTATTATTCATTTATTCAACTTTATTTTCAGTTTATTTTTATTTTGCATGACAAACCCTTTCGAACTTCGGAACTAGGTTAAAATAGAATTAGTTTAGATAAAAATTAGTTTTCATGATACAGACTTACAATGTTGGAGAAGGCACGAAGCTGGTATGTGGAATCTAAGACATTTGAGATGTTGATCAAAGGGGGAAATTCTGGTCTGAGGATTGTTGAAAGAGGAAAAAGAAAACAGGGCTCAATTTTTTTACAAAGGGATGAGATAGCTTGGTTGGTGGTGCTGTAGAGGGTGCTAGATGTGGATACATCGAGGTATTTTGGGACCCAACGAGCGCAGGTTATCCACAGTCTTAGTGCAAAGAAGATCAAATAGACATGGTAACTACATACTCATTGAGGAGTTTGAGCGGAGTAACCGGCAAGGAAGTATTTTGATCCCCGAAGGCAAATATGGTCAGGGTTGGACCAGATTAGTTACGGAGTTGAGGTCTGCACGATCGAATCTGTGGAAGGATCGCAATTTCAGAGTGAACAAGACGACATTAGTGGACCCAGCGAGGAGTTTCACGGAGGTGGTGGGTTGTACAAAGTCATTGGAGGCGAGGAAGGTGTTACGGCGCGGCGATGGAAGAAAGTCAACGAAAAGGAATATTGGCGGTGGTCATGTGAATCTTGAATCGACAAGGTCGGCGACCTCTCCGTCGAAGATAGCTACACAGATAGGGAAGCCGAAAGCCATTGCGGTGGCAGGGGGCCATGTCAGAGATGTGCCGGTGATGTCCCAGGCTCAGGCGAAGGAGAAAGGGGTGATGGGCAACGGTAACAAGGCAAGCGTGCTGATCAAGACACTGCAGAATCCCATGAAATCAGGGATGGAAGCGCCGATTGGGGGCAGGGAATCAGATAGGCATGGGCATACGTTCGTGCATGGAGGCTTTAGTCTGCCGGTCTTCACACGCCTATTGGATATTAGGGATGAGCTGACATTGGGGCTTAAAAGGGTAGAAACGGCATTTCAAATGCTGGAGTTAAAGGAGCATGTGGGCCTAATGGGCTCTGGAGAAGACTCTTTACCGGATAAAAAGAGTATGGATACGTTAAGGAGAAATGAGGGAGTAGGCTGGTCTAAACCCAAGAAGAAATCATTTAGGAGGAAAAAGACCCAACCGAGTTTGCTGGGGCCCAAGCCCAGTAAGGTGTCAGGCAAGTATGCCCAAAACCTAGGATCCACGGGCCATTTTTCTTACCGTATAACCTCACGGGTTCAGACGCAGAAGCTTCATCAGAAGGGGGAATCTTCAGCGATGGGGGTTGCGCGTGTGCCGGAGATTGGGCGATGATGGCGGCGATTTTCGGCGAACATTCCTCCGGCAGATTCGATTCTAGCTGTTGTGGAGATGCAAAGAGGGGCAAAAAAAGACGGTGATCATAATGGTGGGGTCGGGCTAGGGGACAGGTTGTCGACGCAGAGGCTGGATTCAGTCACAGAGGATGCCGAGGAACTGGGTTATGATCTCTTGACACCAGAGAAGAGTTATAAGCTGCCAGACTCTTCAACGTCGTTGCTAGACGCCATCCCAGAGAGCGTCGAAGTTCTGGGTCACGTACCTGTGTCGTCGGTGAAGAGTGGTCAATGTTTGCCAAGGTCCTCAGAATACGCCGGTGATGTGGGAATCGATAGTCTCACGCCGGATAAGTAGTCCAAGCAGTTGAAGGTCTTTCAGAGAAGAGAGTCCTTCATCTAAGACCACGAAGTCGTGGGTAGCGAAGAGGGTATCCTGGAATGGTGGCAGTGGGTGTGACGTGACCACAGTAGTTCTATCGGGTAAGAATTTTAACTTTTGTTTTGATGCCGAGGAGCTGCCAGTTATTGTCTCTACTTTGATGGTGGAACCCAAAGAGTCAGGCTTGATGGGGGGAATGGGGAATCCGGTATATGAGACCCCAGATGTTGAGGGTTCTACCTCTCTGCTTGAAGTGGAGAATTTCCCTGAGGAACATTCTGTTCAGGGGATGGGCTTGACTTCTCCTGTATCCAAAAAGCTGAAATTGGTGTGGGAGGTGAAAGGGACTGCGGGTATGTCATAGGGTGGACATGACGGAAAACTTAAACAGGTTTTTGGCCAGATAGTGGCTGACAAACATATGGCAGGGGTGAAGGAAGATGGGTTCACGGGGATGAGGGATGAAGATATTATTTATGAAGCATAAAATCGTGACATGGAATGTGAGAGGGCTGAATGAGTGAAGAAGCGGTGAGGTTAGACGGATCTTTGAGTCAATGGAAGGTAGATATTGTGTGTCTCCAAGAAACAAAATTGGAGATGATCACTCATGATTTAGTGCTAAGCTTATGGAGATGCCCCTATGTAGAGTGGAGTTATGTGGCCTCTTTTGGGGCTTCGGGTGGGATTTCATTGATGTGGGATAGAAGGGTAGTTTCGAAGGTGGATGTTTGCCAGGGTAATTATGTGGCAGCGTGTTCCTTTAGAAATGTGGAGGACGGTTTGGAGTGGGCCTTTACAGAAGTGTATGGTTCGAATAGGGATGTGCATAGAAGGCAACTGTGGGAGGAATTGGCAGGTTTGATGTGTATTTGGGAGCTGCCTTGGTGTATAGGAGGGGACTTTAATGTCACTCTTTTCCATAATGAGAGGTCGAGAGGAGTTCGTCGAAGGATAGCAGTTGCTGCATTCGCTGATTTCACTGCAGAAATGGGTCTTATGGATCTTCCGTTGGCCGGAGGAGTGTCTACTTGGACAAATAATTTATCATGGTCTAGGTTGGACCGTTTTTTGGTTTCGCCGGATTGGGAATTAAGTTATCCAGGGTTGATGCAAAAGAAGCTTCTTCGAGTTTGTTCGGATCATACTCCTATTATTTTGATGAGGGGTTGCATGCAGAATGGGAAGAGTGCTTTTAAGTTTGAAAATATGTGGCTTAAAGAGGAGGGTTTTGTGGACAAAGTTAAATCTTGGTGGTCCTCGTTTTCCTTCACGGGTTCCCCAAGCTTTATCTTGGCCAAGAAGTTGAGAGCCCTTAAGGGAGAGATCAAGAGGTGGAATAGAGAGGTGTTTGGTAATGTGGGGGTTCGAAATAAGGCTTGGGCAGAGGAGCTGGAATCTCTGGACAGAATTGAGAAAGTTCGAAGGCTTTCTGAGGAGGAAAAGGAAAGAATGAGATTATTGGCTTTAGATTTGGAAGCATCTCTTCTTCAAGAGGAAATTAGTTGGAGACAAAAATCGAGGGTGCAGTGGTAGGGGAGTCGGTTGATCATCTCCTTCTTCATTGTGCAGCAGTGAGGGACTTGTGGAATGCTTTCTTTGCTCGGTTTGGGCTTTGTTGGGTTATGCCCCATTCCGTCAAGGAAGTTCTAGCGAGTTGGTAGGCAGCGGGTCGTACGAGAAGCGCTGTTGTTTGGAAGATGGTCCCTCATTGTATTTTGTGGTGCATTTGGAGGGAGCAAAATAATAGATGTTTCGAGGACTCTCCAAGGACTCGAGAGGAACTCCTCCATTGCTTTCTTGTTACTCTCTTTTCTTGGACTGCAGGCTGGCTTGTCCCGAGGGCTATTAGCTTTGTAGATTTTCTTTCCCTTTTTTCCCTCTCTCCCTAGTCCCTCTTGTATACTTCCAGTGTACTAAGGGTTGTGCCCCTCTGCGCTTTTTGATATAATATTTTGACTTATCAAAAAAAATTCCTTGTGGATTTGACTTTGCACTTGCACACACTATATTGCAAACAACTTGTGCACTTGCAAATACATTTAAAACTCACAACATGAACCCATTTGGATTCAGAGCTTTTAAGGGACCCATTTGGTGAAGTGCAACACTAATCTACTCTTAAGAAAATCCCCTCACCAATTCTACATTCATCGCCATTGACACCCCCGAATTGATTTGTTGGAGACATGATTCCATATCACTTGCTGCCCCTGTCATGAACAAGTCAGTAAAAAAGATTCACAAATGCCTTCTCCACCAATTCTGGAGTCTCCCATAACTGCCCTGTGTCATCGATGATTCTTTCAATCAGATTTGTTCTCCACCTTGCTTTGACACTTTCATGAAAAAATCATGTATTCCAATCTCCTTTTTTAAGCCAATCCTCCTTAGCCCTTTGTCTCCGCCGGATGTCTTCTTTGTCCAAAAGGATTTGGAGTTCCTTTTGTATTTTTCTTCCTTCCTCCCATGCCGTTAGTCCATCACTCCCTTGGAGGGTAAGAAATTTTTGTTTCAACTCAGTCAAAGTTCTCATAGGATCTTTTCAATGTTGCTGCCACTGGGTAAGATTTTTTCTACGACCATGTAATTTTGCATCCAACTTCTCCCACTGACCGCAACTTGCATTATTCGCATCCCATGCACGTTGAATTATCTTAGTATATTCCCCTTCCAGGGCCCAACTCTCCTCATACCGGAATTTTTTACACCATTGTCCCCCCCACAGACCTTCCATCCAGACACAAAAATAGAGGGAGGTGATCATAACCCATAGCAAATTCTATTTTTATTTCAGCCGCTGGGAAAAGCTCTCTCCATTCCAGATTTGCCACCCTCTATCAAGTCTTTCTTTAATAAAAATCCATGTCCTCCCAACAATTATTCCATGTATAGCCTAAATCTGCAACTCATAATCCTCCAATGCTTGCTGAAAATCTCTCATCTGACTTCTATTACTTTGACTTCCCCCTCCCCCCCCCCCCCATTTTTCAGATGGAGCTAAAATCTCATTAAAGTCTTCGACGCATACCCACAGTAGTGGATTAAATTGCGCTAAAATTCTCAATAAGCACCATGATTCTTTACGGTGTGCCACTTCCGGGTGACCATAAAAACCTATAAGGTTCCATGGGATGCTACCCGATCGTGCTTGAATAACCCCATTGATATGATGCTGGCTAAAATTTTGCATCTCCACGTTGATGTCATCCCACGGAAGTAAGACCAATCCTTCCTTCTCCCGATGCAATCTACCACAAATAAACCAGAATAACCAAGTTTGTACTTTATCAATTCTAATTTATTCTATCGAAGCTTGGTTTCCATTAACCAAAAAACAAACAAACAAACAAACAAACAAACAAACAAATTGTGTTTCTTTTCCTGCACCAAAAGGCATAGGTCTCTAACTGCTCGAAGGTTCTCAAGCTCTTGACATTTCCAACTTAAAAGCTTCATAACAGTCGGCGGGGTTGTTCCACAGCCACTGCTATCCCTGATCCATAAACGGTCTTTGAATTACCACTCAATTTCCTTCCCTTCTCCACAAGTCTGCCATCTCCCCCATTATCTTTCCTCTTCTTCGGTGCATGTACGTCCGCATCCTCCCCATATTTTTGTTTCCATGTAATCAGAGCTTTTAGGATTGTGGCTGGCTTCCTAGGCTACTTGTATGTTGTAATTAAAATTACAGCATACATGCTGTTAAAAAAAATTAAGGGTGATGATTTAATTAAAGTAATTGAAGGGTTCAGATATTAATTATTACAGAAACCCCAATCATAATTTGATAATAATTGTTGAGGAAAAATATAAAAAATCTCTCAAAACTACCAGCTCTATACAATATAGCCTTTCAATGTTAAAAAATGCTTATATTAATTATTGATTTTTTTTGTTGGTTTTTTTTTTACAATTATTTTATTATTTTATTTGTTAAAAGAATAGGAGTATTATAGGAATATAAAAAAAAAATTAAAAAAAAAAGTGGTATTTCTGTTATATTTTGGTAGTTTTGGGAGCTACTTTATTACTTTTTGAACATTGGGAGGCTATAATATAAACGGTTGGTAGTTTGAAGGGCTTTTTTATATTTTTCCCTAATTATTGAGATTTTGAAAATGTATATTCTAGCAAACCTTGTTTAATGATGTCTCCTCTTAATGCATATAAATATATAACCCCTACGTCAAGTATTTGTATATCTTAAGAGAAAGAACCTTGTTGGCTCACCATAAAAAAAGATATGAAGAAATCCGCACTCAAGTTGGCTTTTGTGACAATCCTTTTGCTCATTGCAACTGGTAACTCGCGCTCTTATAATTCTCGCAATCTCATTTTACGTGCAAATTTAACGCTCAGGTTTGGATTTTGTGCTATAAAAAAATTACATAGGTTTTTTAAGTATTCATATTTAATTTAACTTTTTCATGAGAAAGAGAAAACAAAATTTTTCATCTAGACCTTTAAAAAACTATAGCATAGGTTGGTTTCTACTAGTACTGCACCTAATTGAATTTTTTTTTTTTTTTTAAAAAAAAAGATTGTGAGTTTGAGATATTTTAACAATTAAAATGGTTTATATATGCAGGTTTACCATTGGGAGTTGAGGCAAGAATGCTAAGAAAAGTACCCGACCAGTGCAGAAATAATGATGATTGTAGAGGCCAATGTAAATTATTTTGTATGTATTGTGATTGCAAAAACCAACAGTGCAGCTCGGGCAATGCATCTTTTACTAAAGGATTAGCATGAATACCCATTGTAGGTAATTTCTTGGGCTTGTTTTTCGCTTGTCTAATAGACCCATTGTAGGTTTCAAAATAATAATAATAATAAATTTATTGTAATAATTTTTTATTAGCAAGCCCAGTTAATAAAAGCTCTTGGAATCATACAATAAACTTTCTTCACCTTTTTTTTTTCATCTATAAGACGGATGATCAAGTTAGTTTGTCATAAGTGGAAGATATGTAAAATATAAACGAGAGAGATTTGATCTATGGGTGTGTTTGGCAATAGCCAAACCAAAGTCATTTATTATTCTTTATATAATTAAATTCTCAATATTTCTCACTTCTTATATTACATAAATTAATTTTTTATTATTATTAAAATAATAAATCACTATAAATTAAAAAAATTTCACGTCTATCACTTCCAACTACAGTAATAAGCCATGGCTAAAGTATTAACATAGGTCATAATTAGATGATCTCTTGTGCATGCACTACTTTTATGAATCGTGTCAACACATTGTACAAGATATGATGGTTATCATTAATTTTGTCGCGTGACTCTCACTTTTAATTTTATGAAGGGTGTAAAAACATTGTAAGAATTTTATCCCCTTTTTTTTTTTGGTCTGTTTCGCCATTCATTCAAAATCCTTTCCCTCTATTCAAGAGAGACGCCAAATTATGGAAGATTTGTTGAAAAAAAGTCAAAATTTTTCTCCATGCATATCACGACTGATTTTGTGTGGGTTAGGCATTGGACCCGCACTACGAAAAAAACATGCACTTTTTGACGTGTCTACAATAACATGGTTTTTGCAATGTCAAAAATTTCTAACGTTCCATTAAATGGCACGTCATAATTTTATTTTATTTTTGACGTGGCAAATTTAACACGTCAAAAAATTCTGACGTATTAATTTAAAAATTAGAATTTTGACACAGCAATTTAAAGAGGTTAGAAAATTCTAACCTACCAAAGAATTTTTTTGACTTGGCAATTTAGAAGCTTAGAAAATTTTGACTTATCAACTTGATAGGTTAGAATTTTTTGAAATTTATTTATTATTTAAATTTAGTATATAGCTAATTATAATTGATCTAACCTGGCAATTTAGAAGTTTAGAAAATTCTAACTTGACAACAGTAGGTCAGAGTTTTTGAAATTTATTTATTATTTAAATTTAGTATATAGCTAATTATAATTTGTCATACCTAAATTCTAAAGTACTTGAACAAAAATTAATCCTAATTAACTATATTAATTTTAGAACTTTAAATTAACTAGATAGTGTACTAGAAATTTAACTTAATTAGCTAGCTAGAATATATTATATGTATGTGTACATATATAATTAAGGGGTTTACTAGGGTTCTCCCGTAGTGTTCTTGATGTTCTCTCGGTTCGTATAATATAATTTAAGAAAAAATAAAATTGTAGTACTGTTTTTTCTAATAGATTAATTTTATGAGTAAATAGTTAGATTCTAATGCTTTAAAACTTGTTTTGGATTTAAAACTAAAACCTAAGGGTGAAAGGTTAACACTTTAGGAATGATATCACCCAAAATTGATTTGATCATCCTAAATTTGTTACTAATGCCTCAATTTTAATTTGATTCTAATGCCTCAAATTTGGAAAAACCGTTTTTTTAAATCATGCGGAGAACCCTAGCATTTTCCTATAATTAATATGTATATGTTCACATATATATGATATATTATTTTATTTATACACCAATATATATATATATAGCTCTCTCTCTCTAACCCTTCTCTCTCCCCGTAAATACATCTTTCACCATTCACACACTGATTTATATTTGAATAAATATGTTAACTTAAGTATTGGAGAATCTTTGACCCCAACTGGAGACTCTGATTTCATGCTATCAAACTCATTTAGCAAGGGGCACCATATATATATGCATGAACATCATCAAAGATATCAGAAAAGGTTAAGACTTAAGAAAGATACAATTAGGAATGTAACATATTTGGAAAAACCACAAATCAGCTTCATGCAAATCCAGTGGTTCCTAAACAAAGGCACCTTTACTTAAGCAAAGATACCGCAACTAATTAATTGAAGAACAAATATCTTAATTACCATTAATTTGTACTCTTAGGGATATAATCCAAATTAGCCAAAATCAAGTATTAATATCAAAGATATCAAAAAAGGTTAAGACTTAAGAAAGATACAATTAGGAATGTAACATTGGAATAACCACAAATCAGCTTTAAATCCAATGGTTCCCAATTAAACAAAGGCACCTTTACTTAACTAAGTAAAGCTACTGCAACTAATTAATTGAAGAACAAATTAAATTTTGGAGAAATGTCCCTTACTTTTTACTCTTAGGGATATGATCCAGATTAGCCAAAATTAAGTATTAATTATATACCTAGCTAGTGTTGTTGAATGATATCTAGGTATTATTTCCATAATAAACACATAGAAAATGACATGCATATATATGATGTAGATTACACACAAGTAAATACGTCATTGTATTATTGCTCGAGTTTACTTAGCATAAAGCAAACTTAGCTTGAGTTTACAATAATAATAAGTTAAATTGAGTACAAACTGGCTAGTTAGTTAATTAGTTAGGTTGTTTAATTTTGTTTTAATATAAGCATCATGACCGGTTAACGTTGATGTATATATATATATATATATAGATATATGCTTATATACACATATTTTAATTGTAGGAATTTAACTTTAATAAGCATATATAAGGAAAATGATTGGGGTTCTCCCCATAGGTTCTCATGGCGTTTTCTCAGTCTTAAGTAAAACATGATTTAAGAAAAAATAAAATTGTAATGGCCTCCACCACCAATTTTTTTAGGAATTACCACCAAATTTGAGGCATTAGCACTAAATTTGTGAGTTATTAACACTAAATTTGTGAGGTATTAGCATCAAATTTAAGATGATCAAATTCATTTTAGGTGATATCATCCCTAAATGGTTAACCTTCTACCCTTAGGTTTTAGTTTTGAATAAAAAAACAAGTTTTAAAGTATTAGAACATAATTATTAACTTATAAAAATTAATTTGTTAACAAAAAAACGGTACTACAATTTTATTTTCTCTTAAATCATATTTTATGTAAGACTGGAAGAACGTCAGGAGAACACTACGAGAAGAACCCCTATACATATATATATTATCATATATTATTAAGCATATATGTTTCATATATATTATAAGCATGCCCGGTTATAAGTCTTTACTCAACTGGCCATAAGAGCTTCCTCTTCGCCATCTCCAGCCACCATCCTCCCTCCCTTCGCAAGTAGCTAATCGTACAAGCTCTGGAGCTCCTCTCGGCAAGTATATATATATGGTTATTTTATTATTTATATCTTTTAATTTTTTTAGGTTATTTATATATATAAATTTGTATATTCTGATTACATATATATATTCTGATTACATTTATATTAATTTTAAATAATCTGTTTAGCTTTTGTAAATTTAAAATTATGAAGCAAATTTATATATTTAATTATTTATATATTTTTAATTATATATATTTTTAAAATTTTTAATTATTTATATATTTTTAAAATTTTAAATATAAAAATTATATTATATTTTTCTGACCTGCCAATCTGACGTGCCACAATTGGCACGTCAGGATCTCCCTCCCCCTCGAGCCAAGCGTGCGACGTCCCACCTAGCTTCCCCTGCAGCGCCATCCTCCTCACGCATTAAATTTGCTACATTTTTTTTTTTTTGCCTCTTTCCACAGAGGGCCAGCTAGCTTTAGTTTTCCCTCCTCCTTTCTTTTTCTTCCTTCTTTCGTTTTCCGCCATTTTTGCAAGCTCTGGCCTAGAAGCTTCTTCTTCTAGCGTTTCTTTTTTCTTCTACTCCGTATACTCTTTCTCAAGCTCACTCTCACTGGCCGGCAGCTCTTTCTCTCACAAAGTCTACTCCGGAGCTAAACCCGGCGGCCGTACGTCGTTCTCGCCGCCATTTCCGGCCATCATCCTCTCTCCCTCCCATCTAGCCCCTACGAGCTCCTCACAGGTATATATATATATATATTCATTTCGACCAAGGTAAAGAATGAGGTTTATTGGTACAGCTTTTGGGTGTTACTTGAATTGTTGGACTGCAGTAAGTGCCCGGAACTTGTGATGTTCTTTTCTGTGTGTGTGTGTATATATATATGATTGATTTCTATCTTTGGGGCTGTGTGCATTCTTGATTGATTTCTATCGTTGACAAGAGGATGGTCCGATAGAACATGATACATTGTGTAGTAACCAAAGTAATTGGAAAGTACATATTTGCTGTTATTGTGTTGGAATGAGTTTTGATAAATGAGATGACATAGTGAATAATTGAGATTTATTCTGTAAACGAAATCAAAGGGCTGGAAATTCGTGTTCGCATGAGGGATTTGGATTGTGTGGAGGCTATGAGACTGACCTAATGGTCAAATTCCTAGATCTTAATTTGCTAATTTCGTGTTAGGTTTGTGTCGAGTTCGCAGGTCGTCAAAAATTGTCAATTCTAAATCGTGTCAAACCCTCAAGGGCCTCAACCCTAATTTTGTGTTTGATTTGTGTTGGGTTGGAAGGTGGCGCCAACCTTACAAAATCACACAAAAGGTATGTAATAAAAGCCTCAATCAGTTAACTGGATTCGTGAAGTTGTTGTCTATTACAATTGTAGTGTTTTTCATCAGTTCACGTTGTACAACTTTACAGAATATACAACCAAATAGAATTCTAGTCATTCTACTCTCGTGAGTTATCTCTCGGCTTGGGTCTCCTCTGTTTATTCAAACTCAAACTCTGCTGCTGTTGTTTATCTTCAGAAGATCTCCTTAACATTTCTAATCGCTTCAGCTCCGTGTCTGATGAGACTTCCCAATTCCAAGATTCCTTTTTTGATCACAGAATGGATGGGGGTTGTAGGAGGTTTTTGGGTTTATCCATTATGTTCACCTATGCAATATTTATCAGCCTTAGACTATTTTTTTGGTAAAACTAAAATATGTTGACTTGGAGCCAGTCTAAGTGATGTTTCTAGATTATAGTAGTGCATTTGGTAAATTCAGGTTGTTACAAGAAATTCCCGTGCCAAATGTCATGTTCAGTTTTCCTGCACTAACATAAATTAGATAACTTATACACGGGCAGGTGCTAGTGAAAATAGACCTTCTGTTGAGAGATGGAGGTGGACCAGGCCAGACGTACACGTTTACACAACATTAGTTCAGGGTCTTGCAGCCTCATTGAGGGTTTCTGATGCTCTTAGGATAATTGAAGACATTTGCCAAGTGGGAGTATCTCCTGGGGAGGAGGTATAAAGCTAATTTTACATTTATTTATTTTTGCCTATTGCTTTTATATTTTTCTCTTCTCTTCTCTCTCTCTCTCTTGGCGGTATACTTGCCAGAAAACACTAGAGATTTTTTTCCCCAAGTACCTTATCAAAAGTACCTTATCAAACTCTAATTGCTGGCTGTGCCCATCTCTCTGCAGTATGTTTTGTATTCTACTGGGTATATCCATTTTGATAAGTTCAGCTACAAAATATGACCTTCCTGTTTGTAGTCTGGAAATGGGACCTCTCAGTTACTGTAATGTTATTGACTTTACAATGTTTTCAATTTTATGGATGTTTAGCAGGTCCCTTTGGAAAAGTCGTGAGATGTCCAAGTTGTATGATAGCTGTTACTGTTGCACAACCCCAACATGGTATTCAGGTATAGACAGAAAAGCTCCAGTAATGATCTGGTCTATTACTAACTTTGTGGGGAATACCTAGGATCATATAGTTTGTAGAAATCAATGCTACTCATGCCACAGATGTGGTGCACCCAAAATGTTAAGAGTTGATAATGAATGATACTTGTCAATGAGTTTATAGTACTTCTATGCAGATTGTATCTTGTGCAAAGTGCCGCTACATGTACGAACTTATTTCTGGTGACATTGTTAGTATTGAGTCAGAAGAAATCAGGTTGGTTCCATCTGGTTTGTTCATTTATTACAAATTTATGCTGTTTTTAGTATTCTATTGCTATTCTTGCTTTGGTTAGTGATTATGACAGCTTCCATTTATCTATCACAAAATTTACACAATTGATCTGGTATTTTATGGATTAGCAATGGCAGTCAGCAAAATTTATCAGCTTGCTTCCATTTTTTTGTGAGGGCAAAAAAATTTCTGTTCCAGTATATCAATATTGGCTTGTAAACCATTTAACTCTTGGAATATACATTTGAAGTACTAAATATATTGCCAGATTTTAATTCTATATTGATCACAGAATATATTTGTGTATGATGTTGATCCTGGGATATTTCACTTCTTCTAAGGATCTCCTCCTGCCAAACGCAGCATGGATGTTCCAGCATGGAAAAGAGGGCTAAGATTACTGCAAATAATGAAGCAGAGAACTCCTCCTGCTGTCCACTCTATTGTGGTATAGATTCTTGATTTAGAATGTTTAACTGCAGATTCTTTCCAATTTGTATATTGGTAGGTGATACATACCTTTTTTTTCCAAAATTCTCTTACAAGCATGACTCATCAGATACTTCCACTTGCATGCCTATCTTTTGTTTGCAAATTGCAAGAAGCTAAGCCAAAAGGAAAATTTGTTCTGATAAAATAACATCTGAGCTCCTCTCCATCTCATTACATATTTTTCTGAAAAGGTACCATACCCATCACTCTCACCTACATGCCTCATTTAATGATTGCTTTACCCTTCCAAATTTCAGGTAGAGACTCCTGGTATGGCATGCACACACAGATTTGCCACAGAAACAGTTGATCTCCCAGCACAACAAGGAGAAAGGGTTTCCATTGCTGTAGCAGCTCCATCAAACATTTATAGAGAGGTAGGTCCTTTCAAATTCAGTCCAAAGGCCCCAATTTCTACCCTGGAGAGCCCATGTGCCTCACCAACCACAAAGATGGCTGGGAATCACTGTTGTTAAGAGCCCCACAAAAAGAAGGAAGCTCATCGTTACTCAACCCCTCCATCCTGTTTCCACTTCTGGCTGTGTTGGCCACCGGCGATGCTGCCTCTGGGATTATTGACCCAAGCTTGCGCCAGTTCCTCTCTGCTGCTGCAGTTGTGTCTCTTGCCGTGGGAGCCACTTTAAATGCCTTCGTTTTCCCCAATTGAATCAAGTAAGATACTCTTATGTTGTCTTCAGTATCAAATTTCCCTCTCAAATGATTGTCGTCATTGAGATTTCAAGTTTCTATGAAGACTGCTGTTTGGCTCTTTCAGTCTCTTCAGGGCATTAATAATCTCTGGCTATGCATATTTCTGCTTTCCTTTCACCTATTCCTGTATTTGGTATTTAAGAGAAGTGGATTAAGAAATGATAATACACAACTTCATATTACTTGCCTGTTTGCAATGAAAGAACATTAATGCTACAATACAAATTCGGTATTCTTTAATTTGACAAAAAGCAGTTCTGTATATCTTTGGTAATTCATCCATTACTTTTACTTGTAGTCTTGAATGCATGCCTCATTAATATCATGTTGTACAAATATGTTTGAAAATAGAATTATAACCATCACAAATCATGGTGATAGCTGATTCCTTTAAACATACTCCACTTTCTCTGATTTCATTCTATCGATCATATGGAGCATAACATTAACCAAAAACACAGAATTTCTTGAATATTTAAAAACCAGGTAGCCAAGCCTTTCTAGATTTGTGTGTATTGTTAAGCTAATGTATTACTGCAAATCCTAAACTATACATTTCCATCAGTGAACCTAAATAGATATCAGGATGGTTTCATTTTACTTCTGCAATGTGATTTTACTCTTTGTTTTGATACATTTAAGAGTCTTCCCAGGGAATGAATTTATGTGTATGAGTGTGTCCATTTATCCATTTCTTCATTTATGTCAGCTTCCTCAAAGATCCGTGGATGTAATTGCTATCAAGCAGCAACTTTTATGTCAATATGACATGCTTCAGTCTCGCATCAAGGAACTAAAGGAAGCTGCAGAAAAATACCACGTCAGAAAATAATGCTACACCGGAAAATTTTTCTGGCGTGCCAAAATGCCATGACATAAAATTTCTGACGTGCTGAAAATGCCATGTCAGAAAAATCTAAAAATCTTTTTTGACATGGCAGTTTTGAAACTTAAAAAATTCTGACATTCCACCGATTAACATGTCAGATTTTTTTTTTTTTTTTTTTACCACTATGTTTCTCACCTGCCACACACGTCAGGAGGGACACCTCAGAAAGGTTAGTTGGAAAAAAAAAAAAAAAAAAAAAAAATTTGTACTGCTGAATGCACTTCTCGGTCTAATCCAAATTTTCTTTAGTCAAATTTGCCACATGACTGCACAGGGCGATAGTCTAGTCTGGAAGTATTACCTCTGAAGCTGCTTTGCGGCCTGGAAAATTATTTTTGGGTCTGGAAAAATACTGCTCGGGTTTTTGGAAAGTTATTCTCGGCTCTGCACGTCCATCAGACACATATAGAGATAAGTCCATTCTCTCTCTCTCTCTCTCTCTCTCTCATTCGTGATTTCGTATTGGTTAACATAGGTTGCTTGGCCCATTGGCTTTTGGTTCTTGTGATGGAAGGCTTGGTTTTTTTCTAATCTTGCCTGGGCTTGATTTGGCCAAATGCTCGTTTGGTAAGTTTTATTCAAAGCCCCCAAGCGCTTTGAAGCATAGGGCACTAATGTAAGGGGTATAATTGTAGTGGGCTTTTAATTGTAATGTAAGCATTTTATATAATTGGGGTTAGGATTTAGAATTGTGTAACTGAACGTGGGTTCTATAAATATAAGCAACTCAATTCATTAGAGATATGAAAAACGACTTGAGTTCAGTTGCTTTCATCCCAAATAACCAGTTTATCAATATAGTTTCTATATTCATTTCATCACCATCTTTCCTATTTATATACACTATCATACACCTTACAGATTACAAATTGAAGAATAAAAACCTCTTTGGAAGCAAATATGGCGAATTCAACGGCCAAGGGTGGTTAAACTGTTTCTATGCCAAGCATGTAATAATATCCTTCCCACGAAGGAGAATCTTGTTAAAAGGAAAATAACAAATGACCCGTTGTGCCCGGCGTGCCGATTGAAGGTGGAAATGGTGGGTCATGCTTTGTGGAGTTGTTTTGCGGTGCGAGATGTGTAGCTAGAGTGTAATGTAAGCATTTAAAAGAGCTGTAGCGAAAAGGACATGTTTAGCAATATTTCGCTGAAGCTGTTCGATAGATTGAAGGTGAAAGACTTTGATATGGTAGCTTGCATAGCCTGGCAAATTTGGCTAAGACGGAACAAAATGGTGTTCGAAGAAGAGTTTACTCACCCGAAGGTGGTCTTTAAAGTAGCTGTTGATTAGTTGGAATTCCACCCGCAGGTGACACAAGTGAATGAAGGGCGAGACAAGGGCGAACAGTAAACAAGTGGAGGAAAAGTGGAAGCCACCACCTAGGGGGACTATGAAGCTCAACTGGGACGCGGCAATAGACAAACATAAGAAGATGATGGGTGTTGGAGTTGTGGTTTGGGACTATACAGGTGGAGTGGTTGCAACGCAGTGCATGACAAGGCCTTATGTTTGTGACCCAGTGGTGGCGGAAGCAATGGCGGTGTAGACAGCGGCGGCTTTGATGGGACTGTTGGGTCTCACGGATTCCATCCTTGAGTGGAACCCCCTTGAGGTGGTGCAAGCAATAAGGGGAGACCAAAGGAGTTGGACCAGGTATGGGTTTATTTTGCAAGAGACCAAAGAGCTACTCCATGGGTATTATTCGTGGGAAATTCGTCATGTCTGGCGAACTGCTAATGAAGTGGCACATAAGATAACAAAAATGGCAGTTTTTTATTAACAGCAACTCCCCCTTGCGTTAGGGATATTGTAATGGCTGAATCGGCCTCTCTTGATTAATGAAATCATTCATTTTCCCCTTAAAAAAAAGATGTCAGCCTTAAGATTCATTGCAAAGCTTCTATTTTCAATTAGACATATTAGACATGTAGAAATTATTTTCAATTAGACTAATTTATGTCATTATTATATATTTTTCCCAATAGGTAATTTAATCAGTTTTTTTTTTCTTGTTCTTTTTTACGGTGAGAAGTTCATTCAATAAAACCAATCAACAAAAGATCATAAAGGAGGAGAAACACCTTCCCTCCTAATAATACCATAGACTCGTGGTGGAGTCTCTTCCACCCATGTAGAATCTATGACATGGGTTGTAGCTAATTTTGCAAGTACATGAGCATCATTATTTGCTACGTAATTAAACGAAACCATCTCCATAGTATTCACTTCTGTTTGGATGCCCTCCACTATATGCCCATAGCTACTCTGGCATGAGCTTGCATCATTGACAGCCTGGACAACCTGCTTTGTGTCTCCTTCAAATATGGTATGTCGAAAACTCCGCTCTTTAGCAAAAAGGACAACATGGATAGCTCATAGCAGCAAGAGCTTCAGCCGTAGTGGGGTCTGCACAACACAGTTTCGTAATACTTCTACCCGCTAGGAATACCCCCTGCATCTCTAACGACGCATCCCAGCCCAATTCTACCAGTTCGAGAATCCACCGCGGCATCCCAGTTTATTTTAACTGAGTTTGCCGGGGGGTGGATGCCACAGAACAGTCTCTTCATGCTGGGCTTTCGTCCTCTCCTGCGTCCCTGTCAAATTTGCCCTCTTGAAATCTTCTACAGCAGCACCTAACTCACATAAAATCTGATTTGGGTGGGTGAAAGCTTCTCCATGCAGGACATTGTTTCGACGAAGCCACAGTCGCCTTGCAGTGACCGCAAACACTTCCACCTTTGGCCGATCATATCGTTCAATTATGTCTTCCAATATGTTGTGAAAATTATTTTCCCCGCAGCTTCTCTTTTGGAAACTGACCGAACCACACCTCCAGACATCATATGCTGCACGGCAATTCCATAGCACATGAGCCACATCTTCTTCTTTCAGACCACACAGGGGACACAAAGTGTCTTTTATCACTCCTCTGCGTCTGAGGTTTGATCTTGTTGGTAAGAGATTATTTAAAGCCCGCCAGAGAAACATTTTAGCTATGTTCGGTACCTGCAACTGCCAACAAACTTTCCATACATCTTTCTTGTGCTTATTATCATAGTAATCCTCCTATTCAATTATTTTAATTAACCATTTTTGAAAATCTCATAGCATTTTTTGGGCGTTTTGAGGCTTTTATTGTTTATGTATAATTTGGTTTCTTGTGCATTGCTCCTTCTCTTCTTTCTAATGGATTTCAAATATAGATGTTGGGACAGTTTCCAACCACGAGACAGGGACATCTACAAAACTAAGAAAAAGGTGAAAAAGTTTGTCGAAGAAGGTCGGCGAGGGACAGCTCTGATGCTTAGCATTTGCAAGAAAGGAATGCTATCAAGCCATTGAAGCCATCTTAGCATTACATAATATAATGGAATTTGAACAAAAAGAGAGGCAAGAGAAAAGGAGAGAAGAAAAGAGAGTTAAGGATTTTCATAAAAGAACCATAATGCCTTCTTGGGGTCACGACCGTCATTTTGTTACTTGTTCTTTGCCACTATTCATTGTCCTCAGGATCCCGGCTACCTAAACCACTTGGGGATATGACACGTGCTTCCTTGGTATGATACATGCGTGACTTTGCAGAGTTAGGCTTCTAGTCCAAACTCACAGGCATGGTTCCCACGGTCGCCGGCGAGGGAGGGGGGGAGTTCGATGTGATAAGTATCTTCCCTGATTTGATGTTCATTTTAACTGGATTTATGGACTTTACGTACAAATAGCAGACTTTTCGAAGCCCACAAATCACTTAGGTTATATTTGCCAAGAGATTTGGACTTTGTAAAGTTTCAAAAAAAAAATTTCAAAAAATCAATTTCAGCATTCTTATTTTTTTATATTATATTAATAATTTTTCATCATTTTTCAAATAAAAAATTTCATTTTTCTATATAAAATATTTTTACTTTTTTTTCTCACATCAATCAAATCTGTTATAGTATCAATTCACTTTTTTAAATTCAGTCCATTACCAAACACATCCTTAAAGGTAGCCGCGGGCCACTGATTGTTCCTTCACAAGCCTCTCGACTAGGGACTCGAGCTCTCTCAATGACCTAGGGTCGTTAACTTTGGAAGTCATAGTCATGGAGATTGTGGCTTTGGGGGTTTAGCATTTCAGGGGTCGTATGTTCAAAAGGTCATGAGCCTTGGGATCACGATCTCGGGGGTTGTAGACTACGATGATTGCATGCTCTAAGGGTTGTTCCTACGGAGGTAGCCATCCCAAAGGTTGTGGACTCGATGGTCGCTGTTTTTGAGGGATGACGGTTCAGTGGTTGTGGACCTGGGGGTGGCCAGTAGACCGCACGATGGGCCTAGGTTTGGTGGGCCCACGGTAAAGTGGGCCCTTGTTTCAACAATAAAAATCATATATTGATGCATAACCAAATAAAGTCATGCACTTGATTCCGTTATTTTTTCCTAGTCTTAAATAATAAGTCGTCAATCAAATAGATAATTTTTTGTCAAACCTCTCCAACGTGTACCCAAAAAGAAAATTTAAAACAACAAATTAATAATAAAAAGAGTTTATGAAAAGAAGTAGAGGAATATATATATATGTATACACGCACTAAAATTGAAAGAAGTTCGAATTTTAAACTTGACCGATTTCTTCAAAAAATTACAACAAAAGAGACAAGTTCTACCAATTGTTAATCTATCATTTTAGATAATACTTCCACTATGTTTATCATCTTCGGTCTACTAGTTGGTAGCTTTTCAATGCATGAAAGAGCGAGGTCAGCAATTTTCTGAAGCTCTTGTTGATCATATGATGGCTTCAAGTCCGGGTCTAGCAACTCACCAAATTTTTTCCCTTGAAAACATGTTTTGACCTGCAATTGTAGCCACGGTTGAAGCAAATCACATGCCACTAAAAACATTTGAATTTTGAAACAATATTAACCACGACTCAACTAAACTCACCAACTCAACCGTGCTTTGTCTGTCTCTTGGTTTGATTGGCAAGTTGTTGAATTCCCAGAACCTTGTCCCGCATATAAGCTCCAACAAGACAATGCCGAATGCATAAACATCTCCTTTCTCTGTTGCCCTACTTGAGCTGAAATACTCTGGGGCAATGTAACCCGGCGTTCCTCTAACAGACGATGTGGAGGGATGTGAATCCTCATCAGTCAGGGGTTTTATCAAGCCAAAATCAGCCACAACAGCCTCCAATTCATCGTCAAGCAAGATATTATCTGGCTTGATATCTCGGTGAATAATCTTGGGGTTACACACCTCATGTAAATAGTGTAAGCCTTCTGCAGCTCCCAAGGCAATTCTTTTTCTCCTTCCCCAATCTAAAGGCGGCCTTGCTGCAATGGAGATTACATATAAAAAGATAAATTAGTATACTATTTTTGAAGACTCAAAACATTATTTTATTTATAAATATATATAGTCAACTCTATTTACCTGCCAAACGAGAAGCAAGACTCCCATTAGACATGTAGGGGTATATCAAGAATCTTTCGGCTGTTGTCGCACAAATTCCAAGCAATGGAAGAATGCGTTGGTGCTTGGCGTGATATATAAGCTCCACTTCCCTCTGAAATGCATCCATGCCCCGGAAATTGTTTATGTCATTTAACTTTTTTATGGCCACAACTGTTCCATCTTCAAGGAGACCTCTAAAGACCGTTGCATAGTAACCATTTGCCACAAAGTTTTCCATACCAAAATTATTGGTGGCAACTTCAAGTTCACCAAGGGTGAACTGATTGACGACTCCAAGATCTTGCATTTCTACAAAATTATCTGAAATTCAAAGTATACATGTTAATATGAATTGTATACATGTTAATAGGAATTAAGTCATGTGTATATAGGTTTTCTAACCTCCGAGATCTGTGGAAGGTTCCTGGTTGTGTCCTTGCGTATTCCGAAGGTAAGGGGCTGATAAAGCAATAACAGACAGTATTGCAAGACAAACAACAGCTATTACAACCCCTAGTGCAGTTTTTCCACTGTTGTCTCTGGAAGGTGGAGAGACTTTATATGCATAAAGAGCAAAGAGGGTCAGTTAATCGTTAGAAATTATAAAAGAAAAATAAAGTACATTTAAAATTAAACATTAAGCCAATGAGTAAAAGAAATTGGGAACATGCAAAACCTTGGTTGCTTGATGGGCGTATAGGAACACTGCATAAAAAATGAAATAAATAAATAAATATTGAACAAAAACTAAAACGAAGAAAAGGAATGATCGAGTGAGGCTTACATGTGTGTTCTCGGACTTGGATGTATCTTGGGTATGGGACCAGTCAAATCATTATTGGACAAATCCCTAGAAAAATAAGAAAAACCTTTATCAATATTCAGAAATAAAATTCAAGAAGCATAACAGGTATCAATTTTTTTAGCCAAATGATATGGTATATATTAAACAAAGGTTTTGAACTATAATCGCAAGAAAGATGACGTAAAAATATATATATAGATGCATAGTAGGTCAGATTGTGATTTGTGGATGACTATATTAAACCATAAAGATAAATAGTTTTTGTTATTTGGCATTAAGAACAATAAACAAATTATGTTTTCATTGAGAGAAATATATATATATATAATTCCTCTTAGAACAGCCTAGAATTGCAATTGCAACATGTGAATTGCATTTGTTTAATTTCTACTGTTGTGGTTTTATGTGTGAATCTACTGTAGATGGAGAACGTTGTACTGTATATGGACTTCGTTATTGGTGAGCTATGATGGCTTGATATAATGATTGTGGTTGCTGATAATTCATCAAAAAATAAAAAGAAGTCATTTTTTGATAAGTAGTAGTGTTTGATTTATGTGGTTCTATTTAAGAATATCTCATACATTTCTTCTCTTGCTTTCTATTTCGAGAGTCAACGCTGATCTATCGAAGACTTACTTCAACATCTATAACTCTACACCTCCAATCAGAACCCTCAAAGACCTCTCTCAAATCAAGTAATTAATGTGTTCTTTTCTTTTGTTTCCATAAAAAATAATAATAATAATAAATTAAAAAAAAAAAAAAAAAACCTCAATCGATCTTATGGGAAACAAATTCCAATTGTGTATGCCTTTGCTAGGAAATTTTTACTTTCTCTCTTTGTGGGATTTTGAGGGATTAATTTGATCATGATGTTTTTGTTTGTAAATGCTTAGTACCCCAGCAACAAAAATTCATGTTCTTTTCTTTGTGTTTTTTATTGTATATATATATAGGTTTTTAGCGTTCGTAGGAATTCAATATCCTGAGAAAATGCTAATTCTAGGAAAGTTAACTGAGAAAATTTGAGAATATTTTAGACACTTATTTGGAACATTTTCAATCTTTTATTTTATTTCACTAAAAAATAAAACTGTCATTTGTGAGACAGTGAGAGTAGAACTAAACACTCCATAACATGTTGGATCTTGGATTTTTGTTTGTTATATATTATTTGGCATCCAATTCAATCAACGAATTAATTGGCGGCTTATTTGGCTAAGATTTCAATATGTGTAAAGCACATAATGTAACTCTGATTAGAAGCAAAACTTTATTTATGCACTTTCTTTTTATCTTGTGTTGTTCTCTACAGCAAAAAGAAAGTCACGGTTGTTTGAGTTGAAAAGCCAACGAAGAAACTTCTTCCCCTTGGTTGTTTCTATATATTAGGTGTTCATTAGATTAATTCTAAACTATCATTCTATTTATTGATTTTTTCTTCCTTCAACACCACCAGCTTCTATATGTTTAAATGTGATCGATGTACAATTATATTGACAAAATAGTGTTTGCCTGTTTGGGGCTGTTTGATGTTCAATATTTTGTTTACATTTAAATTGCTAAAGTTGTAACTTGAAAGTCTAAATGTTGTTTTAAAAAATCTAATTAATTGCTATTTTTATCTTACACCTTCCTCTCTTATCCTTTTTTTTTTTTTAATTATTTTAATTATTATTATATTTTTAACCTCAAACTACCACTCTAATGACAATCTAAAACTATCAATTAGACAATTTACCCTCAAACTACCAAAACAATGACAATGAACCCAAATTTTACAAAATGACGAAATTACCCTTACTAAAATAAAAGCAAAATACTAAAATATAATTTTCTTTTCAAATCTTTAAGGGTATTTGGGTCTTATTGAAAATTTTATAGAATAATTTGTCATTTGCTAGATTAGAGTACATTATCATATTTTTGGTAGTTTGTAGGATAAATGTCGTAATTAATAGTTTGGGGTAGATTGTTATTGGAGTGGTAGTTTGAGGGAGTTAAGTGGACTTTACCCTATTTTTTTTCTCAAGAAGTTACGTTTCCTTGATAAGCTATTTGAATTTAAATCATAATTAAAAAAATTACCCGCACATGACTTGGGTTCTATGCTAGTAAATCATGCATAAAAAGAGAAAAGCACAGCAAATTAAAAGAACATATTTATATTACTTACAGAGACCGAAGGTTTGGCAAGTAGGACAGGTTACGGGGAACTTGACCAACCAGCAAATTATGTGAAAGGTCAAGCGTCTTAAGTTTCTGGAGCCTCCAGATCCCAGAGGGAATTGATCCGGATATACCAACATTTCTGAGGGTCCTACAAAACAAAATATTATTAGTCTTCATTCTCTCTGGTTCCCCAGAAGCGGCTTGCAAAATAGAATATTAACAAATCAAATTAAAGGTTTTCGGAAAGAAATGTACTTACAAATATTCGAGATTTGTTAAGTTCTCCAAGTATGGTGAGAGAGTTCCAGCCAAGTTTTGATCTGTTATGCTTCTGCACCAAAATCATAACTCAACTGTTAAAAAAAAAAAAAAGGTCATTTCCCAACAAAAACAGGTACGATGGTCTGGTACTGACATGCTATTCACTGAGTTGCCTGAACAACCAACCCATGTAAAACCACATGGATCGGATTTGGGTAACCAGGTCTGCAGAATTTCTTCGGGATACTGGAAGGAAGACTTGATGTGCATCATTGCGTCAACTGCAAAGAAACAAATTCTTTTAAATAACGAGACATGTTTATTCAACCTTTCAGTTATATTAATCTTTGGCCAATAGATAGATTTGCTAAAAACAAAAACAAAAAAAATGAAGTAAATTAATAATAGGGCGCGCGTACCTTCTTGATCTACGGCAATATTCGAGGTGTTGCCCACATCATCCACATTCCTACTTGCTATGGTGATGGTTGTCGACACTGCCGCTGACACAGGAAAATGGAAAAATTTGAGTGACTTGAAAATCAAATGCATGTGAGATGAATTAGTGAGAGAAACATACCTGCAGATACAACAATCACACTCCATACGAACAAAGAAACTAATATTTTTGTCACCCTCTCCATCTATATATATCTCTGTGCTTGCAAAAAAAGATTCAAGTCAATAAGAAACAGAGAATTAATGTTAATTCTGTGCTTGAAAAAAAGATTGAAGGGAGAGGAAATATAGATGCAGGGGAGTTCGCTGCAGTGGTGTAGACAAAAGGACCCCCGGCCCTACGGAAATTTTCCAAAAAAACTTGTTTACCGGTAGTTTTTTACATTTTTAAGTCTTTTTCATTATAGGTTTAAAGAAGGCATGTAAAAAAAATTCTATCACGTCTTTTTCAATTAAAATATATATTAAAAGTTATATACCTTTACATTATTGAGTATAGTGATCATACAATCACATTGGACCCTATATGAATGCATAAAATCATATATATCTATATATAAATTTTAGTTTGATCCATATAAATTAAAACATGTTAAAAATTTTGTTCCCATAGATATAGTTTAAAATGAAAAGAAGTATAATGGAAAAAAAAAAGTAAAAAAAAAGAAAAAAGAAAACATATATAATTTCTGATTATCAAAGTATTAAGATAAAATTAGAAAGAATTTATGATATTGTTGGTGTTGTACCTATTATATTTCAATACAAACACATCTCATATAAATGGTATAATTATGAAAATTTGGGAAAAAAACATAACAAAATAAACAAAATTTCATTTTTTTATGAAAACAAAATTTTCTAATCAAAATTTAACCCTAATTAAAAAAATCATCTCACATGAGGTTCAATCCTTATATATCTCTTTAATGTTTCAACAGAGTTTCTGTTAATTTTCTACTCAACAATCAAATAAATTTTTACCTCCTCTTGATTTCAAAAGAAAAAAAAAAAAAAAAAAAGCATGAATATTGGAGCACCCTAAAACAGAAACATTAACGGAAAATCTGGCATAATGCCCACCTGCCTTGTGAGACGGTGGAAAATCCCATAATGGTTGCTATATTCCTTCCTAAAGAGGTTGTGTGAAAAAAGAAAAAGAAAAAAAAAGAAAAAGAAAAAGAAGAAGAAGAAGAAGAAAGAAAGAAAGTGACTAAGAGCATCTCCAAAGGTGCTTCAAGTTAACTATTTAGCTAAATATAAAAGTTTTAGAACATCTCCAGCAGGCCTTCTACTTTAGCTGTCCAAAATAGCATAGTTTAGCTATTACTTTTTACAATAACCTCTGGCAAACTCACTATTTTACAATACATTTTATTTAAATATTATTTTTTAATCACTTTTTATTATTTTTTAACCCAGATTTTTTTTTCTCTCTTGTGCCTCTCTCTCCCTACCAGCGGAACAAATCCCTCATTCTCATAATCAAACAGCCCGTGAAAAGGGAAACCATGAGCTCAGGCCTGACTTGCAAGAGGCTTCGTCAGAGCCGGAGTGCCTACCATGCACAGGTATTCCATTCTCTATCTCCCTCTTTTTTCATCGTGACCGACCCCTCTTCAGATCGCCGACCCATCCTTGGGTTCGTCAACCCCTCTTTAGATCGCCGACCCATCCTTGGGTTCGCGACCCCTCTTCATGTTGCCGGCCCCTCTGACCCCTCGTGCTCTAGTTGGGTTCGTCGACCCCTCGTGCTCCAGTTGATGCCGAGATCGCTGAATGGAGAAATTTTGTGATGGCCGAATGAATGCAATGAAGAAAGTTTTGTCACGGTCGGGGAAGAAGACGAGCAAGAGAGAGAGAGAGAGAAAAATTTAAAAAAATGGTTAAAGTTTACGGTAGTCTTTCAAATATGAAAGACTACTGTAGCAGTAACAAGGAAGTTGTATTTAGCAGCTGTAAGTTGTATTTTATTATATTTTCTTTTTCTTTTCATTTTTTTAATCTTCTTTCTCTCTCTCTCGTTCTCCCATTCTCCCTCAAGAAGACCACACAGCAACCTACCTACAACGACGAAGGCGTTGTGTCCGCCAAGAAGACCACACAACGACGAAGGCGTTGTGCCTGCCAAGGCTCCGGCCAGGCCAGCTCTGGTCCAGGAAGGCTCCGGCTCTGCGCGACGAAGGTGTTGTGTCCGCCAAGGCTCCGGTCAAGCCTGCTCTGGTTCAGGAAGGCTCCGACTCTGCTCGACTAAGGCGTTTTGTCTGCCAAGGCTCCGGTCAGGCCACAATTACCGAAGAGCCCATACCCACCAAGAGATTTGCAGGGATTTGGTGTGAAATTTTGCAGGGATTGGGGGCGAGAGGGAGACCAGAGATTGGGGAAAATGGTTTTGCTGTGATTATGTGAAAGAGAGGATGAGAGGAGAGAGAGACGAGAGATGGAGAAGAAAAAACAAAAGATAAAATAATATTGAAAAATAATATTTAATTAGAACAAATAGTTAAAATAGATCTTTAGAGATTATAATGAAAAAATAGGAGTGTATAATAAAAAAGTAATAGCTGAAATGAAAAAAAAAATGGTATTATAAGTAGTTAAAATGGAAGGCGTTGTTGGAGATACTCTTAATTGTCTAAAAAGTGCTATCATCTTGTGTTTTGTATTTTAAAGAATATTTTCATGTTGGAGATATTCTTATATTCTAAAAAGTGATATCATCTTGTGTTTTGTATTTTAAAGAATATTTTCATATTTTCTTTTGTTCTAATTTCGTACGTTTGTTAGTTTTTATGCATTAATTTTTTGAAGTCTATCCGCTTTCTATCTTAGGAATTTGAGTAATCTTGACACTTCATATCTTATGCTTTCTATTAAAAAAAAAAAAATCTCTTATGCTTTCTCTATTTCATCACATAGATTTTATTGTCCTCATTTTTGGTGGAATTTACATGTAATGTAAGCATGTTGTTTTGGGCGCTGCACATAATAATAGACGTGGAGTTTGTTGTCAAATGGCTTTGGCCTTCTATTAATTCTTGCGTCTAATATTATTTTCATGTATTTTGAGAGATGTTTGAATAAAAGCGTGTAAAAGAGCGAAAGTAAGAAGTAATAATAAACTCAGCACAAAATACAAAATCAAATAGAAACATAATAAACTCATCACAAAATAGATTTCAAAAAGAAATGTCAAACACATAAAATTTCAAAATAGTGTTTAGCGACAATTTTTTATTTTTGCCAATTTTTTTAGGTGGTTGAGAGAATTCTAAACGCACATTGTTGGCAGTTTTTGAAGGTGGTTGAGAAAATTTGTAACGCACGTTTATCCATGAATGTTTAGTATGAAAATAAAATAGGAGCTTAGAGCATGTTTAAAATTGTGTTTATAGTTTTTAATTAAGTCAAAAGGCATTTTTTGGCAACAATTTAATTTTTAAGCTTTTGTTAAAAATGCATTTTGATAATTTTTTAGGTTTTTTGAGCGCTTAAAAGTGCTTTCAATTTTTTTTTACTAAATGGGTATTTTTTTTCTTTAAACGGATTTTTTTTAATGTTAAATGCACTTTTAGGCTGTTCAAACACACACACAAACATGCCCTTAGTTTAACAGAGTCTAAAACTGTATTTGAGTAAGAGTATGTAACCGATAATAATAATAATAATAATAATAATAATAATAATAATAATAAAAGAGAGAAAAAAGAGAAGAGCTTACCGATCATATCGATATATAATATCTCCTCTTCTCCTTTATCTTGCTACTCCTCAATCCAAATATTGTTGTAGTTGCTTCTAAGGTCTTTTGGTTTACTGGGTTATTTTCGTAAGTATTTGTTATATTGATTCTACAAACATACAAGTTCAAATATTTTCAGATAGATAATCCCAGCTATATATAATTAACGTGTTTCAAAGACAAATAATAATAAAACAGCAACAATAGTTCTCATATACAAATATATCAATCTCAGGAGGAAATAAAATAAGTAGTCAGACCCCAATTTCAAGAAAAAAGGCTTCAAAAAGACCTATTAACCCACTACAATATTGCTTCTGACCTGTCTTATAGTTGCAAGTAACTTAGTTTGCAAACCTCAGAAAGTATGTGTACTTTAAGCGGATTGAAAGTACGTGTACTTTAACTTTATGAAGAGAAAGAAAAAAATAAAATAAAAGGATGGTCCTAAGCCACCCTTCTCCACTATCCATTCATCTCGCTGGCCGAAAAGCAAAAGCCATCCATCTCGTTTTTCAATCTTTTTTTATGCATAGAAAATCACGAATAGCTAGCTTTCCTAAAATGGAATGTCTGTACATATTTACTTGGTGATTATCAAATGAAAAGTCCCAATCTCGTGCATACCATCTCTTTTTACGCCTGTCTGGACCCCACGTGTCATTTCTGGATGTTGTCAGATCCATGCATATGCATGAATATTAAACAGTGAAAATTCGAAAACATAATAAAAGAATTTTCATTAACTACTCCACCAATCAAAAAGCAATGCAAAGCAACAAAATTTTCTTTCAGAAAAGCACAGGGGATTCTCGTACGTCCCTGCAGCTTTATCATCGGATGATTCGGATTGGACGGTGAAATATCTTAACTTTCTGGTTCAACGGGAAAAAAATGGCTCGAAGGGAGGAAAGCTTTTACTGTTTTACTCACACGCCATTCACTTCTTAAAAAAAACACTTAGAAAAAAATCTTCAGCATTCTCGGAATGATTGCAATCTGCAAAGTCAAGACGGAAAAAAAAAAAAAACAGACGGAGAGAAAGAGCCTGGCAAAACTTGGGATTCAAAAATTTCTTTTCTTTTTCCGTTTCCTTTGGTTTCTCTGGAGCCAAACATGGTGTTGAACGATTATTTGAGTGCTACCCGGATTTTCCGCCTTTGGGTTGTCGTATTTGTGAAAGAATAACGACGTGGGAAGAATAGGCTCGCTCTGTGATTTCTACTTCTACGTCTATCAGTATCACATTGGGTTTAAGAACAAAACCCTCTACTCAGAATTCTTGCAGAATGGGTTGGGAGTTACCCAGAAATTAAAGTGGGAAGGAAAGAAATATATGTTTAATCCAAAACACAGTTTAGAAACGGTCTATGTATGAGAAGCAAAAGAGTTCGAAAAGATTTGAGAAATAATTAACATAGTTGAGAATCAAGAGCATGGGGAGATACATTAATGGATGTGGTGGGCATACCTGCGAAGTTCTGACTTAGGCCTAGAAAAGCTCCATCCAAAGCAAAGTGGCTGCCAAAGTGAATCTCATGAAACAGGGATAAAGAAGAGAAATGGATGAACGAAAATGTGATGAATGTTAGCCTTATTACTTTTATCGCTTTCAACTTAAATTATCTCCCTTTTCCCTAAATAATATCCTTTATTTTTTAAATTATCCACAATAAAAATCAGTGTCTAAAACAATCCAAGTGTTTATTCCTCTGACATCATTTTATTTTTCTTTTTAAAAAAAGTTGGAGACATCTTTACTTTTCCTGTGCCATGTCATGTAGTGAAAGGTTATGTACCGGAAGTATGGAATAAAGATACCCTTTGGCGCATCACAGAGCCAGTTTCAATGTTCTCCATCATCTTTCAAATACCTTTGTGCATTGGCTTAACCATGAAGATTGGAGATTGGAGAATGGAGAACCAATAATGTTGTGTTGTGGACCTGGACCAATGAGAGAAATAAAAATAATGATTATTCTTTTTGTTCTTAATTAAATATATATTTTTTTCATTTTGCTTACATCATATCCAATTAATTAAGCCCCGTATAAAAAAAAAAAAGCTCCGTACATACATGTGGGATCACATTAGTTAATTGTTAAGAGTTTATTGGGGGGTTTTATAATAAGTCACTTTTGTACGTGGAAAGGCACGCATTTAACCAAATATTAATTCATTAGGTCCAACAAATAACAGAAAAGGAAGGAAAGGAGTCCAATAATTTGTGATTTTAGGATCAGCTATAACTAGCTGAAGATATTCATTCAAGAAAGGGATCGGGAGAGATAGATGTTAGCCAGGCACTCGTCATCAATATCACTATCATGCTTTCATTGGATGCAAAAAGAAAAAGGTTGTTAGCCATGGAAGAACATTCTTAAAATGGAAATAAGATAAATTTTTTTGTTAAGTAAAGCGACAAGACACATCCGAAAAGAAAAAGCACTCCCTATGTGAAGAATTTTGGAGTCTTCATGTTCATGGAGATACTCGGCTATTGCTTCGAGTACGCTTTAAGAGAAATTAAAAAGAATTACAAAATTATACAAAACCAATTATTGTTGAAATTTAGGATTAATCCTTGTTAACAGAAGAACATACCGACAAATATATCCACAGTACGTTATCCTAATGCATGAAGAGTTTTATCATTCCAGATGCGACGTAATTCGAGAAATGGGTCCACGTAGCTCTTCTTCATGGTTGAATGCGACGTCCAATATCAATGAAGTGAGGGTTAAACTACTGTACGTTGTTAGGTAGAAGAAGCCAATGTAACTTTGATTATTTGGATGCTATATCACTATAAAGCACTTTTTCCGCTGCATAAATTATTTAAAAAACATTGATAGAGCAATGAAAAGCTTGGCAGACAACTGGTGTGGCGGCAGCGGCACTGTTGGGGGTGGAGGCTGGAGAGAGAGTAAAAAAAGGGGTTGTGCGGGATATGCAAATGTCATATGGTAGATTGAAGCACTTAATTTCATGTGTTCATATATCTCAATTAATGTATGTGATTATCATTTTTTTTTTTTAAAGTAAAAAGCCTACAAACGTTATTCAAACAACCACCCCATCAATAATCAGACAAGCAAATTGAAAGCATATACGTGTAAGGTTTTGGTGGTTGGATCTAAGCAAAATTGGCCAATGAAATGGGTCCACGTAGCTTTTTACATGTAAACTTTTAAGATTCTCATTTGCATACAAGCTAAAAGGGGAAGTTAAGTCAAATAAGCATGTGGGGTATAGTTGAGAGATTTGAACTCTTTATATGGACCAAAGACCCAACATTAAAAGAAATGCCACCAATAATTCACAAACCAATCGGTAGAAACATGAAACCAGAAATGAAAAGGTTTTGTGGGAAACATAATTCGAGAAATGGGTCCACGTAGCTCTTCTTCATGGTTGAATGCGACGTCCAATATCAATGAAGTGAGAGTTAAAGGTCTGGCACGCCCAATATCAATTATGATGGAGCACGGCAGGCTATATGAGAAGAAATTGAAGTGAGAGTTATTGTAAGACAAGAAAGGTCAATGTGAACGTTTTGTTTTGGAGCGAGAGGGTACACACAGAATGAGTTTAAAAATATTTGAATCAAATGATGATAAGTATGGGTCATGGATTGATCGAAAAGCGAGTTGAGAGGTCACCTTCAATAATTCTGCTCTTCTTCATGGTTGAATGACGTTGGGTACGGAAAAACAATTATTCACCTAGGATGGTGGGCCTGTCTCTTTCGGCTTACTCAACATTTTACATTTTCGGAAGGTTCTTTCATAGCATACTGATCTCTCTTAGTTACCTATTAATAATACCAAACAATTGTGTAGCATTACAATATATTACTATTACCGCCAGTTTAAATGCCCAAAGGATAATAAGATTAATTAAAAGATTTCTCTCATAATTAAATTGGTTTGGCCGTGGGTATGGCCGTATGGGTCACGGTTATGCAGGTGTGATGAAATTAAAGTGTACCGTGTGTATGTATAGCATTACTCACGATCTATTAGCAGTTAAAAGTAACTAAACACATGTATATAGCAAAAATAAAATTAGGTGAAAGATATCGCAATGAAAGAGAATTTGAAAATAATTTAATAAAAAATAGTAATGAAGCCTCAAATAAGAAACAAACAAGGAAAACAATTTTTTTTTTTTTTTTTTGACATGTCCACACAAGAATAAAGGGAGAGAGGATTCGAACAAGGAAAACAATTAATTGACATGAGTTGGTGAAAATATCAATAAAAATAAAATATAGAATAAAATATGAAAGTATATTAAAGTGCAATGATCGAATCAAAGGCATTTCTACAAAGGTAAAATAAGATACAGAGATATAGGAATATTATTGATAGTGAGTATAAATTAATGGATTTATACGAAAAATACATATGGAATCATTTCTACAAAGGTAAATTTGTGCGATACGGTATAAATTAATGTATTTGTACGAAAAATACATATGGGTCACGGCCATATCAAATGATGAAATTGGCCCAAGGGTTCAACTTATATTTAACATTGGCTAAACAATTAATTAGGGTTTTTTTTTGGCAATTATATATATATATATTTTTAAAAAGTTAAATATAAAGAGTTCAATGTCAACGTTCTAAAGACGTTTTGAAAAACAAGGTGAAGTATTGCGCACCAAACTACATTTGAAATGAACCTAGCTCCTCCAATAGGTCTAAAAACCAAGAGAGAAATGATCGTATGATTTCATATCGATCCACCATCAAAGATGCTTGCAAGTAGCCAGATTCCAACAACACCCAAAAATTAAGTACAAAGTTTTAAAGATTGCGAGTACGTACAATTATCAAGACTGGGAATAAGTATAGTTTTCTATTATTGTAAAAGGTCGCCGATAGATACTACCAAAAAATTACTTCATTTATTTTAATTTATTCACTACAACACTGTCTCCCCCCTCCCCCCTCTCTTCCTTTCACTTTATTTATTTATTTTTTCTTTCGTTTACTTGAAATCCATAAAATTCAAGCTAAACATATAATTGGAGATATATATATATGTGCCACCGTTTCACCATCCCTCCCACATATGGGGCATAACGAATCAGAAACTATACCTTTTTTATGGAGATTAGCCCTTGTCGGCAGAATATCATTACATGCTTGCCACAAAAAAGTCTTTACCACCATAGGTCCTTTAGTATGCCATATACACTTTCATTGTTGAGTTCGTGTTGTGTTATCTGAGCAACTTCCTTTGGCAGCCTCATTTATCTCTTTCGCCAAATGATAGGTGCTTCTAACCGAAAAAGCTCCATTTTTTGTTCCAACCCAAACCCTCCTATAGCTTTGTCTCCCTGGACAGATTGGCATCCCACAAATAATATCTGTCTCTCTCTTGAAAAAGTCTCCTGAATTAGAGGTACCTTCCACCAGCTAGTCTCAAAATCTATAAGTTGAGAAACCTTATATTCACAATGAAAGAGTCTCACTGGAGATTGTATAGAATAGGTTGATGGCACATGAGTCCGTCTATCTTGCCAAATTCAGATTGAGGACCCATCACCAACTCGCCACATTAGCCCTTTTTGCAGTAGCTTTTTAGAATTCCAAATACTACGCCATGCAAAAGATGGTCAATTCCCCAAACAAGATTCAAGGAATGTTCCCCCTGGGTAGTATTTCTCTTTAAGCACTCTTGCCACCATTGAATTAGGATTTTGGAGAAGTCTCCAACCTTGTTTGGCCAACAAAGCCATATTGAAGCTTTCCAACACTCTATATCCCATTCCACCATTCTCTTTGGCCATACTCAGTCTATCCCAACTCATCCAAGCTATTGTTTTTTGTCATTTTCCTTATATTCCCACCGAAACTTTGACATCATTGCATTAATATCTTTATACAAAGTCTCAGGTAGTTGGAAAACACTCATCGTGTAAGTTGGTATAGCTCAGATAACCACTCTTAAAAGGACCTCTTTCCCGGCTTGTGCAAGGAATTTTTCCTTCCACCCATTGATGTGATCCCATATACGACTCTTAATAGTTGAAAAAGCCACAATACATGATGTCCCCACTAAGGCTGGTAGCCCAAGATACTTTTCATACCTCCTCGTGGAACTAATCCTAGATACCAAAGTAATGTGCTCCTTAGTTTCCCTTATTGTATTTCTACTGAAAAAAATAGAGGTTCTCTCTATTCAATTTCTGACCAGATGCATTCTTATATATCTCCAAAACCTGTTGGATGCGCAACTACTCAAGAGTGTTTGCTTTACAAAAAAGCAAACTATCGTCAATAAAGAACAAATAGTTAAGTAGCATTAATATATTTAGGGCTGACAATTTTGACACGATCTACTAACCGTGAACATGACACAAACAAGATATTGGGTTTGGCCTTATCGGATTGGTCTTAATCGGTCTACCGATTAAGACTTAATTTCATGCGGGTCAATTCGACAAACTGCCATCTGTCGAAAGTGTCGTACCCGCCATAATTGCTTTATAAATAATAATAATAATAATAGAAAAGAAAAAATTAAAAAAAATTCCTAAACCCTAAAAGTTGCAAATTGTCACTGTACCTATACAAATAAAGAGTGGCGAGATATAAGAGATCAATCTCACAAGGATTTAATTTCTTGATAGCTAACAAAATTAATGATCCAAATTGTAGAGTATAAGCATGTGAGTGAAAATTAATCAAGTTTTGAGTGAAAATTAATCAAGTTTTATGTGGAAACATATTATAAGAGTAGGTTAATATAACACAATTGAGTTCAAATTCCTAAAGAGTTAATCTCCTCTAAAGTGGTATCAAAGCCAACTTAAGAGCTATTTTCTATATGGTTGACATTTGTGATTATTGGGTCCAATTCCTTCAAATTAAACTGGTGGTTTGATGCGAATAAGTTGTATAGTTTAAGTTGTTGGAAACAATTTGGATGGTGCACAAAATAATTATTAAAATAAAATAATAACAACCTGAAAATTAATTTTTGAAAATTGCTAATTTTGTGAATGTTTTTATTAACAATTGTGTTAGCATTAATGTATTATTATTACCCCTTTTTTTTTAATTTTAGGGTTTAGGGTTCTTTTAATGGGTCGGGTCGGGTTACCTTTTAAGAGCACAGGCCGTGTCGGGATACTTGGCTATTTTTTGTGTTATAATCATGTCAGACCCTCTAACCCGTTTAGCTAAATGGATCGTGTTCGTGTATAGATTAATCGTGTAACGGGTAGTCGTGGGTCGTAATCAAGTTGTGTTAAGTACTTGTTTTGCCAGCCCTACTCGTATTCCCCCTCGAGTGATAGAGAGACCCATAATCCACCTTTCTGATTTCGACTTTTGAAGGGGTGAACTCAACCCCTTTGCACACATGATGCAAAAATACGGAGATAGAGGATACCCTTGTCTGATGCCCCTAGTTGGCACTATCTTGCCATATGGTTTTCCATGAATTAACACCGAGTAAGTCACAGTTTTAACACAACTCATGATGAGCTGAATCCATCTACTAGCAAAGCTCAACTTCCGCATCACCTCCTCTAGAAAACTCCACTAGCTCTGTCATAAGCCTTGCTCATACTGAGCTTTAATGCCATGTAACCCTCCCTTCCCTTCATCTTCCTATCCATTTTATGCATCACCTCAAAGGCCACAAGAATATTACCTGTAATTAATCTCCTAGGAATAAAAAGCACTATGGGTTGGAGATATGATAATGGGTAAAACTTTTTTCAACCGGTTTGCAAGAACCTTTGAAATAAGTTTGCAAAGCACATTACATAAGATAATAGGCCTATAATCAGTTACTCTAGTAGGATTCTTAATCTTAGGAATGAGCACAATATGAGTAGAATTGAGGTCCACATCGAATATATCATGATTAAGAAATCCAAGTACCGCCTGGCAAACCTAAACTTTCACCACAGGCCATAAGTTTTGATAGAAACATGCCAAGAAACCATCTGGCCCAGGGGATTTGAGTGGATGCATCTGATTAAGAGCTACATTCACCTTTGCCATAGTAAATTCACAAAGAAGACTTCCATTCATCTCATCCAAAACTCTATTCTCCAAAGCAAACAAACCGAATTCTACCTCTGATACTTTGTAGTGACCCAAATAATTAACTAGGCATAAGTAGTTAAGGGGGTTAATTTGGGATTTGGGTCACTAAGGACACTAAAAGAGTAATTTAGACTTTTGGACAGATGTACACTAGGTTTAGTGGACGTACGTTGTTATTTGTAGTGCATACGTACGTGGAGGGGCCACCAGACATACACTCTGCAAATAGTACTCGGACGTATGCGAAAAGGCTGAATGTTTGCTATTTTTTGCGAATACCTTCTAGTTAATACCTGAACGTACAAGATAACCTTTGGACTGCTGTATAAAAGTACTAGAAGTCCATTGCTTTTTAGAGAGTCAGTGACAGCTCTTCCTTATAAATACCCATACCCTTCTTCACTATTCACGCTCTCTCAGGCCCCCATGCTGCGAAAATACCCTTGTGAGGTTTTTATTTTGGTGCTAACAACAGAGGAACTCTTAAAGTTTCGCTTCAAAAAGTTAATGTTCGGTTACCTAACTCTTTAATTACGTCATTATGCTACTCAATTATTGTTTTGTGTTGTTAGTCGTAGTTTAGCCTTGGATATGCTTTAAACCTTGTTAGATTAACATTATGATAACTTAGCATGATCGCGTTACATGGAGGTTTCTTTTCGACTAAGGAGACTATAGGGAGCCCTTTGGTAGGCTTAGGAGTTGATTTTGAGGATAGGAGAACGAGTGGATTCAGGGAGAACCTCATTTTCTGCACCGTCCTCCCATCCTCCAAACCAACTCTCTGAAACCAACTCGAGGCCATATGTTCGGGCTTCCTGAAACCAACTCCCTGAAAAACCTTGAAGTGAACGTACGGCCTTGAGCCCGAACGTACGATCCAGAGTGTGACAGGGGATTTTATTTTCACCAGCCATCTCATAGCTCCTATTTTCCTTATTCCAGAGTAGTTTTAGTAGAAATAGGACTAATAGAAGGTTTTTCACAGATTTAGAGAACCCGAATCATTTAGAATTCTCGAAGATGTTATTCGATCCAGGCGAGTTTTAACTCACATAATGCTCGTTATTATTTTTTCATGCACTGCACGACTATTTTGTGTACCAAGAATACATGCATATTTGCAACTCTCACAGTTTATACTTGCTGCACATGAACTCTAGCATTTTGAGAAAACATTGTACTGAATATGTTAATAAAGTGAGACTTGTAAAAAACATGCATGTAAAATACAGACAAAATAATTTGTATCGTATGATATGGTGTACCGTTACGTGCAGTATAATGGTCATGGGCTTTCTATACATGTTAGCTTTATAGTCAAACATGTGTGTTATATAGGCCTTAGATCCAATGGTTGTTCATGGCCAGCGCAACCTTAATGGGCGGTTACTATATGACGGACATCATCAGCGATGTGGGCCACTTGAGGTCTGACTTGGTCGTGCCGCTAGTGTTAAGCGTGCAATATTTGGGACACCGATATTGTATTACAGGTCCCTCGGGACAGCGCCAATCCTGCTGAAAAGGGGTAATATCTCGGGTAGACCATACTATTGAACTATGACTGCTACTCTATATCATATAAATATACTGCATATCTATATCACATCTAAGATAAACTATCATGATGGAACTGTCTTATGCTTTACAAAAACATTAGAGTTTATTACTAAACTAGCATGGACATTATTTTTGTTAAAAATCACCAAGTCTTAAACTTACTCCATTTTTATTTATGTTTTCCTCATCATTACGAATATTTACATGGTTTAGCTACCCTAGGAGAGGATGCCGTCGAAGCAGACTTGGGTGATTGCACAGGATCTTATTCGGGCCATTTTTGAGGATATGGACCCTGTCTAGTTGCAATCTATGTGGGATGATGGAGGATCCCCCCGTGCGGATATGATCGAGATTGTAGTCTCTTTAGCTCTTCTTAAGCTTAGTGTTTGATTTGTATGATCTTCCATTATGTTATGACAATGTTGCTATGGTTTGTAATCTTTATTTTGGTGATAGTTTGATGACTGGTACATTTGATGACGATCTTTATGTTATGAGGTTTTCTGTTTTCTCTCTAGTGAATGTTGTGTAAATGTTAAATTGTCATTCTCTAATTTCCGTAGTCTTAGTAAAGTCTTCTGCTACAGCTTTCTTGTTACGACAACAAAAGTTGAAATTCTTGAGTCTTGTCCTGTGAGGGATAGGGCTGAAAGGTGAGCCCTGTGATCAATTATTAGTTAATTGGTTTGCCCATCGGGGTCGTCACATACTTCCCTTGCCGAAAACAACCCTTGGAAAAATTGTGTGAAAGCATGGCCAATTGGTCCAATTCCATGTTGCTTCTTCCATTCCCTGCCTTTTTCGTCCTTTATCTTCACTAATCAATTTATTCTTCATCAGTGGTTCACCCAAGCATGGAAAAAAGGAGTATTCCGATCTCCTTTTTTGTACCAACTCTGTTTAGCAGGCTATTTCCACTTGACATCTTCCTACTTAAGAATGAAATCAATCTCCTCTTGTAATGCTTTAATTACGCCCCAGTTCTCCTCTCCCTCTTACCGTTGCATGATTTCCAGCTACTTAGTTTTTTTCTTTAGTAGCTTTTCTGCATCACCATACTTTATGTACTCCACTGAAACAAACTAGTTTGACATTGGGCCAGAAGTAACCGAGTGGATTGCATCCCTTCACCCCCATTAGCGCTTGTTTCCAAAGCCTCCCCAAGCCTCCTTAATAACATTCATACATTCTCCATCAGCTAGCCAACTAGCTTCAAACTTGAAGCTTTTATGATAACTAATTTGAGACTCATATATATCGGCCATGGTTAGGAGTAATGGTTTGTGATCAGATGTCCTCGCTGCTAGCACTTTAACTTTACAATTGGTAGAGAGTTCACACCACTCCTTATTAGCAACAACTTGGTCAAGGCATTCTTTTATGAAAGTCCCATCTTGATGGCAATTAGTCCAAGCATATTTAGAACCAATATACCCCAAATCACTTAAACTACATTCTTCAAAAGCCCCACAAAAATGATCCATCTTTCTCTTCATAACTTTCCACCAACCTTTTCCACTTGTTCCACAACCTCGTTAAAATCTCCAATACGCAACCATGCTTCCGGAATAAAAGATTGAAGGTGCTTAAGTAAAGCCCATGATTCCTGTCTTTTTGAACTATTCGGATGACCATAAAAACAAGTGAGTTTCTAGAGAGTATTTCGGCTAGGGAGTTTTATCACCGCATTAATGTGTCTACGGGTAAAATTTTGGATTTCCAACCTCTCTGATTCCATCCATAATAACGCTAATCCACCACTCCTCCCCACCTGGTCCATCACAAATAATCCATCAAATCCTAACTTAATTCATATACCTTCCCGCTTGTGTTGTTTGCATTTTGTTTCCATGAGAAACAAAATTGAGGGTCGCTTTTCCTTTAATATTTGACAAAGATCATGAACTATCCGAGGGTTCTCAAGCCCTTGATAGTTCCAACTTATAATTTTCATAGTTGTTGGCGGGTCAGTAACTCAGTCTCCTCTTTAAATCATGCTCCCAGAATTTTGTTTCTCTTCTTGCCAACTTTCTCACTGCCCCCCATCGCCTTTTCTTCCACCACCGCATGGCCTTTCTTCTTTCTTGTAAAAGGCTCTCCTTTGCCAGGGATTCAACAAAATTTTTGATAATGCGTGAGGGGGATGGCGCTGCAGGGGGAGCTAGGTGAGACGTTGCATGCTTGGCTCGAGGGGGAGGGAGATCCGTTGTGGCACGTTAGATTGGCAGGTCAGAAAATATAATATAATTTTATATTTAAAATTTTAAAAATATATAAATAATTAAAAATTTTAAAATATATATAATTAAAAATATGTAAATTTGCTTCATAATTTTAAATTTGCAAAAGCTAAACAGTTTATTTAAAATTAATATAAATGTAATCAAAATGCATATATGTAATCAGAATATACAAATTTATATATATAAATAACCTAAAAAAATCAAAAGATATGCATAACCAAAATAAATAAATAAATAACCTAAAAAAATTAAAAGATATAAATAACCATATATATATACTTGCCAAGAGGAACTCCGGAGCTTGTACGATCAGCTACTTGCGAAGGGAGGGAGGAAGTGACCGGAGATGGCGGAGAGGAAGCTCTTACGGCCAGCTGAGGAGAGACTTATAACCGGTCATGCTTATAATATATATGAAACATGCTTATAATATATATGAAGCATATATGCTTAATAATATATATATGCTTAATTAAGTTAAATTCCTACAATTAAAAAATATATATATATGTAATAAGCATGCATATATATATACATCAACGTTAACGGGTCATGATGCTTATATTAAAACAAAATTAAACAACCTAGCTAATTAACTAACTAGCTAGTTTGTACTCAATTTAACTTATTATTATTGTAAACTCGATCTAAGTTTGCTTTATGCTAAGTAAACTCGAGCAATATTACAATGATGTATTTACATGTGTGTAATCTACATCATATATATGCATGTCATTTTCTATGTGTTTATTATGGAAATAATACCTAGATATCATTCAACAACACTAGCTAGGTATACAATTAATACTTAATTTGGCTAATCTGGATCATATCCCTAAGAGTAAAAAGTAATGGCCATTTCTCCAATATTTAATTTGTTCTTCAATTAATTAGTTGCGGTAGCTTTACTTAATTAAGTAAAGGCGCCTTTGTTTAATTAGGAACCATTGGATTTGAAGTTGATTTGTGGTTATTCCAATGTTACGTTCCTAATAACATTTTTTGATATCTTTGATATTAATACTTGATTTTGGCTAATCTGGATTATATCCCTAAGAGTAAAAATTAATGGTAATTAAGATATATTTGTTCTTCAATTAATTAGTTGCGGTAGCTTTGCTTAAGTAAAGGTGCCTTTGTTTAGGAACCATTGGATTTGCATGAAGCTGATTTGTGGTTATTCCAAATATGTTACGTTCCTAGCTAATTGTATCTTTCTTAAGTCTTATCATTTTTTGATATCTTTGATGATGTTCATGCATATATATATATATGGTGCCCCTTGCTAAATGAGTTTGATAGCATGGAATCAGAGTCTTTGGTTGGAGCCAAAGACTCTCCAGTACTTAAGTTGTCTTTAAGAGGTAACTTAATCGGTTGGGACCACGTCTCTTGAAGCAAAGATTACTAGTTCGAATCCTCCCTCCCCCCTCTTGTATGGACATGTCAAAAAAAAAGAAAAACTTAAGTTAGCATCACTACAAAAAAACAGCAACTTAGTAACGTGTTAATTTTAACATGTTACTAAATTTAGTAACATGTTAAAATTAACACGTTACCAATGGAAGCTTTTTTTAAAAAATAAAAAATAAAAAACTTTTGGTAGCGTGTAGAAAATTCACACGTTACCAAAGGGTAATGTTGGAAATTACAACGTTACCCTTTGGTAACGTGGCATTTTCACACGTTGCCAAAGGGTAACGTGGGAAATTACCACGTTACCCTTTGGTAACGTGGTAATTTCACACGTTACCTAATGGGTAACGTGGGAAAGTACAACGTTACCAAAGGGTAACATTGTAATTTCTAACGTTACCCTTTTAGAAACACAAAATTAAAATAAATTAATTATATTCATTATAATAATATATATATTAAATGAAAATATTACTTATAGTATAGATTAATATTATATATATATTAAACTTTATACTATATATAGTATAAATTAAACTTTATACTATGGTATTAATATAATTAATACTATTGCTAATGCTATATATATAATAACTATATATATTATAAAATTAATGGTAGGCGTACGGCTAATTACGAATTCGGAATTTTTTTTTTCAAAGACCAAGGGTTAATTAATTAAGTTAACTATAATAAATTAATTAACCCTATAAAATTATAATATAACCAACAGTATAGGGTTATATATAGTAATTAACAACATTAATATAACGTGGCACACTTGCAACGTTACTAATTTGGTAACGTGGCATGTGCCACGTTACCCTTGGAATATTTTATTATTTTTTTTTGTTTCATTATTTTGCTTCATTTTATTTTTTTTTCCTATAATTAATATACACTTCATTAGTACTATAATTAATTAGTAATAATATCCGGCGAACGCTCTGCCTTCAAAAAACCTTATGGGGATAGTGTATTGGGTAGCCTTTGAGGTGGCCTTTTATGTTGTCCGGTAGACCATTTGGGAGAAGTTCAGAGAATCCGGAATTCTTGTTTGCGAGTGGATTGTTTTTTTATTCTCTAATCAGTCAATTTTCTCTCTAGCACTGTGACTAGATGAGAAGGAACCATTTCTCTTAATCTTTCTAGATTATTGAGAGTATCTTTGAGACCAAGCTATTTCTATGGCGGACGAGCTATCGAACCTTTGGGCAAACCTCTCACTTCCTGAAGGAGAGGACGGGGAACTGGAAATTCAAACGACGGAAGTGAAAGGGGTGTTTTCACGAGGTCAAGCATGTATTGTTGGAAAGTTAGTTTCAAAAAGGATGGTGAGTATGGAGACAATCAAAACTCCGCTTATGCGGGGGTGGAGATTAAAGGAAACATGCACGTTCAAAATTATAGGTGAGAACGTATTCATCATCGAGTTTGAAAGAGACACGGATAAGGCACGAGTTTTGAAAGGTGGACCGTGGGCCTTCGAAGGGAACCTTTTCCTGGTTGAAGATTTTGATGGGCGCACTTCGCCATTAGAGTTTACCTTCAACAAAGCTTCCTTTTGGGTGCGGATGAGCAACTTACCGCTTGCTTGCATGGGACGAAAGGTGGGTTTGAAACTCGGAGCCTCGATTAGGACGGTGGAGGAGGTCGATGCTGATAAGGATGGGATCGGGTGGTGGGAGTTTTTACGAGTTAAGATCATGATTGATCTTTACAAACCCCTCTCACGTGGGCGTATGTTGAAGTTTGAGGGAAAATTGACCTTGGTTGGTTTCAAGTATGAGTGACTACCTAAATTCTGCTTTCGCTGTAGAGTGATTTGCCATGGCGTCGAGGGGTGTTTGAAGAAGAATATGATGCGTAACCAGGAAGTGGTCCAGTTTGGTCCATGGCTAAGAGCAAACTCACCAACACGAAGAGGGGAGAAAGCCGAGGATCGATATGCAGAAAATAAGGATTCTTCCAAGTATGTTAAACCCACTACAACGGACTGGTCAAGACGTGAAACTCACGGAGGAGATAGGGGGGCTGGCCAAAGTAGGAGAACAAGAGATTCCGGCGATGAGGGCCACGGCGATGAGGACTTTCCAGAATCTTTCCATTCAAGGAACACCGACAAGGGGAGCGGTTTTGGGGGCAGAAATCTTGGGGATATTAATGAGCCTATCCGGAGAGATTTTCAGCAAAATAAGGAAGGAGGATTTGTGGGAGATATGCGGAATATATTTGAAAACCACTCAACCTTCTTTAATGAGATGGATACCAAGAATAAAAATGGAAAGAATAATAAGGGAGTTAAGAAAGGTATTTACGTTGAAAAGTCTCCATCTGGTAAGGGACTAGTAGCTCCAGCTAGCGGGCGACAAAAGGGGAAAAGAGCTTTATCTCCACAGGATATGGGCTGTGGAGAAAAATTTACCAAAACTGGAAGCCCATATTTGGGCCCTGTTTCTAAGGTCGTGACATCATAAGGTGCCCAATGCAATCAGCCCCGGTTGTAACGGAAGAATCACGATGATGTTTCTGACCAGAATGACGTGCAAATCCCACAGAGGAAAATAAGAGTAGTGGAGAGTAGAGAAACTACTTCGGGGAATGCAAGTCCAGTACGTGTGGATGATGAAGGGATTGAATGTAACAATGGATCGGGGATGGCGACGACTGGTTTCCAGCCTCGCCGACCGCAATGATTATTCTCAGCTGGAACTGCTGAGGGCTCGGGAACCTTCGGACAGTTCATGAACTTCGCCGAATAGTGAGGGAAAAGAAACCCAATTTGGTTTTCCTTATGGAAACCAAATTACGGAAAAATAAAATGGAACTCATTCGGGCAAAAATTGGCTTCAATAATATGTTTGTGGTGGAGTGTGTGGGGAAGAGCGAGGGACTGGCCTTATTTTGGGAGGATGGTAATGAAGTAGAAGTTCAAAATTTTAGCAATCGACATATCAATGCAATTGTCCACAACCGCATTGTTGATGTTGATTGGAAATTTACGGGCTTTTATGGTCACCCGGACTCTACAAAACTACATGAGGCCTGGAATTTATTGAAATTATTGGCTCGTATGTCCCCGGATCCCTAGGTTTGTATTGGAGACTTCAACGAAGTTTTGACCATGTCGAAAAAATTAGGCGGGAATGTATGACAAAGAAATCTTATGCAAGCGTTTCAAAAAACTCTTGAAGTTTGTTCATTGACAGATTTAGGTTTCATGGGACCTAAATTTACTTGGAGTAATTGTCAAGAGGGAATTGATTTGATTAAAGAGCGCCTTGATAGAGGGTTAGCCAATATTGCTTGGAGAAGCATTTTCCCCAACACTGAAGTAGAAGTGAGCATGTCCTCTTGGTCTAACCATGCACCATTATTTCTCAACCTCCCATGGTATACTAAGAGAGTAGGTCCTTCTAATAGATTTTTCTATGAAGCTAGTTGGGCCCACGACGAGAGCTATAAGGAGGTCATACAGCAGGCCTGGAGGAAGAATGGGATGAGTGGAACAAGATGGGAACGGCTGGGATCTAAAATTGAAGGCTGTATTACAGCTTTGAAGAAGTGGCAAAGGACTACTAAAAATAACCTCCAAGTATCAATTTCAAAGCTACAAAGGAGGCTCTTACAACTCCAGTCTAGGGAAGATAGAATAGCCAACCTGGAGGTTAAAAATATTCAAACGGACCTTCAAGGTTTGTTGGATGAGAAGGAAGTATGGTGGCAGCAACGGGCTAAAGAAGATTAGCTCAAAATGGGTGATCGTAATACCAAATATTATCATGCCTGTGTACGTGCAAAGAGGAAACGTAATTGGGTGGAAATGATTATTGATGAACATGGGCAAAGATGGGAGAAGTTAGAAGACGTGGGGGAGGCCTTTGTGTCTTACTTCACCGATTTGTTCACTATGGGCCCAGTACATGACTCAAGCCCGTGTCTTGTGCACCTTAGGAGCTGTGTGTCCGATAGCATGAACATGGAGCTGTTGCAAGATTTCACAACTGAAGAGGTGGAGTCTGCTTTGTTTCAAATGGCGCCTTTAAAGGCTCCAAGTCCAGACAGTTTGAACGCTTGCTTTTACCAAACCAATTGGCCCATTTTGAAAGATGAGGTATGTCAAGGTGTTCTTGATATTATGAATAACGGTATGATGCCCGAAGGTTTGAACATGACCCATGTAACTCTTATTCCCAAGTTAAAAAATCCCATAAGAGTTACGGAGTTTAGGCCCATAAGCTTGTGCAACGTGCTCTATAAAATTATTTCGAAGGTTTTAGCTAACCGGTTAAAAATTTTTTTACCACTCATAATATCACCCACGCAAAGTGCATTTATTCCGGGACGCCTTATTTCGGATAATGTACTAGCGGCATATGAAACTCTTCATACGATGCATACCGGGATGAGGGGGAAAAAAGGATTTATGGCGATAAAGCTCGACATGAGCAAAGCGTATGATAGGGTTGAGTGGAATTTTTTAGAAGCGGTAATGGAAAAGATGGGTTTCAATGACCAATGGATTTCACTTATTATGATGTGTGTTAAATCTGTGAATTATTCAATTCTTGTTAATGGGACCCCTTGTGGTTTTATTACTCCCTCACGAGGTATTTGACAAGGGGACCCCATTTCACCTTACCTCTTCCTATTATGTGCAGAAGCGTTAAGCGCTATGATCTCTCATGCTAATAGGGAAGGGCTGTTGACAGGGGTCCATACCTCGAAAAGAGGTCCGGAGATTAGTCATCTTTTTTTCGCAGATGATAGCTTGCTATTTTGTAGGTCAAATATGACACAATGGAACCATTTGACGTCAATCCTGAATACATACAAAGGGGCGTCAGGACAGAAAATGAACTCCAACAAGATAGCCATCTTTTATAGTCGAAACACACTGGAAGAGGATAAAACACAGATTCATGAGTTGGCAGGGATCCCTATAAACCAGAGATATGACACTTATTTAGGTTTGCCCGCCCTTGTAGGTTGATCTCGTACACGAGCTTTTGAAAGCATCAAGGAGAAAGTATGGAAGCGCCTACAAGATTGGAAGCTTAATTTTTTATCTCAGGCAGGGAAGGAGATTTTATTGAAGGCGGTGGTTCAAGCCATTCCCACCTATTGCATGAGCGTTTTCAAGCTTCTGAAAGCGTTATGCTCGGAGATAAATTCCTTGATGATGAACTTCTTTTGGGGTCACAAAGAAAAGAACAAAAGGATCCATTGGATGAGTTGGAGGAAGATGAGCCTTTCAAAAGCCAAGGGTGGTATGGGCTTTGAGGACCTCGAAAATTTCAATAAAGCCCTTTTAGCAAAACAAATTTGGAGGCTATGGAAATTTTCGGATAGTCTTATTGCAAAGATTATGAAGGCAAAGTACTATCCGGAGAGCTCGGTCCTTGAGGCGTCATGTGGGAAAAAACCTTCATTTGCTTGGAGAAGTATTCAAAGCTCAAGCGACCTTATACGTGAAGGGTTGGTGTGGAGAGTCGGAAATGGAAGAAGGATTCGTATTTGGCAAGATAAATGGATCCTTTCGCCAACAACTTATAAGGTGTTATCTCCCCCAAGGGTTCTTGACCCGGCATCAACGATGAGTTTACTTATTGATGGAAATACGAAATGGTGGAATTCCGCCTTGCTGGAACAATTATTTTCGAGGGAAGAGATTTTAATAATCCAGTCTACTCCGGTTAGTGCTACGGACCAAGAGGATACCCTCATTTGGAGGGGAATGGCCAAGGGAATCTTTTCGGTGAGGAGTGCTTATCACATCCTTAAGGAGCAGGAAGGAGCATCCAAAGCAGAAAGGTCAAATCATGCTAGTTCTGAGGAGATATGGTGCAAGATTTGGCAACTCAACATTCCTAACGTTGAGAAGCATTTCCTGTGGCGTGCCTGCCATGACATCCTGCCTACTCGGGCAAACCTCTATGCTTGGAAGATAATCACGGATCCACTGTGCCCGCTATGCAGAAGGGAGCCTAAAACTGCCTTTCATATTCTATAGTAGTGCCTTTCCGCTGGTGATGTCTGGGGTACAGCGGGGAGGGTCTTTCAAAAGAGTTGTTTTATGGGACCGGATTTTATTCGGGTTGTTGAAGGGATGTTACAGAAATGCAACCCAGAGGAGTTCTTGCAGTTTGTCGGTATTGCTAGACGAATATGGCTACGGAGGAATGATGTTCTACATGGTGGGTCCTTTTTACATCCAAACTCCATCGTCCAGCTAGCTCAACAGGCCATGGAGACTTTTCAGTACCTGTGGAGTGGAAGGGGAACAGAGCCAACTGTTTCCGAAGAAGTTGCCGAGAATGTGTGGAAGGCCCCATCACCGGGTTGGTTTAAGGCCAACTGGGATGTTGGGATTGACAAGCAAAACGGTCGTGTGGGTTTTGGGGTAGTCATACGAAACCACTGCGGAGCTATGGTGGCCTCGAAAAGCCATTTCCGTACTGGTTTCATAGACCCCATTACAGCGGAGGCCATGGCAGCCCTCATGGCCGTACAATTTTGTGTAGAAATGGGTATACAACAGGTGATCTTGGAGGGAGATGCCAAAAATGTAGTAGCGGCTGTGACCTCGGATGAGCCTGACGAGAGTGGAAAAGGCCAATTGACGGTGGATATTTGCACGTCATTACGTTCTATTCAAGTGTGGGAGATGAGACATATTTGTAGAGAGGCCAATAAGGTGGCACATGGTATTGTTAAATTGGCCATGTCTGCTACTATGAATAAGGTGTGGCTCTATGACCCACCGAACTGTATTCGAAATTATCTGCAAGCAGACTTTTCTGTTGTGCAAGTATCAAATTAATACAATGAGATGAGCTTTGAGCAAAAAATTAATTAGTAATATACTAAATATATAGTTAATTACTACTATAATTAGTATATAATTAATTAGAACTATAATTAATATGTCATTAAGTACTACTATAATTAGTACTATAATTATTAAGTACTATACTTAATATATAGTTAATTACTACTATAATTAGTATAAAATTAATTAGTAATATACTTAATATATAGTTAATTACTACTATAATTAGTATATAATTAATTAGTACTATACTTAATATATAGTTAATTAGTACTATAATTAATATTTAGTTAATTAGTACTATAATTAATATTTAGTTAATTACTACTATAACCAATGTCCAAGTAATAGAAATAAAATGAAGCAAAAAAAAAAAAAAACCAAATGAAGCAAAAAAATGAAACCCAAAAAATAAAAAAAAAAATTTCCAAAGGTAACGTGGCACATGTGCCACGTTACCCTATGAGTAACGTTTAAAGTTACCAAACGTTACTGTCGGGTTTTTTTTTTTTTTTTTCCCCCCACTTCTTGTCTCTCTCATCCCACGTACACAGCTGTTTTTTTTCCCCCTCTTTTTTTTTTTTTTTTTCATTCATCCCGCGCTCCACACTTCTTCTTTCTCTCTCCCTTTTTTGTTTCTCTGCTAGCTGGTTCATCATTTTGGTCTCTCTCATGATTTTGTTCTCATTGGTTCATCATTTTATTCTCTCTCCCTTCATCATTTCCTTTTTCCCTTTCTTTCTTCTCCCCTGCTTCTTCTTTTCTTCTTTTTGTTCTCACTGAAACGGAGAGAGAGAGCAGAGACTTGGGGCGAGAGAGGGAGAGGGAGAGGGAGATTCGTGGGAAGCAGACGCCGGGTTCGACGGCACCGTCGTCTGAGACGAAGCAGACGCCGGAAGAACGTCGCTGGAGGCTGTGCGATTGGGTGGGAGAAACAGAAGAGTCAGAAAAAAAAATATTGCCGGCGAGATGGGGTGCGTGGCCGGCGAGAGAAAAAAAATATTATATATTGCCGGCCGGCGAGATGGGGTGCGTGGCCGGCGAGAGAAAAAAAAATTATATATTGCTGGCCGGCGAGATGGGTGCGTGGCCGGCGAGGAAAAAAAATATATATATTGCCGGCCGGCGAGATGGGGTGCGTGGCCGGCGAGGGAAAAATATATATATATCGCCGGCTGGCGAGATGGGGTGCGTGGCCGGCGAGGGAAAATATATATATATATATATATATATATATATATATATATATATATATATTGCCGGCCAGATGGCTGCATGGCCGGCGAGGGAAAAAAAATAATAAAAAATAGAAACAAGAAGATAGTGGAACATGTAGTTGGAATTCAAAATTTGAAAAGGACCAACAGTATAACATGTGGTAGGAATTCAAAATTTGAAAATATGGCACGAGAAAATGTGTGACGGAATTTTATTTTTTTTTGTTATTATTTAATCTTTAGTATCGTTTCAAATTTTGAAACGTTATCAACGGAGCCAAAAATTTTAAAAAAAAAAATTCCAATGGTAATGTTTCAAAGTGAAACATTACCAACGGAACCAAAAAATCCAATAGTAACGTTTCAAAGTGAAACATTACAAATGGAGCCTGAAATTTTTTTTAAAAAAAATTCTAATGGTAACGTTTCAAAGTAAAACGTTACCAATGAAGTCTGAAAATTAAAATAAAAAAATTCCGATGGTAACGTTTTACTTTTTAAAACGTTACTATCGGTGTCAAAAAAAAAAAAACTAATAGTAACATTTCAAAAAGTGAAACGTTAGCATTTGGTAACGTTTCACTGTTGAAACGTTACCAATGGTCAATTAGCAACTGTAGCTTTAGTAACTGACCAATGGTAACATTTTTAGCACATTACCATCCATTAGTAATGTTTTGATTGCCCCCAAAACGTTACCAATGGTTAGTTACCAAAAAATTGGTTTTTTGTAGTGCATATTCATTCAAATATAAATCAGTGTGGGAATGGTGAAAGATGTATTTATGAGGAGAGAGAAGGGTTAGAGAGAGAGAGCTATATATATAATGGTATATTTTGAAATAAATAAATAAATAAATAAAATAATATACCATATATATCGTGAACATATATATACATATTAATTATCTATGTACACATACATATATAATATATCCTAGCTAGCTAATTAAGTTAAATTTCTAATTACACTCTCTAGTTACTTTAAAGTTCTAAAATTAATTGGTAGTTAATTAGGATTAATTTTTTGTTCAAGTACTTTAGAATTTAGGTATGATCAATTATAATTTTTTTTTTTTACATGTCCACACAAGGGTAGGAGGAGGGAAGATTCGAAATTGTAACCTCCGTTTCATAAGGTGTGGTTCACAGCCGATTGAGCTACATCTTGGGGACATGATCAATTATAATTAGCTATATACTAAATTCAAATAATAAATAAAATTTAAAAAATTTTAACCTACCAAGTTGACAGGTCAAAATTCTAACCTTCTAAATTGCCTGGTAAAAAAATTATGACCTACCCAATTTAATAGGTTAGAAAATTCTAACCTACCCAATTTAAAAGGTTATAAAATTCTGACCTACCAAAAATTCTAACCTAGCAATTTAAAATTAACATGTCAAAATTTTCTGACGTGTTAAATTTGCCACGTCAAAAAAAAAAAAAAAAAAATTATGATGACGCCATTTAATGGAACAGTAGAAAATTTTGACATTGCAAAAACCATGTTATTGTAGACACGTCAAAAAATGCATGTTTTTTTCGTAGTGCAGGTCCAATCCCTAACCCACACAAAATCAGTTGTGATATGCAAGGAGAAAAATTTTGATTTTTTTTTTTTTCAACAAATCTTCCATATTCTGGTGTCTCTCTTGAATAGGGGAAAAGAGGATTTTGAATGAATGGCGGGATAGACAAAAAAGGGGTGGGGGGATAAAATTCTTACAATGTTTTTACACCCTTTATAAAATTAAAAGTGAGAGAGTCGCGCGACAAAATTAATGATAACTATCGTATCTTGTACAATGTGTTTACACGATTCATAAAAGTAGTGCATGCACAAGAGCCCATCTAATTATGACCTATGTTAATACTTTAGCCATGACCTATTACTGTAGTTGGAAGTGATATACGTGAAATTTTTTTATTTTATAGTATTTTATTTTTTTAATAATAATAAAAAATTAATTTATATAATATAAGAAGTAAGAATGTTGAGAATTTAATTATATGAAGAATAGTAAATGACTTTGGTTTGGCTATTGACAAACACACCCATAGATGAAATCTCTCTCTCAGTTATATTTTACATATCTTCAACTTATGACAAACTAACTTGATCATCCAGATGAAAAAAAGAAAGAAAGAAAGAAAGGTGAAGAAAGTTTATTGTATGATTCCAAGAGCTTTTATTAACTGGGCTTGCTAGTAAAAAATTATTACAATAAATTTATTATTATTATTTTGAGACCTACAATGGGTCTATTAGACAAGCGAAAAAACAAGCCCAAGAAATGACCTACAATGGGTCTTCATGCAAATCCTTCAGCAAAAGATGCCTTGCCGCAGTTGCACTGTTGGTTTTCGCAATCACAATAAAAACAAAATACTTTACATTGGCCTCTACAATCATCATTATTTCTGCACTGGTCGGGTACTGTTCGTAGCATTCTTGCCTCAACTCCCAATGGTAAACCTGCATATATAAACCATTTTAATTGTTAAAATATCTCAAACTCACAATCCTTTTTTTAAAAAAAAAAATTTCAATTAGGTGCAATACTAGTAGAAACTGACCTATGCTATAGTTTTTTAAAGGTCTAGATGAAATATTTTGTTTTCACTTTCTCATGAAAAAGTTAAAATTAAATATGAATACTTAAAAAAAACTATGTCATTTTTTTTATAGCATGAAATCCAAACCTGAGCGTTAAATTTGCAAGTAAAATTAGATTGTGAGAATTATAAGAGCATGAGTTACCAATTGCAATGAGCAAAAGGAGTGCCACAAAAGCCAACTTAAGTGCGGATTTTTTCATATCTTTTTTTGAGCCAACAAGGGTTCTTTCTCTTAAGGATATACAAATACTTGACGTAGGGGCTACATATTTATATGCATTAAGAGGAGACATCATTAAACAAGGTTTGCTAGAATATATATTTTCAAAATCTCAATAATTAGGGAAAAATATAAAAATGCCCTTCAAACTATCAACCGTTTATAATATAACCTCCCAATGTTCAAAAAGTAATAAAGTAGTCCCTCAAACTACCAAAATATAACAAAAAGATCACTTATTTTTTTATATTTCTATAATACCCCTATTCTTTTAATAAATAAAATAATTATAAAAAGAAACCCAACAAAAAAAAAAATCAATAATTAATATAAGCATTTTTAAATATTGGGAGACTATATTCTATACAACTGGTAGTTTTGGAGATTTTTTTTATATTTTTCCCCAACAATTATTATCAAATTATGATTGGAGTTTCTGTAATAATTAATATAAGCATTTATCACTTAGCAAATACTGAAAATACTATAAATATTTAATTGGCAATATGACGAAATTTTAACGATTTAATTTTAAGTACATGCATGATTGAGACTACTTGCATGCATTAACGAAGACATCATTATATTACGCATCGGATCAAGATTTTCACAATCCCGGGAGTTGTTATCAAATTAAATGGTTGATATATACGCATTTATTACTTTTCAAATGAAAGAATACTAAGTTAATAAATATTTGTATTTAAAATGTAGTTAAATTGACTGGGATCATATCTAAGGATGCGGATGTCATTAGTACGAATTTTTCTCCCTACTCTTGTGTGGACAGAATAGGATTCTCTCAGTTTCAAATGAAATGGAGAATATCCATTTAGTATAAAATGAGGAGAATTAACTTGTTTTTTTATTTTTTTTTTTTAAAAATGACAATTACTAATATAGAAAATGACAATTATTTTTTAACCCTAGAGAAGATTTTTTTTTTTTAAGGAGAAAAAAAAAAGAGATGTCATTTTTTTAATTATATATTAATATTAATATAGTAACTATATATATATATATTAATATATAGTTATTATAATTCGATAATTACTATATATATTAATATTAATATAGTAACTATATATATAACCCTAATTACTATATATATAACCTTACATTATAAGTTACCATAACTATATATTAATGTTGTTAATTACTTTATATAACCCTAGAGAAGAATTAAATTGTTTTTTTATTTTAAAAAAAATGACAATTACTAATATAGAAAATGTCAATTATTTTTTAACCCTAGAGAAGATTTGTTTTTTAAGGAGAAAAAAAGAAGAAGAAGAAAATGACATTTCCTAACGTGGCCTATGTGCCACGTTGGAAATTTCCTAATATGGCACATATGCCATGTTAGGAAATGTCATTTTTTTTAATTATATATTAATATTAATATAGTAACTATATATATAACCCTAATTACAATATATATAACCATACATTATAAATTACCATAACTATATATTAATGTTGTTAATTACTATATATAACCCTAGAGAAGAATTAACTTGTTTTTTTATTTTTTAAAAAAATGACAATTACTAATATAGAAAATGACAATTATTTTTTTAACCCTAGAGAAGATTTTTTATTCTTTTTTTAAGGAGAAAAAAAAGGTAATGTCGGTTTTTTTTATATATATTAATATTAATATAGTAACTATATATATTAATATATAGTTATTATAATTCAATAATTACTATATATATTAATATTAATATAGTAACTATATATATAACCCTAATTACAATATATATAACCATACATTATAAGTTACCATAACTATATATTAATGTTGTTAATTACTATATATAACCCTAGAGAAGAATTAACTTTTTTTTATTATTTTTTTAAAAAATGACAATTACTAATATAGAAAATGACAATTATTTTTTAACCCTAGAGAAGTTTTTTTTTTTTTTTTTTTTTTTTAAGGAGAAAAAAAAATGACATTCCTAACGTGGCATATGTGCCACGTTGGGAACCTAACGTGGCATATATGTACCTTAGGAAATGTCATTTTCTTTTTCTTTTTATAATTATATATTAATATTAATATAGTAACTATATATATATTAATATATACTTATTATAATTCAATAATTACTATATATATTAATATTAATACAGTAACTATATATAGCCCTAATTACTATATATATATATATATATAACCATACATTATAAGTTACCATAACTATATATTAATGTTGTTAATTACTATATATAACCCTAGAGAAGAATTAAATTGTTTTTTTTTTTTTTAAGGAGAAAAAAAAGAAAAAGAAAAAGGAAATGACATTTCAATTTGCTAACATGGCATATGTGCCACGTTAGTAGTTTCTAACGTGGCAAATATGCCACGTTAGAAATTTCCCAACGTGGCACATATGCCACGTTAGCATTTACTTTTTTTTTTCTTGATAAAAAAATTAGAAAAATATATATTAACTACTCTATGGTGAAAAGCCAACGACTTAACTAGTTTCATGTAGGGGAACTTTCGAGGGTGGGGTGCACGGGACCGGAGTTTACTCTATAGGGATGGGTCCGAATGGCCCTACCTTTGAGAGGTTCCCCGACATTAAAAAAAAAAAATTGCATTCAGTATTAAATATATAATTTTTTAAATATAATTTTTATTTTTTAAGGGAAAAAAAAAAAGAAATTGTCATTTTCTAACGTGGCATATGTGCCATGTTGAAAATTTTCTAACGTGGCATATGTACCACGTTAGAAAATTCTAACGTGGCACATATGCCATGTTAGAAAATGGCAATTTTTTTTTCTTCTTAATTATACATAATTAACCCTGGGCCTAGCATTAACTTTATACTATATATAGTTAATTATAGCATTAGTATTTATTATAGTTAATATATTAATTAATGCCATAGTATGAAAAGTTTAATTTATAGTATAGTATAAAGTTTAATTATATATAATATATTAATTTATACTATAATTAATACTATATAGTATTTTTTTTTTTTTTTGAGAAAATAGATAAAATTTCATTGATGAAAAAAGATCACATATGGAGTACAAAGCCTCCAACAATAATCACAATGATTGAGCTGTATGCTCCATCAAGATAATATCACTGATACAATCCGGGGTATGATTACTCCACATCCTATCACTAATATGTATGGTCGATGCCTTCGCAAGTCTATGGGCCGCCTCATTTGCTTCGCGGTGAACAAAGTCACACTTCCAGTTCCATCTTGGAAAATTCTGCAAAATGCATAAGTAATATATAATATGTTATTATTATTATTATATGGTACTTAATTAACCCTAGCTAGCATTAAAAAATGTATATATATATAGCCAACATTAATTAATATATAGACATTAATATATATAATTAACCTATAATATAAAGTTTAATTATATATAATATATTAATTTATGGAGAGGAACATAATGCAATTCAAACTACTCTAGGTTTTCTCTCTCGGTTTTTTGTTTTAGCAGCCCCCCTCTAGATCGCTGTCACTCCTGGGGAGGAGGGATGGCCTCCACCATCCCTCCTCCTCATGTCCCTTTCGCATTGGGCTCTAGTTATTTACTTGATGCCCTAGTCCCGATGCCCCTCCCTTTCCTTTTTCTTTTCCCTGGCCTCCTCCTTGTACGGCGGTCTTTTTCGTTTGTTTTTTGGGCTCTTTGTGCCCCTGTTTGGGTCTTCCGGCTTTCGGCGTTTCATAGCCCTCCGCCTGAGGCAAGTCCTCTATGCACACCCACCGTCGCCACCTTCCTTAACGGTGTTCCAGCCAGATCGCGCCTAAGCCTTCTCCGGTTGATCATTGTACTTTTTATTTTATGTTTTTTTTGGTTTCCCTATATTTTGTTTCCTTTGTTTTATTTTATTTTTTTATTTTCCTTTGTATTTTGTTTTGTTGGGTTTTCTGTATTTGCTTTAGTATTTTTCCTGTATTGCTCTTTTCTGCTTGTTATGTTTTTTATTTTTAGATTACTGATCTTCTCCGTGTCTGTTTCATTGTACTCCATCCACTGTCGAGCCTTTTTTCGCGCCCCTACCGCGTCGAGCTTCTAACGCGTCCTTCAGTGTACAGGGTCTACTTGCACGTGATCGGTTTTATTTCCCTGTATTTTTATTGTTTTTGCTTGTAATAAGTCCTGTCTCGATCGGCTTGTTTTTGGGTGTGATGCTTGGTCCAGATCTTTGGGTCGTGGACATGAACATTCCCAATCCTCAATGTCAAGAAATAAGTGTTGGCCTGGGGTTCTCAGCCCTTAGTGTCAAGGAATAAGTGTTGGCCTGGGGTTCTCAGCCCTCAGTGTCAAGGAATAATTGCTACCTATGCATTAGTTAATTCTGTCTTGTACAGATTTGTATTTCATTTGTTGATTAGTCATAGGTTAACGGATCTGTTTTAAGAGTCTGAATTGTAATACGTCTTGTATGACGTTGGTATCTTTGTACTTTACCTACGGATACTTCGGAGTTTGCCCCGTATTGTAAGAGCTTTGCTCTTGATCTTTCATGAATGAGACTATGATGATTTTCTTTTCAAAAAAAATATATATATATATATTAATTTATACTATAATGAATACTATATTAATAATTATATTTATAGTTATCTAATTATAGTTATTAATAACCCTAATTATCTTATTTCAATATTTTCATTCAATTACTATATATATATATATATGGTAATTATCTAATTACAATAACTATATATTAATAATCATATAATACTATTTTTATAACAATTATTATAAAATAATAAAAATAAAACTATATATATCTAGATTATAAATTAAAAATATATTAATATAAATATATATAAATTACATTTGTTAGTAAATATATACTATTTTAATTTTTTTTTGAATGAAAAAAAAGGAAAAAGAAATCGCCATTTTCTAACGAGGCATATGTGCTACGTTGGAAATTTTCTAACGAGAAAATGGCAATTTTTTTTTTCTTAATAAAAAAATTAGGAAAATATATATTAACTACCCTCCGGTGAGAAGCTAACCACTTAACCAGTTCTGTGTAGGAAAACTTCTGAGGGTGCGGTACACGGGACCGGGATCGGGGTTTACTTTGCAGAGGTGGGTCCGAATGACCTTGCGTTGGAGAGGTTCCCCAACATAAAATCTAGGGTTACCATATATAGCTAGGGTTACCAGTTCTGTGTATGGGAACTTCAGAGGGCACGATGCACGGGGCCGGGGTTTACTTTACAGGGATGAGTCCGAATGGCCCTGGCTTTGAGAGGTTCCCCGACTGAAAAAAAAAAATGGAAAAAATTTACATTTGGTAATTTCCAAGGATAATTTTTTAATATTATTTTTATTTTTTAAGAGGGAAAAAAAAAAAGAAAAGGAAATGCGATTTGCTAACGTGGTGTATGTGCCACGTTAGAAAATGCTAATGTGGCACATATGACACGTTACTAAAATAAATTTATTTAATTTAATTATTTTTAAATATTGACATTTACTAACATGTCACTATTCACACGTTAGCAATTGCTAACGTGTGAATAGTGACATGTTAGTAATTGCTATTTTAATTTTTTAATTATTTTTAAATATTGTCATCTACTAACGTGTCACTATTCACACGTTAGAAATTTCTAACGTGTGAATAGTGACACGTTAGTAATTGCTATTTTAATTTTTTAATTATTTTTAAATATTGTCATTTACTAACGTGTCACTATTCACACATTAGTAATTTCTAATGTGTGAATAGTAGCACGTTAGAAAATGCTATTACTAACGTGTGGATTTATAACATGTTAGTAAATGCTGACGTGGCATAAAATGATGAGCAGTAGACACGTTAAAAAAAAGCCGGTTTTTTGTAGTGCTACTTTACCACCTAACAAACATCCTATAGGTTGTAAATGGGTCTATAAGTAAAACAAAAGTCGAATGTTAGCGTTGAAAGGTTCATTGCTAGGTTGATAGCAAAAGGGTACACCCAATGTGAAGGGTTGGATTATCATAAACCTTTTCACTTATGGCCAAAATGACAACAATTAGGATTTTCTTAGCACTTGCAGCAGCTAAGGGTTGGTTGCTTCATCAATTAGATGTGAATAATGCTTTTTTGTATAGATGAAGAAGTATACATGACTATGCCCCTTGGTTTTTCTGCAAAGGGAGAGACAAAGGTTTGTAAATTGACAAAGTCTTTGTATGGTTTGAAACAGGCTTCAAGGAAATGGTTTTCTAAGTTCTCTACCACCTTAGTTGATCTTGGATTCATCCAATCTAAAGTTGATTACTCCTTATTTACAAAGGTCAAAGGTTCCTCATACGTTGCTCTCTTAGTCTATGTTGTAGATGTGGCCATAGCAAGCAATGACTCTAAGGTAGTTTCTGAGTTTATCATTATCTTAAATGATAAATTTTGATTGAAAGATTTAGGACCTTTGAAGTATTTTTAAGGACTTGGAATTGCTAGTGTTAAGATTTTTAAGAGGGGGAAAAAAGATGTAGGCTGTTGCCTCTCTATATTATTCAAGCTTATTTGACCTAATACAAACAACCAAATATATAGGATAAACCCTAATGACATAAAGACTAAACTACCCTTGAAGTCCTAATGACTCAAAACCCTAATACTAATAACTCTTCTAACATTCCCCCTCAAATTGGAGCATATACATCATATGAATCTAACTTGGAAGGTACAAGCAAATGGAAAACATAAAAAATATACTCTAATACTCCCTCTCAAGCTGGAATAGCTTGGAGCACACAATACAAAGACTCAAAACAAATAACAAGATAATTAAATAAAACTTCAACCCCGGTCGGAAACTCGTCGGAAGCTTGAACAACCATTTGATCGATTCTCACCGAAAAACACAAAGGCCGATCGGATACATCGATCAATAACAACTTGGGATTGGTTCTCGTCGCAAAACACCCAGGCCGGTCGGATGCAACAATCACTTGATCGGTTCTCATCGAAAAACACCAAGGCTGGTCGGATACATTGATCACCAACAACAAACAACAATTATACTTCATATGATTAACCAACAAGTTCTGCTAGAAAACTGAAACTGGAAAAAAAAAAAAAGAAAAAAGGAAAAATTCGCCGGAGCATCGCTGGAGACTTGCCAGAAAATAAAGAACTTCGACAGAGCTTCAAAACTGGTTAGAAACACACAGAACAGGCCAACAGTACCTAAAAATAAAAGAAAAACACTAAAAATAGAACACAAACAGTCACGGGAAGCTCGCCAGAGTATCACCGGAGCATCGCCGGAGACCATCGAAAATTGCTGGATAAGACAGAAACCTCCGGCCACTACAAAAACAGCAACAATAGAAGCAATAGAGGGCCACAAAGTAACTTTTCAACAAGTTTTTTTTTTTTTTTTTTGGATAGCCACTGCAACTTTGCCGACCACCACATAATTCGTCGGCCACCACAGACAAGACAGAAAACCACCACAGAACACCAAAAGCAAACTTTTTTTTTTCTCACCGGAAGGTGTTCTGGTCTACATACAACAAGAACGAAAAAACTGCTATAGAGTACGAAGGTATTGCCTGTGTGGGCTTAGGCTAAGCCCACACGAGCAGTGCTGCCGCCAATAAAAGAAAAATCCAATGATAGATTATCCCATAATCGAAACAAGCTCTGATACCATGTTAAGATTTTTAAGAGGGGGAAACAAGATGTAGGCTGCTGCCTCTCTATAGTATTCAAACTTATTTGACCTAATACAATCAACCAAATATATGGGTTAAACCCTAATGACATAAAGACTAAACTACCCTTGAAGCCCTAATGATTCAAAACCCTAATACTAGTAACTCTTCTAACAGCTAGAAGCATAGAAGGCATTTTTGTATGCCAAAGAAAATATGCCTTAGAAGTTCTTGAAGATTCGGGCCTCTTAGCTTCTAAACCTGTCTCTTTTCCTATGGAACAAAATCTTAACTATCCAAGGATGTTGGTGATCTCCTTGTAGATTCTACAGGCTATAGGAGATTAGTTGGCATATTACTCTATCTCACTATCACTTGGCCTGACATAGCATATTTAGTACAAGTCTTGAGTCAATTCATGGACAAACCAAGATAACCTTATTTAGATGTTGCCATTAGGGTATTGAGATACATAAAGAACTCTCCTACTCAAGGGCTTATGTTTTTTGCACAATCAAACTTTCATTTGAAGGCTTTTTCATATTCAGATTAGGCAGGTTGTATAAATACTCGAAGATCCATTACTGGATTTTGTGTGTTTCGTGGGAATTCATTAATTTCATGGAAGTCCTAGAAACTGTAAACAATTTCAAGATCTTCTGTTGAGGAAAATTAAAATTGTAAAATGCCATCTACTTCTTGTGAATTAATGTGGCTATTTTCTCTACTTCATGATTTTCATATACCTCATTCAAAGGCTGCCTTGTTATTTTGTGATAGTAAGTATACTCTCCACATTGCAGCCAATCCAATGTATCATGAAAGAACTAAGCATATTGAAATTGATTGTCACTTGATTAGACAAAAGATTCAATTCGGAAATCTCAAAACTTTACATGTTTCCTCTCAAAATCAGTTAGCTGATATTTTTACAAAAGGACTTGGATTTAAGGATTTATCTTTTTTGCTGTTCAAGATGTCTCTTAAAGACATACACCATCCATGTTGAGGGGGAGTATTAGACAACTCATTTCAATTAAATCAGTTAAAGTTGGCTGCACGTGTACTAAACTTTAGTTTAACTTCAGTTTCAGTTTGAACTTATTTTGTTCATTCGGTTTGTTCTGTTTCGGTCTAAGTTGAAGTTAGTTTAGTTAGTTAGTTCTACATTCTTGTTATCAATGTAACCGAGTATATATCTTGAATTCTTTCATTGTAATCTAATTATTAAGGTTGAATATGCAGAGAGTACATTTTTCCAGTTCTCTCTCAACTTGTTCAATCTTCTTCCTCTCTTCTGTTCTTCATCACTCTGTTTCACAACATATTCAACCAAGCAAGCTCTGCTTGACAATATGGATGATTTTTTATTGTTTATTTTTTTGAGCAATGGGATAAGGATAATCGATGCAGCATAAATTAACTTCGATTAACACTAGTAAAATTAATATATATATATATATATTTATATATATAAGATGGTAGATAAAGAAGAAGATAAGATGGTAGAGATCAAGTTTTTTTCTTTTTGCTGGTGGAAGGATTGGATTGAGATATTCTATACTTACGTTATTTGAATTTCACAAAAAAATTGGTGACATAGTCGAGAGGAGTTATCAGACCACTTGCTTGAAGCAAGTGGACCACATAGTTCCCTCTCTTGAAGGGACTGTTTAATTGTAGTGGATGACAGGATTCCCAATTTTTTTTTTCTATCATGAACTTTCTCATAAAATTTGTTAGAAATACATTTCACCACAACTATCTAAATGTTTTCTCTATTGATTGGTCTTGCTTTTTCCTTTGTACACCGCCCAAACCATGTTCATCTCCACATATAATTACTCTCTCTCATCCTCTATTGCTTAATTCGCCCAAACCCACGAAATCAGAAGTGGGCATATTCTTTCAATTACGAGTAGAACTTCCCCATACAAGCCTGAGATCGGTGACCAATCTTGGAACACTAGTTGTTTGTTCTTTAAAAGGGTGAATTTGTTAATTTTTAATAATTATGTACCAAATTTGGTCGATAAACAATACTTAACTTTGTCCATTGATCAAGAAATTTACCCAAAGATCCCAAATAAAATGTAGAACAGGTGGTTATTAATCGTTACTAACTGCGCTATCTGTGTAACCGCTTATGCGATTAGAAAAAATTGTTAACCACCTTGGCGAATGCCATCCTTAACAAATAAAGGTTTGATACGGATACAACAAAAAACCAACTTATATCCAACTTCTCTCCTACTTGGCATTTTAAAAAAAAAAATCCTCTGCTTCGGCAATGACTTCGACGAACTCACCACTCACCAGCTTCATTGACAACGACGACGACAGGAACCACCGGCAAACTCACTGGTGACAGCTGGGTCACAGCAGACCTAGCCGCTGGGTCTGGCCGTGACCTAACTGTGGGTCACCATCTCCGATGACTCTGGGTCACCATCTTCGACGACCTGGGTCACCATCTCTAGCAACTTTTCTACCAAATCCAGCCTAAAAAATCGATTCTAATGCCTCAAAAATCAATTCTAATGCCTAAAAACTTGTTTATAATGCCTCAAAACTTAATTTTGGATTCAAAACTAAAACATAGAGGGGAAGGTTAACCCTTTTTGGGATTTTATCATCCTAAAATTGAAGCTATTTTATCACCCTAAAAGTCGTCGGATCCATGTAAAAAACCAAAGAAAAAATCGGCGAACTTACTGTTCGTGAGTGTTGCAAAACCAATGGCCAGTTCTTCCTTATCTTTTTTCTCGGTTTTCTCTTTTCTTTCTTCTTTAGTTGAGAATTGGCTGCATTAGTGATGCACAAATTTAATTGTACTCGCCAATTGTATGAGTCGTTTGTAATACAGCGGGTGTGCAAGTGCAAGGTTGGACCCACAGGGAATCGCATTTGCTAAAAACCAATTTTAAAATGCCTAAACTAATATTACCTTAACCTAGTCCCAACATCAAATAGGTAACGTGCGTAAAAATAAACTAAATTAAATGCATAAAGAAATAAAGTAATAAAAATAACTAAGGTCCCTAATCCATCTCACAACAAATTAATTAACATATAAACATGCTTAGCTCATATTTATTAAACATCTATGCTACTAGGCATATTCTGAGCGTTAACACATTGTTCATATTTCCGTCTATCGATGAAGCTCATATGTATATCCTATTGTTGTCACAAAATCTTGTCGAACTACTTGAGGCAAACACTGTTTTAAGAGGTCACAATGGATATTGGTCCAAAGACGAATAATCCGATGTATCTCTGGTTGCAATGAGTGTTGACGTTTGATGATTTGTAAACAACAATCAACACACTTTTGTCACTTAAAATGTATTGAAACGAATAAACATAAATCTAAACGACAGAAAATACGAACTAAACATGAATATATATAAACAAATCCATAGTGAAGGGAATAAGAGACTAAAATAAAATAACTAAAAGCATTAAATAAAATAACGATGTTTAGGAGTGTTTATAATGAAGAACAATGAGGTTTTAAGCCACTGAGGGCGCCTCAACTCGTCTCCCAAGCGTAGGGAATAAGAAAATACAAAGGGTCCTATTTATAAACAATTTTAATGTGCTGTCTGTCGCGTGTCTGCGTTCGATCGTAGGTGGTGCGATCAATCGCAGTCCCGCATGCGTTCGACCGTGCGTAGTGCGTTCGACCTAAGGCTCGCGTGTATGTTCGACCATGGACTGTGCGTTCGCACGTCCTGCGTTCTACCGCAGCCTTTGCGTTCGACCACATATAACGGCGCAAGCAAGTTAGCGATGGCGGCTAGGGTGACGCGGATTTCACAGGCTGACGAGGAGTACGTTCAAACGTAGCTTATGTGGTCGAACGCACCAAGTGCATTCGAATGCACTTCCAGGGGTTTGATATTCATCTTGGCTATTTCCACGCTTTTGACCATATTTCGATTGCACGGACCTGCAGCACACTAAAACACTAAAATAACACAAAACATTATATATTGATAACGCTAAGAGCCTAACGAATATAAATTAAGGTGTCTAAATAAGCACTTTTAGGCACCCATCAATTAGGGTGTAGGTTTTTTTGTGCATTTTTCCCCTTTGTGTGAGGTGTCCTTCTCCTATTGGGTGCTGCAAAACCCACATTTTGCCATGTAGGAGAGAAGGTTGCCATGTAGGAAAGAAGTTGACCATAAGTTGGACTTTTGTTGTGCTTTTAACATTTTCCTAACAAATAATATATGTATAATACTAGAATTAGAATAATATTAGAGGTTTGATACTGACACAACACAAACTCAACTTATGTCTAAATTCTCTCCTACCAGGCAAACTTCTCTCCTACATGGTATTTAAAATAAAATAAAAAATCTTCTGCTCCAGTGACGGCGACGACTCCGGCGAACTCACCAACCACCTGCTCCGGTGACGATGACAACGACGATAGAAACCATCAACAAACTCACCGATGACGGCTGACCCACGGCTGAGTCTGGCTGTGACCCAGCCATGGGTCACCATCTCTAGTGATTCTGGGTCACCATCTTCGGCGACTTTTCTACCAAACCCAACCTAAAAAATCAATTTTAATACCTCAAAATTTGATTATAATGCCTAAAAACTTGTTTCTAATGCCTCAAAAATCGATTCTAATACCACAAAACTCGTTTTTAATGCCTCAAAACTTAATTTTGGATTCAAAACTAAAACATAGAGGGGAAGGTTAACCCTTTTGGAGATTTTATCATCCTAAAATTGGAGTCATTTTATCACCCTAAAAGTCGTCGGATCAATGTGAAAAACCAAAGAAAAAATCGGCGAACTCACTGGCCATGGGTGCTGCAAAACTATCGGCCAGCTATGGATCTCGTTCTTCCTTCTCTTATTTCTCTTTTCTTTCTTCTTTAGTTGAAAATCAGCTGCATTAGGGTATAGGTTTTTTTTGTGTGCATTTTTCCCCTTTATGTGAGGTGTCCTCCTATTAGGTGCTGCAAAACCCACCTTTTGCCATGTAGGAGAGAAGTTGGACATAAGTTGGATTTTTGTTGTGCCTTTAACATTTTCTATAATATTAAGAGTAATGATATAAAGAGGACTAGAGTCCTCCTAGAGTCATCTCAAATGTGATGTGACATTTAAAAGCATCATTCAATTTGAGATGATTATTATTGAATTTTAATCTATTGATGATTTTAAATGCTACATCACATTTGGGATAGGACTATAGTCATCCTTATATCATTACTCTAATATTAACAGAAAAATCTTAAAGGCCCAACTTTGGGCCAAGTTTTGTCTTATTTTTTTAATTAAAAAAAATGAAAAAAATGTGTGAAGCAATAATATTTTTTTTTTGTCCTTCTTTTATTTGATATTTTTTAAAAATAAAAAATGGTATTTTTCTTCATAATAATGTCATTTTTTTTTAAAAAAAAAAACTAAATGAAAGGACAAAAAAAAAAAAAAAAATTATTGCTTCACACAATTTTTTTCATTTTTATTTTTTAAAAATTTAAAAATAAGGAAAAAGTTAACCCAAAGTCGAGCAAAATAGTTGGGTCCCTATTATCCTCGTATTAATATAAGGATAAAATCATATTATGACTGTGACAGTTAAAAGATGAGGATAAAATCAAGAGAAAGTGATGCCTGCAAAACACCACTTTTACAGCATCCAATCCCTAACTAACACCACATCAAAAACTCTAAAAACACACTAAAATAACATAAATTCTAATGCACTGGATTGCTTTGAGGAAGAAAAAAAAGAGATGAAAGAATTGGAAGGATGAAGGGGCAAGACCCACACCAGAAGGCCGAATGGGTCTAGCGAGACCTACGCCATAGGTTTCGTTGTGGGTGGGTTTTGTCGTGGGTCATTGATGTACCAAATAAAAGAACTCGCAAGTGCAAGAGTCGTATGCAGTAAAATGCGCGTACAAATGCGAGGTTGATCCACAGGGAATTGTGTTCTTGTAAAAAAAAATCAATTTTCTATTTAAATCAATCATATTTTAACCTAGTTCCGCAGTTGGTCGTGCAATGGTAACAAAAACTAAATTAAATGAGAATTTAAAGAACAATGAAAATAAATACTAAGGTTTTCGAATCCACCTCGCCAAATCAAACAACATACTCTCGCATTTTACACATACAATCGACAATAAAATGCATTTTAATAGAGTTCAAAAGTCATGAACATGCATATAAAATCATTCGATGAATCCATCCGTTAAAGAATCACAACGAATATTTAATTGAGCTCAAATCATCCACTGTATTCGTAGATCACGATAGATATTAGTCTCAATCTAATCACTCGATGTACCCCTAGATTAAACACAAAGAATATTGAACAAAGCATGAAATCACAAAAGGTGCTCAATCACATAAAGTAATAAAGCCATGGAATTGATTTTGAACAAATAAAATATCAAAGTGTTTGTATAAAATCATGATAATACAATTGTTTATCATTGACGAGGCTTCATCTTCGACCTTAGTTGAAGGTTTAGCCTCTCATGAAAACAACAGACAAAAAACTATCAATTGAAATCATTGAGAAAATAAACTTACAATCAAAGCATTTGCAATGACCTAGGCACGACAAAAGTCGTATTTTTGCTCTCTACGACACCTCCCAACATCCGGTTTACAAAAGAAAAACATATATTTATAATAATATCTAGGGTTTTTTATGAGAGTCAAATAGTACATATTTGAGCCGCTTAACTTATATTGGTTAGGCTCTTAGCTGTGTCATTTTCTGATGATTTTGTTAGTTTTTGGTGTTTCAAGTGCATTGCAGGTCACTGACATAAGAATGCGGTTAAAGGGTGAAAATGTGCATAATGAAGGAAGAACCCCTAGCGGTGCATTCAACGCATGCACATCGCGTTTGAACGCGCATGCGTTCGAGCCTGAAAGCGCGTGCATGTCCACATCAGCTGAAACCCTAGCATTTCACGTTGAAGGGCCGCGCCGCACGGAGCTTGAAGCATTGCGTTCGAACGCACATATTGCAAACGCACTCGTGATGATCTGGCAAGACGCGAAAACCCTAGTCTTAGTATATATTTATCATGTTTTTCTTTTGTAATATGTTGGGGCGCCAGAGAGCAAAACACGAATTTTGTCGTGTCTAGGTTTTTGTGAACGCTTTTTGATTGTAAGTTTATTCTTTCAATGATTTCAATTGATAATTTCTTGTCTATTGTTGTCATGAGAGGCTAAACCTTCAACTAAGGTTGAAGATGAAACCTCGTCAATGATAAACAGTTGTATTCTCGTGAAATTCTACACAATTTGATATTATATTTGTTCAAAATTAATTCTATTGCTTTATTACTTTAAGTGATTGAGCATCTTTTGTGATTTCATGCATTGTTTAATATTTGTTGTGTTCATGCGGGGATACATCGAGTGATTGAAATTGAGACTAATATCCATCGTGATCTACGGATACGGTGGATGATTTGATCTCAATAAAATACTCGTTGTGATTCTTTAACGGATAGATTCATCGAATGATTTTACATGCATGTTTATGATTTTTGAACTCTGTTAAAATGTGTTTGATTGTCAATTTGTGTGTGTAAATTGCGAGAGTATGCTGTTTGATTTGGCGAGGTGGATTCAGAAACCTTAGTCTTTTTACTTAGATTGTTATTTAAATTATCGTTTTAATTTAGTTTTGTTAAAATTGCACGACCAATTTCGAACTCCAGGAACTAGGTTAAAATAGGATCTATTTGAATAGAAAATTGATTTTAGCACAAAACACAATTCCCTATGGATCGACCTCGCATTTTTACGCACTTTACTTTACACGACTCGTACACTTGCGAGTACTTTATTTTTGGTACACCAAATTTTGGCGCTGTGAGAATTGTTTGTTTTTGTGAAGATTGATTTTTTTTGTTTAAATTAATTCTATTTTTCTACTAGTTATTTATCTTTCTGCAAATTTTATTTCATATTATTATTTTTATTTTATTTGGTTCTGTTTTGATCTAATAAAAAAAAAAAATTGGGTTTGTGTTTTTTTTTTTTGGTGTTTGAAGGAAATTTTTGCCGAAATGATCGAGCGTAACCCGGCAATTAAAACGCACTTAACAATTTGTCCTCTTGAGCATCTATCAAATCTGAAGCTATAATCATTGGCAAAGACTCATGAACCTAGGAACTTATACTTAAGACTATCGTAAAGGCTTAAGTTCCTTCTTCGGGGATCGTATCTCTCCTTCTTTTCTTTGCTCTCCAAAGGAGCTGTCTCCAAAGTGCCTCTCCTCGCCCATCAATTTATCCAAATCTAAGTCTTCACCAAACCGAGCGAGGCATGCTTCCAGTGGGGTCTTCTATGCTTGATTCTTCTATTACTTCATCCAATCTCCTCAATCAAGCATACTTGATTCATTTGGTCATAATCAAGTGGTTGTTTTCGATGTGAAAATATTCAACTCCACCTCATATTACCAAAAGAAATCTTCATGACCCCGACCTACAATTTATCGTATTAGCCATAGCTAAAAATGGTCGCCCTAGAATCACAGGATCTCGGCCTATCACTTGAATCGCTTATGTCCAAAAACAATGAAATCCACGGGGAAATAAAATTTGTCCACCTTAATCGTAACATCCTCAACTATTCCCTGTGGAACCTTCACAGATCGTCAAGAAGTTGCAGTTGGTCATGGTTGTGGGCTTCAGCCTCCTAGCCCTAATCGCAAATAGACAGTAGGGCAACAAGTTTACACTTGCTCCTAAATCCAACAAGGTTCCCTCTCGATCCGGGCTAACTCCTATCATGCAAGTGATTGTAGGACATCCGGTCCTTATACTTGAGGGGTAACTTGCATTGTAGGATAGCATCGACCGCCGATCATGAATGCCTTTTAGGGACATTCGTTTTCCTCTTCATCGTGACCAAGTCCTTCAAGAACTTGGCATAGGAAGGATTTGCTGGATGGCATCCAAGAATGGAATGTTTATTTGGACTTGTTTGAACACCTCCAGAATTTCCTCTAATTTTCCTCCATTCCTAGGCGCTTGTAATCTTTCAGGGTATGGTGCTTTTGGCATAAGCGCCCAAGAAGGTTCCTTTACAACTGGGGTGCTAGTAGATGGTTCAGCATCTTCTTCCTTTTGATTGTCACCTTCTTCCTCTTTCTGTTCTTCTTCCTCAACATCATCTTCTTCTGGGTTCACCACCTTATTGTCCACTCTCTTCCCTGACCTTGGAGTGACAATCGCCTGCACATGCTCCTGATTTGATGAATTTCCACGTGCTTTAGGGTTGTTCACTGATTGGCTAGGGAGCTTTCCCTTGTCCCTCTCACCCAAGTGATTCGCTAACTGTCCCATCTATATCTCCAATTTTGAGATCGCCTGGGTGTTCACCATGGTAGACTGCCTCATGTCACTGATTGATTGACCAGTCATTTTCATAAAATCTCTCATGGTATCTTTTAATGACTGGTTTGATGAGGTTGGGGCTTGGTTGGGGGCTTGATAAGATGATGACGCTGATGAGCCGAAAGGCCCTTGATTTGGGTAAGAAGAAAATCCTGGGGATAATGTGGTGCTCCCCTTGATTGGTATGGGTTGATTCTGCTTCAAGAAAAATTGGGGTGATTCCTCCACCCAGTGATTATATGTTTCGAATATGGCCCATCTTTTTGAAAGCTGCTGAAAGCGCTCATTCACTGTTCCATCTCAAAACACATCGATGGACAATTTTGTGCTTGGTGCATAGGACTAGCACAAACAGTAACAACTCTCTCAGGAATGTGTTTATAGCATTTACAAAGCTTTCCTACACTCAGCTCGTCCAACCTTTTCACAATTGCATCCATCCTTTGAGTCAACTCTTGCTCACCTTTTAGCTCCAGGATGCCTCCTTTCTTGTCCTTCGGCAGATTTATCACGACAACTGGAGAAATCCTAGGCAGTTCTGTGTGTTGGTAGCAATTTTCTCCAAAGCTTTGTAGGCCAAATCTCCCATCAAATTCAGTAATGTCCCTCCATTCATTAGTTCAATCATACTATGGTTGGGCTGAGACAGCCCTTGGTAGAAGAATTGTACTAAACGTCATTTCTCATATCCATGGGGTGGACACTTCATCAACATATCCTTAAATCTTGTCCAACATTCCGTGAATTTCTCATCCTCATCCTGAGTAAAGGAACTAATTTTCTTTCTTGCATCATTTTTACTCTGGACATTGGATAGAATCTGTGGTAGAACTGTTTCAACAGTTCTTTCCAAGACGTAATAGAACAAGGCGTTAAGGAATCCAGCCACTCAGTGGCTCTGTCATGAAGGGAGAAAGGAAAAAGTCAAAGATTGACAGATTCCTCTGAGAAGTTTTGAAATTTGGTTGTGGTAGTATACTCTTAAACTTCTTAACATGGGAATAAGGGTTTTCATGATCTAAGCCATAGAAAGATGGTAGCATCTGAATCACATGTGGCTTAAAATCATAATGAGTGGCATTAGTTGGTGGTAACACTATGCACGAATGGCTACTGACCGCAGTAGGTGCCAACAATTCGTGTAGTGCTGTCTTGAAATCCAACTCATACATTCGTCTATGCTCCCCATTCCCAGCTCTCGCATCTTGGAACTCCTCGTTCTCCTCTTCCTCATTCCTTTGATTTTCTTCGTGATGTTCCACCCGTGGCTCCCTTTGATTATCTCCCATCTCGGCTCGAGCTCGATGCGCTCTCCTAATGTTTCTTTCTAAGTCGGGATCTAGTGGTGTTAATTCTAAGTTCAAGGATCGCCGACCATGCATAAACTAACAAAAATTTAACTAGAAACTAAGGAAAAACAGCAAGCTAGATAAGCTAAAAAGATGCAACAAAAACAACAAAAACCAGAGGAATAAGATAGAAAAAACAAAAACAAAAAATATGCACAAATAAACAGAAAAACAGAACTAAAAATAGCAAGATATGCAGCAAAATATTTAACACTAACCTATCACAAACATGTGAACCAAAACCAAACTAATTGAAACAAATATAAACAGATGCTGTAAAAAAAACAGAACCAGTATTAAAAATAGAGAACAAAAACTAGCTAAAATCACAAAAACAACAATAAAAACAAGATAATCTAAACACCTAGCAATTAAAACTAATTAACTAAAACGAAAAATAAACTAATCACAACTAATCACAGCACTCAAAATACTCAAAATAGGTAGTTTAAACAACTAAAATAAGTCTAACAATTAATTGAAACAAAAGAAATTTAAAAACAGAACATACTGCCTTTGGTATGTTGATGCAGGAAGCAAAGGTGCGCCGAGCCAGGAAGACGCTCATTCAGACAAAGAAGAAGAATATGGCAGTTTCTACAAGTGCGTTCAAACGCAACTTAGGTGCATTCAAACGCAGAAGTGCACTGCGTCTCTGTCAGGGGTCCGTGCTCGCACGCAGGAGCGTGATGGGCGTTCGCAGCTGTGCGAACGTTCTGGAATAGGCAGCAGTGCATTCGACCGCAAGATTGCATTCGACCGCACTTTCGGGGCCTGATGTGTCTAGAAACCAAAACAGAAAACTAAAAAGGCTAAAAATTAATCTATAAATTAACGAAAATAAACTAAAACACAAAATAAAATATGAACAGTAAAAAAAATGAAGAAAAATAAAAACTAGTAGAAAAATAAAGTTAATCTAAAAACAATATCAACTAAAACAAAAACAACCGTTCCTCGGCAACGGCGCCAAAATTTGATGTGCAAATTAACTTACACTCGCAATAGTACGAACCGTTAGGTTGTATAGTGTGCGAAGTGCAGGATCGAATCCACAGGGAACGGAGTGTTTGCTTAAGAAATTAATATTGCGATTAAACTAACTCTACTTTAACCTAGCTCTGAATAATATCAAGAACACTAAATTTGCTTTAATTAAAAGCTACACTAAGGAAAGGTTAACGTATGGAAAAACGACTAAAGTTAAAGATTAGCCTCACCCCGTATCAAAAGTTAGCTTAATACATTAAATACCAATTTTTTCGTCTTCGCAGTTAAAACCCTTCAACACACTCTATTGTCGTAATTTGACACAAGTCAAACCCAAACAATGTGTTTAGCGTTAAGGAGCTACAACAAGTAATTGCTTATTGATAAAATCATCCACTATATCCTTGGATCACAGTGGATATTGAATCAATAATTATTCACTTGTTGTTCACCCGGCTTGGAACACATTGTAGGATGACTATGATTGCATCAAAGATGACAACCATTTAACTATTTGTCACGGAAATTAAATGACGAGTGCGGAAATGTAAATGACGGAAAATAAAAGCATTTAATGTAAAGGCAAGAAATATAAGCTAAGGGTGAGGCATCATCTTCAACCTTAGTTGAAGAGTTTAGCCACCCATTAAATAATAAAGCGAAATAAAGATAAAAGATTGCATAAAATAAACTTTAGAGTAAGTGTTTACAAATAAAATGGGCAGAGTATGGCCAATAGTGGCAAAATACTCTCTAAAAATCGCTCAAGAAAAGCTCTCTCGACCAAATGACCAAGGGACCTATTTATAGACATCTTTGGATAAAGGCTGCGTTTGAGCAGCAGTCTTGCGTTCAACGCGCCATTATCCAGCGTCAAGCAGGCAACACGGTCATGTAGATAACTGCTAGGGCCGGCTGCATGAGACGCGGGCTGACTGGACTGTGTTCGACCTCAGCTCTGCATGCGACAGCCTCTGCTTTCGAACGCAAACCATGCATTCGAACGCACTTCAGAAGCTTCTTCTCTTCACTTTATGTCTGTTTTGCTCCTTCGGTCGAGATGTGATGTAATGGCCTGTTAATTACAAAATACACAAAAACAAGTAAAATTATTAAATATTAACAAAGCTAACGGCCTAACAAACATAAATAAAGGGGTGTGAGAAAGCACTAAAAAGTACTTATCAATATACATAATGCCACAACATTTAAAAATTTTAAATAACATGCAAGGTTAACAACATAAACACTATTAGACACTTTGAAATCTAATTTTTACCTTGAAATGGAGATATCATATTCCAATTTTTATGGCCTCTCAATTTGTGCAATTTGTTCTCAATTAACAATGTCAACCATCGTTCGGGACTGCAAGTAAACTATTTTTTTTTATATTTTTTATTTTTTCAAATCCTAAAATTCACTCTAAAATTGAAATGCACAAGGAAAACAATAAAATTTCAAAGCAATAAAAAACAACAACAATAACAAATTGAATAGCCATTAACTAAGCTAAGTTCAAAACATAAGAATTAAGAAACCAGCACAGATCCACACAAATTAACAAAATCAAAACAAATAACAAATCCAAAAAGCATCATCCAAGATCTAACCCCAGATTCAACCTCAAACACACATCTCCATACACAAATGGTCGTGTATACATACCTTTTGGAAATCTTGGGGAGCAACACCAGGGAGATAGAAGCAGTGCGCAGCATGGACAAAGAGCAAAGGTATGTATGGCCGGCCAAGCGCCGTGGGTGGCGTTTGGCCGGCCGGTTCTTGGATGGTGGGCGTTGTCAGTGCTGTCCGCTGGTGGAGTTCGGCGAGTGACGTCGCCGATGGTGGAGCTCCATGCCAAAAGTTGTTGGTGATGGGCGAAGGTGGAAGATTGAGGGGAAAGAGAGAGCAGCGTGTGAAGAGTGAGGAGGAAGGAGTAGAGGGAAAATGAAAATGGATTCACGCGTGCTTTCAAGCTTTTTTTTTTATATATATAAATGGGTTAACCCATGACACGTCATACAATGCGGACAAGAGACGAACAAATTGCTTCTCCCAAGCATTACTCATTTTCATAAAAGAAGCATAGGCTAGGTTGAAATGGATTGGAAGAATTTGAATGATTTGATTGATATGAGGAAAAAAGTAATAATGTTTTGTATAGAAAAGTGAAATTTTTTGTTTTGTAGTGATTTTTTTATTTGAAAAATGATAAAAAAAAATTATTGATATGATATAAAAAGTAAGAATATTGGGATTGATTTTGAGAAAAAAAATTTTGGAGATTTTACAAATCTAATCCAATCCATACACAAATGGAGCCATAATGCTTGGGGTCGCAACAATCATTTTGTTCCTCATTCTTTGCCACAAATCATTGTCCTCGGGATCTGAGCTACCTAAACCCCTTGGGGATATGACACGTGCTTCCTTGGTATGATACATGCGTATTTTGCATAGTTAGGTTTCGAGTCCATACTAACAAGCATGGTTCCCACGTTCGTTGGTGAGGGAGTGGGTGTCCGATGTGACAACTATCTTCCTTGATTTGACGTTTACTTTAACTAGATTTATGGCTATTTGTTTGTAAAGTCCGGACTTTACAAACAAATAGCAGACTTTTCGAGGACTACATGTCACTTCAAGCCAACCACGGGCCATCGATGATTCCTTTACAAGCCTCTCAACTAGGGACTCATGGGTGTGTTTGGGAATAATATAAGTGTCTGGAATTGTAGCAGATTTGATTGATATAAGGAAAAAAGTAAGAATGTTTTGTATAGAAAAGTGAAATTTTTTGTTTTGTAGTGATTTATTTATTTGAAAAATGATAAAAAATGATTGATATGATATAAAAAAGTAAGAATGTTGGGATTGATTTTGAGGAATTTTTTTAAGACTCTCAAAGTCCAGGCAAATTCACTATTGGCAAACGATGCCCATGCTCTTGCAATGACATAGGGGTCGTTGATTTTGGAAGTCACAATCGTGGGGGTTATGGCTTCGGGGGTTAAGCATTACAAGGGTCGTATGTTCAAAAGGTTGCAAGCCTTGGGATCGCAATCTCGTGGGTTGTAGACTATGATGATTGCATGCTCCAAGGGTTTGTTCCTATGAGGTAGCAATCCCAAAGGTCGTGGACTCAATGGTTGCTATTTTTGAGGGATGAGGGTTTGGTGGTTGTGGACCTAGGGGCAGCCGGCAGACCACATGATGGACTAGTGGGCCCGCGGTAAAGTGGGCCCTTGTCCCAACAATAGAAATCATATATTGACACATAACTTGACTAAAAAAAAAAAACTTGACTAAATAAAGTCTCAATCATGCACTCGATTTTTTTTCGTAGTCTTAAATAATAACTCGTCAATAAAATAGATGATTTTTTTGTCAAACCTCTCCAACGTGTACCCTAAAAGAAAATTTAAAACAACAAATTAATACTAAAAAGAGCTTATAAAAAGAAGTATATATGTGTGTGCGTGTGTGTATACACGCACGGAAATTGAAAAAAGTTTGTATTTTAGACTTAAGATTGATTTCTTCTAGAATGAACCAACAACAAGAAATTGCAACAAAAGAAACGAGTTCTACTAGTTGTTAATCTATCATTTCAAATAACACCTCCACTATGTTTATCATCTTTGGTCTATTAGTTGGTAGCTTTTCAATGCATGAAAGAGCAAGGTCAGCAATTTTCTCAAGCTCTTGCTGATCATATGATGGCTTCAAGTCCGGGTCTAGCAAATCACCGAAATTTTTCTCTTGAAAACATGTTTTGACCTGCAATTGTAGCCATAGTTGAAGCAAATCACATGCCACTAAAAACATTCGAATTTTGATACGATATTAACCACGACTCAACTAAACTCACCAACTCAACTGTACTTTGTCTCCCTCTTGGTTTAATTGGTTGATTGCTGAATTCCCAGAATCTTGCCCTGCATATAAGCTCCAATAAGACAATGCCGAATGCATAAACATCGCCTTTCTCTGTTGCCCTACTTGAGCTAAAATACTCTGGGGCAATGTAACCTGGCGTTCCTCTAACAGATGACGTGGAGGGTTGTGACTCCTCATGATTCAGGGGTTTTATCAAACCAAAATCAGCCACAACAGCCTCCAATTCATCGTCAAGCAAGATATTATCTGGCTTGATATCTCGATGAATAATCCTGGGGTTACACACCTCATGTAAATAATGTAAGCCTTCTGCTGCTCCCAAGGCAATTCTTTTTCTCCTTCCCCAATCCAAAGTTGGCCTTGCTGCAATGGAGATTACATATAAAAGATAAATTAGTATACCATTTTTGAAGACTCAAAACATTATTTTATATATATAGTCAACTCTATTTACCTGCCAAACGAGAAGCAAGACTCCCATTAGACATGAAGGGGTATATCAATAATCTTTCGGTTGTTGTGGCACAAATTCCAAGCAATGGAAGAACGTGTCGATGCTTGGCGTGATATATAAGCTCCACTTCCCTATGAAATGCATCCATGTCCTGAAAATTATTTATGTCATTTAACTTTTTAATGGCCACGACTGTTCCATCTTCAAGGAGACCTCTAAAGACCGTCGCATAGTAACCATTTGCCACAAAGTTTTCTGTACTAAAATTATTGGTGGCAACCTCAAGTTCAAAACACATTTTTAAAAATAAATTGCCTCTACACATTTCAAAGTATACAAGTTAATATGAATTGTATACATGTTAATAGCAATTAAGTCATTTTCAAAAAAAAAAAAAAAGCAATTAAGTCATATATATATATGTAAGGTTTTCTAACCTCCGAGATCAGTGGAAGGTTCCTGGTTGTGTCCTTGCATATTCCGAAGGTAAGGGGCTGATAAAGCGATAACACACAGTATTGCAAGACAAACAACAGCCATTACAACCCCTAGTGCAGTTTTTACACTGTTGTCTCCGGAAGGTGGAGAGACTTTATATGCATAATTAAAGAACAAGAGGGTCAGTTAATCATAAGAAATTATAAAAGAAAAATAAAGTACATTTAAAATTAAACATTAAGCCAATGAGTAAAAGAAACTGGGAACATGCAAAACCTTGGTTACTTGGTGGGCCTACAGGAACACTGCATAAAAAATGAAATAAATAAATAAATATTGAACAAAAACTAAAACGAAGAAAAGGAATGATCAAGTGAGGCTTACATGTGTGTTCTCGGACTTGGATGTATCTTGGGTATGGGACCAGTCAAATCATTATTGGACAAATCCCTAGAAAAATAAGAAAAAACTTTATGAATATTCAGAAATAAAATTCAAGAAGCAGTTAGTTTTAATCTTGTTTGTATAACAGGTATCAATTCTTTTTAGCCAAATGATATGGTATATATTAAACAAAGGTTTTGAACTACAAAGATATCGCAAGAAAGATGACGTAAAAATAAATAAATATATATATATGCTTAGTAGGTTAGATTGTGGATGACTATATTAAACTATAAAGATAAATAGTTTTTGTTATTTGGCATTAAGAACGACAATAAACAGACTATGTCTTCATTGAGAGAAATCATATATTTTATAGAATAGCTGAAATCTCTCTTAGAATAGCTTAGAATTGTAACATCTAGCTTGAACCTATGTTTTTTAAAGGGTAAACTAGTTTTTTTTTTTTTTTTTTTAAAGATATAATTTTAAACACTGACCCATCATTTTTAAAAATTTCACTGTTTTTTTACTTAAGAGTGAACCCCATAGTTGGTTCAGTGACTTTCCTCTATATATATATGGCTGACATTGTACGTAAAGAACAGCGCTTATGACCCAGATAATGGATACTATTGTCAAGAAAGAAATCTGTCCCTCTCTAATGTCGAAGAAACTGATGGGGGCAATGGGGGGTGCAGTCTTTGAGGTGGCACTACCTATTGTCCGTCAAGGCCATTAGGGAGAAATTGGAGATTTTTTTGGATGGATGCTCTTTCTGGTTTTGTACTCAAGATCCATTTTGATTGATTAATAGAAGAGTCAGTGATTTCATTTCAAAAAAAAAAAAAGTGAATCGGTCATTAAATTGGGTTGAGTTTTGTGGGGATTTCATTTTGTCGGTGTTTAATTATGTTTCAAGAATTTTCCTTATATGTCTCCAAGAGATAGCTCAATCGGTTAGGACCACACCTAATAAAGCGAAGGTCATTAGTTCGAATCACCTTCCCCTTCTTGTGCAAATATGTAAAATTATGGGTATAAACGTCATTGTATAACTTTTCACATTTTTAATTTGACGGAGGGGTTCAAATTAATTGCAATTGAAAGTTTAAGGGTGCAAATTGAGATATTTTAAAGTTTGGGGGTTTGTCAAATCGTGTGGAAGTTCAGGGGTATAAAGTGATGCTCTCCAATTTTAAAAATACTGTATTAACTACTCATAATTGGCCAGACAGGTCATAAAAATTAAAAAAAAAAAAATCTTCCATATAGATATGTGTTTGTTTTGTATTGAAATATTATTGAAATCACACTAATTTTCTATATTATAATCAATGTACTTTTTTTTTTTTTTTTGACCATAAATACTTTTGAAACACTAAGAAATATTAAGTATTGAACCTTATGTGAGGATTAATTTTGACATGTTCACACACAAGCTAGGGAAGTAGGATTCAAACCAGTAATTTCTGTTTCATCAAAAGATTGAGCTACACCTTGGGATTATGTGAGGATTGATTTGATTGCATTAAATGTTTAGTGAAAGATTTTGTTTTCATAAAAAAAAATATTTTTTTTAGTTTGCTTTGTATTTTGTTTAGAATTATATGAATTTTTATTTGCATTGAAATATAATAGGTATCGTACTAATAATATTATAAACTAATGTTTTGATAATCAAAATCCACAGGTTTTCTTCTTGCTATTATTTTCATTTTAAACTACTCACATGAGAACAAATATTTTATCACGTATTAATTTATAAGAATAAATTAAAATTAAGAGTCTTATTTTTTTCTTTAATTCATTTGAATCTTTTTTTCGATTTTTTTTTTCATTTGTATAATTTACTCAAATATTTTTTGGAATTTTGACAATTTTGTTGCTTTTGAAAGCAAATAGAAGACACAAATTTTTTGATGGATTGTTGTCTCCAAAGAGATAATTAAGTATAAATATTGAACATGATGTGAATGATTTATTTGATTGCATTAAATATTGAATGAAAGATTTTGTTTTATTTTTTATTGATAAAAATAAAAATAAAAATTGTTATTTTGTATTAAAATACAATAGGTATCACACAAATATTATTAATGCCTTAATAATCAGAATTCAATTTTTCCTCTTGCTATTTTTTTTTTCTTTGTACATCTTTTTCATTATAAATTACACATATGGAAACAAATATTTTAACATGTTTTAATTGTTATGGATTAAAAAAAAAAAAAAAATTAAGTGTATTATGGTAGTATTGTTTTTCTGATTTATACATTAATGTAATGTTTTATATAACTTTGTATCATTATGCTTAATAGTGTACTGTTTATAACTTTACCGTCGTTATTACTAGTAATGTCATTTTTACAGAAAAATTCATGAACTGGTGTAGCTTTCTAAAATGATTTCTCTCACTATGATTCTGCACGATTCTTTTCGTTTTGCTAAGAAACTTTTTAACTTTTCGATTATTGTAGCTTCTTGAAGGTTCTTCTCTGTCTTTCTCTCTCATTTAATTCTATCTTTGTGATTTTGTTTGATTCTATGCATAAATTCTTATCAGCCCTTTCTCTGACGAGGAATATATGGAGTTTATTCGGTCTGTGGTTTCTGCAGTTTCGCTCTTCCTTTATATTAATTATAATCTTAACTATAGTTATCCATATGCTACTTAATACATGTTTCATTGACGTTGTTTCCATTTGAATGTGTCAAAACTTTTTTATTCTTTAATTTGATTCATCTGGTCTATAATTGTTTTTGGTGGACTTTACTTCTTTTTTCTTTTTCTTTTTCTATTTGGTTTTAAGAATTGTACTGTAGTATTTCTTTAATTTATGCGGTTGTGGTTTTATATATATGTGAATCTTCTACAGATGGAGAATGTTGTACTGTATATAGACTTGGTTATTGGTGGGCTGTGATGGCTTGATATATATAATGATTGTGGTTGCTGATAATTCATCAAAAAATAAAAAGAACTCATTTTTGTTTTATAAGTAGTAGTGTTTGATTTATGTGGTTCTATTTAAGAATATCCCATACATTTTAAGGGAGAGAATTAAAATGTATGATTAGGTTTTATAATCTTTTATTCCCAACCAACTCTTGCTTTTGTTCCGATCAAGAGTCAACGCCACTCTGTTGAAGGCTTACTTCAACATCTGTAACTCCACAACTCCAATCAGAACCCTCAAAGACCTCTCTCATATCAAATCGTGTATTGCTTTGCTAGAAAATTTTCACTTCAATAGGGTCAGTTTCTCTCTCCCTTCATGAGATTTTTGGGGATTAGTTTAGGTTTTTTGCTAGGAAATTTTCACTTTGGGTCAATTTCTCTCTCTTTGTGGGATTTTGGGGGATTAGTTTGATCATTATGTTTTTGTTTGTAAATGCTCATTACTCAACAACGAAAATTTATGTTCTTTTCTTTGTGTTTTTTCTTAATATACAATTGTCAATCCTAGTAGCGACTTGATTCCAAAGCCTATTAAGTGTAAAAATGGACCAGTGATGGAAGGCTGCAAAGTGAGGGGTGTGGTGGTCATTTCACCTCCGATACCTAACTTAGAATTATAAGGGAATGAGAATAAATGGTAATAGAGTAATGATGATGAAATGAGAATAGTAGACATAGAATTCATTGTGTCCTTGATATTGTTGTGTGCTGTTCCTTTTATAGATGGAGCTTGAGAGTGAGAGTCCTATATTGGTAACCACCCTTATAAAGTGTGATGTAGTTGTTTTGATAATATATTCTATTGGAGCTATTTGGTGGGATTGAGTTTGTTGAGAGGATCAAGAAGGAGTATCCTTGAGTTGACCGAGTGTGTGAGTCATTGCAAGACTCTTACTTCACTTCCTTGATTGGGAATGGTTGCTCAATGAATATTTTCCATATAATCTCTGTAGAGGTTGTGTGGTGATTTCCAGATGTACGATTGGGTTTGTTAAGCTAAGATTGGGTTTGCTGAGCTAAGATTGGGCTTCCCCTACTATTGGACATGTACGATCTTATGTCTAACGCACAATTCTGAGGTGGATTTGGCTGTAACCGTTGGCTTCCCTCTCTTAGGGCTTTTGATTATAAAGATTTCATAAGGCCTTTACTGAAGTATCTTATAAGCCATGGGCTTTTATTCATAGTGTGCCTCAGTTTTGGGCTTTTGTAAGGGGAGAAGTATTTTGTCTCACCAGTAGGAATTCAATTTCTTGGGAAAAATGCTAATTCTGGGAAAGTTTGCTGAAAAAATTTGAGAATATTTTGGACATTTATTTGGAACATTTTCAATCTTTTATTTTATTTCACTAAAATTTTAAACTTTGATTTGTGAGAGTAGAACTAGACACACCATAACATGTTGGATCTTAGATTTTTGTTTGTTATATTTTATTTGGCATCCAATTCAATCAACGAATTAATTGGCGGCTTAATTGGCTAAAAAAATGAATCATGCATAAAAAGAGAAAAGCATAGCAAAAAGAATACATATTACTTACAGAGACCGAAGGTTTGGCAAGTAGGACAAGTTACTAGGAACTTGACCTACCAGAAAATTATGTGAAAGGTTTAGTATCTCTAGTTTCTGGAGTCTCCAGATCTCAAAGGGAATTGATCCGGATATATTAACATTTATGAGGAGCCTGCAAAACGAAATATTATTACTCTCCATTCTCTCCAGTTCTCTTGAAGAGGCTTGCATGATAGAATATTAACGAATCAAAAGGTTTTCAATAGAGGTGTTCAAATAGGCGCCAACCACTTATAACTACTAACTGCAAATCGTTAATCGCTAACCGCTTTGGTAGGCAGTTATAAAAAACTGTTAACTACCTAGAACAATTCTAGTTAGCGGGTAGGGAAAAACGGTTAATAACCGGTAACCTCCTACCCATATATATAATAATATAAATATTATATATTAATAATAATTACAATATAACATCCAAAATAACATATTTGGCCGTGTATGATTATATGTATATAAAATATAATGTGGTATGTGATGTTTTGGCCCAAGCCTTATTCAAAAACATTGCTTGGCCCAAAAAACATGTTCTTTTCTTCTTTTTTTTTTTGGAAACACTTTAGCCAAATAAGCCCAAAAAATAGGTCAAGTGATGGCCCAACACAATTAAAAAGCCCAAAAGGCCACATTAAAAAAGTGTTTATAAAACCGCCGGTTATTGGCTTGAATAATTCCTAACCGTTGGTTATAAAATAATCGTTAACCGCCTAGGCGGTTGCGGTTTTAATTATTAAAAATCGATAACCACTCAAGACGATTGTAGTTAGTGGTTATAGCCAATAATCACAACTGTAACCGCTTGTGCAACTGTAATTTTCATAAAGAGATGTACTTACAAATATTTCAGATTTGTTAAGTTGCCGATGTACGGTGAGAGAGTTCCAGCCAAGTTTTGATCTTGTATGTTTCTGCACCAAAATCATAACTCAACTGTTTAAAAAAAAAAAAAAGGGGGTCATTTAACATGCTACTAACATGTAGGTTGGACTGATACTAACATGCTACTCACTGAGCCGTCTAAACAATAAAGCCATTGAAAACCGCATGGAGACTCAATGGGTGACCAGCTCTTCACAAGAATTTTTCTGAATCTAGGAACGAAGTCTAATGTGCATCATTGCCTCAACTGAAAGAAATAAATTATTTTAAATAATTAACTTTTCCGATCTATTAATTGGCCAATAAATTTACTAAAAAAAAAAAAAAAAACAAAGTAAATCATCAGGCATACCCTCTATTGCAGAAATATTGGAGGTGTTGCTCACAGGAGACACTGCCATTGACACAGTCTTTGTGGGGTGAGATGATGTAATCAACAGAGTGTAGATTGTGGGGAGTTTAGGAGGAAAATGGTATAATTTGAGTGACTTGAAAATCAAATGCATGTGAAATGAATTAATGAGAGAAACATACCTGCAGATACAACAATCATACTCCATACGAACAAAGAAATTAATATTTTTGTCATCCTCTCCGTCTATATATATATCTCTGTGCCTTGCAAAAAAAGATTCAAGTCTATAAGAAATAGAGAATGTTAATTCTGTGCTTGAAAAGAAGACTGAAGGGAGAGGAAATATAGATGCATGGGAGTTCGGTGCAGTGGTGGAGACAAAGGGGGACCCCGGGCCCTACAGAAATTTTCGAAAACAAATTGTTTACCGGTAGTTTTTTACATTTTTAAGTCTTTTTCATTATAGGTTTAAAGAAGGCATGTAAAAAAAATTCTGTCACGTCTCTTTCAATTAAAAAATATATATATATTAAAGGTTATATACTTGTACATTATTGAATATAGTGATCATTCAATCACATTGAACATTATATGAATGCATAAATTAAATCATATATATTAATTTTAGTTTGATCCATATAAATTAAAACATGTTAAAAAATTTGTTCCCATAGATATAAGTTTAAAATGAAGAGAAGTATAATGGAAAAAAAAAAAAAAAAAAAAAAAAACAAAAGAAGAAAAAAGAAAACATACATAATTTCTATTATCAAAGTATTAATAGAAAATTATAAAGAATTTATGATATTGTTGCTGTAGTGCCTATTATATGTCAATACAAATACATCTCATATAAATGATATAATTATGAAATTTCAGGAAAAAAACAAAAAAACAAAATTTCATTTTTTAATGAAAACAAAATTTTCTAATGAAAATTTAACCCTAATTAAATACATCATCTCGCATGAGGTTCAATCCTTAAATATCTCCTTAATGTTTCAAAATAGTTTCGGTTAATTTTTTGCGCAACAATCAAATAAATTTTTACCTCCGATTTCAAAATGAGGAAAAAAAACTTTCAAAAAAATCAGAAAATTCGATTAAATAAAAAAAAAATTTAAAAGCCAACTAAACATTCAAATGAATTAAAGCATAAGACCCTTAATTTTAGTTTAATCCATAGAAATTAAAATATGTTAAAATCTTTATTCTCGTAGGAGTGTAGATGAGAAGAAGTAAATATATATATATATATATATATATATATATATATAGCAAGAAGAAAACTTTGAATTTTTTATTATCAAAATATTAATAAAAAATTGGCAAGAATTTCTAATATTGTTAGTGTAATACATATTATATTCCAATACAAATAAAACTAATATACTTCTGAAAATTCAAAAAAAATAATGTTGGTAGTTTTATATTAAAAAAATGAATGAAAAAAAAGGCGTGAATATTGGAGCACCCAAAAAACAGAAACATTAATGGAAAAATCTGACATAAACTGTTATAAAATTTGATATTCATTTAGAAAATAACCCTACTACTAATCAACAATGTGCATTACAAAAATAAAATAAAATTAAAAAAAATAAAAAATATTTTGGAAACAATTTTTTTTTTTCACACTTTCTTACCTAATTTATAATACCCTTTAAAAAAAAAAAAACACTTACACATTAAATTATTTGAGATGAAGGTGAAGGACGAGTGTTTCACCAGCTTATTTGATATAAAGTTGATTTCAAAATACAAGAATTGAAAAGTTGTTGCTTTTTGTTTTCTTTTTCATCCACCAAGGCACCAACACATTTCACGGTTTTTAACATGTACAAAAGACATTTGACCGGAAGACTTTCTTAAAATGGACTTTCTTAAAATGGAAAGAAAGGCATGTGGATGCATGGGAGTGAGGATTCACTACTGCACTGCTGTGTCCTTTCAACAAGGGATAGAAGCCGGTAACTCGGTAAGAGATATCATTGTCTCTGGTTGCGTGTATCCACTAATGAAGTGAGTCTGTTCCCTATGTATAGGAATCGGTCTAAAAAATCACAAAAAATCTTCTACAGCAAATTCTTTATATAATTTCCTAAACAATAATATACTACAGTAAAACCTTATATATAAAGCTCAACTGTAATAATCCTCATGATTATTATAATCATAAAAAAGACCATCTCTCTCCTCTCACAGCTTTCTTTTCACGTGGGTCCATTATTTTTCTCTCTTCTTCTCCTTTTGATCTTCTTCATCTAAACTCTCTCCCGCCGATCAGGGCCAGCCCAATAGCTAGGCCAGTTAGGCCATTGCCTAGGACCCTCAATAAATAAGGTCCAAAATGTTTTATAATAAGGCCCCAAAAAAATTTAATAAGGCCTATTTTTTTAACTTAAGGCCCAATTTTTTTAAAATAAGGCCCAAAATCTTTTCCTATAAAAACTTAAGGCCTCTAAAATAAGGCCCCAAAAAAAATTTCATAAGGCCTACTTTTTTAACGGTCGGTGGTACGACCGTTAGCACCGAAGCCGAAACTGCTCAAGAAGACCAACAACGTCAGCGTTTTGGCGTTCGAGATCGCCGGTCTGATGTCAAAGCTCTTGCACCTATGAGAGAGAGAGAGAATAAATTAAATGAATAATATACAAAAAGTAAAATAAAAAATAATAATATTTTAATGATATATGAAAGCATTTAGGAAAACTATTATGGTGTATTTTGACATAAGAAAGAATTTAAAAAAAAAAAAAAAAAAAAAGGACATAAGGAAGAAAAAAGTAGTTTGAATCCTTAAATGTAGAAAACAACACAAAGAAGCTGTTGGGAATGCTCTAAGATTTGTAGAAAAATTGATGGGCAATTTTTCTATTATTGCCGGGGATCCGAATCCCCCTAAACCCAAGTTCCACCCCTAGTCAAATGGTCAAAGTTATAATCCTCATGGATCATAACCTTTCTCAAGGAACAATCCTACGTATAAACAACAAAAATAAATAATAGTCTTCAATTTTTACTTGGTCCCATCCCATGTAATTGTGTACAAACCCTTTTTTTGCAACTTTACATTGGACTTAATTATTTGGGTATAACGTAAGCAATGGAGACCTTTTGCACCCTTGGAAGTTGGACAGCGACTCCGTCTTATTAATTGTTTAAATTTTAAAAGCGTCTAAAAAATAAATAAATAAAATATTTAATTAAAAAAAAATTATTATTATTTTTATGCATGAAATATTAGTTGGAGTTAATTAGTTGGATGGTGAGCTTATGCATAGAATATTTTGGATAATTGTGTACCTCTTATATATATGCAAAGAAAGAAAAACATGGCCCCAAAAGCATAGAAAGCCACGTAATTAAGAAGCTTCTTCCTGGAATGTATGTACTTGATGTCAGGAATTCACTTAAATTACTTCGGCTTTTCCATTGCCAACCATCCTTAGATTTCCTATGGCAGCACCCTAAGATTCTCTTTTGTAAAGGCACACTTTCTACTCAAGCATGCATACCCATATGTGCACTTGGACAGACTGTCTCCACAGTGTCGTTTTTGGATATTATCAGATCCATGATCACGTACGACATCAACCGGAGAGAGCTTTGAGGGAAAAATAGCTGTGCTGGTGGTAGGTGCACCTGGGATGAACTCATTGAGTTGGAAAGAGGCCAAAACAACTGTGGTGATGTCCATCATCTTTTTAAAGCCATACAAAGAGTGTTTAAAAACTAATAATATTGTATATCCGTAGACATTAAGTAATTACCTAGGTCGGTACTTAAGTGGTCAAATTGCACCCCCTATATTACTTCAATCTACCATATGACATTTGCGTGTCGGCACAACCCCTTTCTTACTCTCTCTCACACTAGCTCTATCTATCTCTCTCCGGCCTCCTTAGTCCTCCCCCCAACGGTGCTACTGCTGCCACACCAGTGGTGCTTACTCCTCCCCGGCCAGGTCTCTCTCTAACCAAAATAATCTATGATTTGTGAAATAATTCTCTCTAGATCTATCATTTGTTCTTATTTCCAGTTCAGGTCTCTCTCTGTCCATGTTTTCATCACTTGTAGTACGTAACTTAAAGGTTTTCTAATATTCTTGTTGTCTGTCAAGCTTTCCATTGCTCTGCACGTCAATGATTTTTTAAATAATTTAGGCAATGGAAAAAATGTCAATGATTTTTTAAATAATTTAGGCAGTGGAAAAAGTGCTTTGTAGTGATTTAGCATCCAAATAATCAAAGTTACATATGCTTCTTCTACCTAACAACGTACAGTAGTTAAATAATTAAGAACAATGACTAGAGAAAAATAAAGTTGCCAATGTTCTTTTTCAACTGGGGTCTCCTTGCCCCATAAACAAACTTTAAGTGTCCAGCGTGACTTCACATGTTCAATCCCATACGGAGGTGTAAGTTGTATTTGATAATAAAAGAGAGAATGCTGAAATTTACAAGTACATGAGTACATTTTGATTCAACCCACCAAACCGCCATTAAGACCTTTTGCAAGGGGTTTTACAGCCATTCTAATAGATCAAAATAAGTTGGCTGTATTTGTTGGGGGAGTGACAGCTTTGGCAACAGGGGTTTACACAACAGGGTATGTGTTAAAATCATAGTATAGGATTTGAATATGTTTTTCTTTTTATGTTTTGCTTGTGCTTTGTTGCCTTCGACAGCTTAGATTATCTATTTGGTAATCTCCATGATCTGGACTTGTTATTGGCCATTCCTCTTTCTTTTTCTTTTGTTATTGGACTTGCTTGGGCCGATCATGACCAAAGAGGAGGATCACCTGATCGATTAGATACCCCAGTCTCAACCCGGCCAATAGCGATCAAAGGGCTGAATGGATTAGATAATAATTATATATGTACATTTTGACGTCTTGTTTCTTTAATTCGGCCGAAATTATGATTTTTGTTCAAAAATTTCCACTTATTCTTGTTTTTATTATTTTATTCTTCCGAAGGAATTTAATTTATTTATTTTTAAATGAAAAATGTCACAAAAATTAAATTTATTTTCGGAAAAATTTTAATTCTTTTGTGTCTGTCCAGAAAAGCCAAATTGGATTGGACCAATCCCCCTACTAATTAATCTCTTATGACTTGGCCCCAAAAATAAGACTAATTAAACTGGCAATATATTTGACCATTCTCTTCTTAATTTAAAAGGCTCATTAATTTTAGCGTTAATTTGGACCATTTGTGATCTAATGAGAATCGGATCAAAATACACTTTTGAAATGTTCTTAACATGTTCTTACAACCATATTTCCAGAATTTGTTTTTTCTCTCTCTAATTTACAAAATTTTGAGCTATTTAATTTCATAGAAATTAGGAATTAACCTAACTAATAAATGCTATTAATCGGTTAGGTTTCTGTGTGATATAGGGGGCGAAATTTGACCATTTTAAGTACCGACCTAATTACTTAATTAATTAATGTCTAAGGAGATACAATATAATTAGTTTCTAAATACTCTTTATATGGCTTTAAAAAGACGAACATCACAACAGTACGTTGGACACTTCCGAGTAGTAGTGTATCTGGTAAATTCCCAGGCGGGCCCCATGTTGTTTTGGCCTCTTTCAAGCTCATCCCATGTGCACCAGCAGGTCCAGCACAGCTTTATTTCTCTCAAAGGTCTCTCCATCTGATGCCATAATCATTCTCTTTCTCTCTAAAGAAAAGATACCATTTGTTCCTCGGTATCATGGCCATAAATAAACTTGTTTCTGACTTAATTAATTAAGACGAAAAAAGGTTCACAAGTGGGAAGATATATAATTATATGGAGCATTACTTGAAGTGGGCACAAGCTTTAGCCTCAGCATGGGGCCTCATGTTAACGTTGCTTCTGGCCGGGTCTCATTTGCTGCTGCCTCAGATAGGTATAGCGCCACGGCCAGTAAACGTTGTACTGCTGTCCTTCCTGGAGTTTGTTGATTAATGCTTCAGTACTCTTGCTTCGATCGATCGACTCAAATTTTGGATTCATATATATTTTCTTTTCTTCCTTTATTTGACTTAATTCTTGCATGCCATGATATTGTTTATGAGGTTAATTCATGAAATCTGCTTACTTTACACCCCGTTAGTTTTGGTTGATTTTTTAGAGTAATGTTATATAAAATACACTACAATCCCACCAATATCAATTCAAATATGATAGTAATTGTGAGTTTCTTTAGCAATAATTCAGGTCGGTTTGAGTTTGTAATTTTAGAAAATGCAATCTAAATATAATAATTTTAAAATGCGCAATTTAAAAATATAAATTTTAACAAAACACTTAAGCATTTCACAAAATTACAATTTATTCTTTAAAATCTTAATTTAACATTTAAAATTATGCATAAAGGTCAAAAGGAACACACGCTCCCATCCGTCAACCACATATTTACAGAAAGGTCAAAGGAATTGCAAGAATTGAGGGATAATTTTACTATCTCGAGGTCATATATATATATATATATATATATTGGATAATAAATGGAAATTTGCCCATTCTTTTTTGAACCAAGGAACTATAAAATTAGTTTCGTACTCAAATCCTCGAACTCCCAAGACGTTTCATTTTAACAAGACGAGAATATTTCCCAGAAAATCAAAAGAATCAGCAACGTATACAAGAAGAGCCATAGGAGCATGTACGTGTATAATCATTGGATAATTAATTTCGTTGTAATCGAAGATACAGTAAAAAGAAACAATATGTGTCCGCCGGGAGATGGCAATTCGTGTACATTTAGGTGTCAGATTTGGATCATGTCAAGGTATGAGTATAAGATTATATAGATCAATTATAATTCGACTCATTTAATTAAATAGTTCAAACCCTTCAAGCCTAATTTTTTAATTTTGTATTGAATTCGTGTCAGATTTTTGGGTCATATAAAAAATTACTAAACATTATGTCTCATGTTGATATATGAGTATAAGAATATTTAGGTAAATCCTAACCGGACTAATTTAATTAAACTAATCAAACTTCTCAACCCTAGCCTCACATCTAGAAACCTAGCCTGTTATGCAAATACCCATGCTTATCCAACTAACCAATTAATTAGCTTATTGTATATCCAGGTGGTAAACCCACTGGTGGCCTAGAAGATATGGCGATGTTAAGTTTTAATGAATGCTGCTGCTGAAGCCTATGCTAACGGTAGAGGTGGTGGCTTTAAAGCCAATTCAATTTCTTTCGTTTGAATAAATTTTAAGCTCCAGTAAAACGTTTCTCTAGATGACAAATAAACGTACACCGATCGAAATTAGATGAGAAATAGGAGTACCATATCATTTTCATTGCTACAGACTATTCCAACTGAAAGGTTGATGGCGATGCATGCAATCTTCTTCTTCTTTTTTATTTTTATGTAATCATCATATTCTTATAATTGTTATATTTGTTACATAAATTAAAGAAAAATATTGGTGGAGTAGTTAATGAACATTATTTTATTATGTTTTTAGAATATTTACTATACAGGGCAATCACCTACGTACATTTTTCCAAAGTTTTGAATTTTCAGTGTTTAATATGATTAATTATCATCATAATCCGATAACAACCAATAACGATACCGTGGGGAGAGTCTGTCTAGTTGCACAAGACATTAAAAGAGATGGTATGCACGCGTGAGTAGATCGTAAGTGTTCCTTTTGTAAAGGGAATCCTAGAGTGCATAGGGAATCTAGGGATGGTTGGGCAATGGAAAAGCCAAAGTTAAAGACCTAGCCATCTCATGCTTCTGGTTTAGCCACAAATGTGAGTGGCATTTTCCCAGTGTCTGACCAAACAAGAAATTCTTCCAAGTTCGCAGAATCTCAAACCAATTACCGGAACACAAATTGGGAGGCAGAGTCTCGGTCAGGATCAAGAAACTGAATCTTTCCATTTTGTCCGAGCCCCTGAGCCTGATGAATGCTTCCGGTGAAGTTGTTGAACGACAGCAGCAACACCTCGGGTTGATCGCATGGGTCATAACTTGAAGCTTTACATTCCCTTTTCCCCCTCTCCGGCTTTCAATTAAAAAAAAAAAAAAACTTGAAGCTTTCCATTCTCGGGTTGCTGAAGCTCTCGAGAAACGATCTTGTTGGTAGGATTCCCGCTTCGATAGAGTAGGCTAGAAATAATTAATATATCAGATGTGAGACATGTACGTAAATAAATACCTTTTTTTTATTCTAATTTGCTGATTCTACAATTTCTTGCGCCGAAACACAAAGGTCAAGGTGGGTATAATTAATTATCTATTAATTATTCTTATTTTCTGTTCATGTACGAGGTTGTTTGGATTTGATCAACTGCATGCACTGCCTACTTAACTCAACATCGATCATATTTGTAATGCGATGTGCACACCAATATTTTAATGTTATTTAACTATATTGATGTCCAATTTAAATCATTTGTTGTTAAAAATGGCTCGCTGGAGTTTTCTTCTTTTATATATATATATAAAGGAAAAAGACTTTTGAAAGCATTGGGTGTTTGAAAAACAAAGATAACTATCAACGGATGGTCAATAATTGAGCATCTTATATAATAAATAATAAATACAGATTCAAGAGAGAAAAAAAAAAAATCCACGTAGGCGCGTGCGTATATATATAATCATTGACTATTATAAAAAAAATCGCACTCGATCTGTTTGAATTGTTCCGATACAATTGCTCTTTCACATAAATTATATATATTTACATAAAAACAGCCTACAGGCAGTTTAATTATTACACTTCGATTTCCATCCGCTTCAAGGCACTGCTATCATCCTTAGAATTTAGATTGGCCATTCAATCCCTAGCCTCTACCTCCAGGGCCGGCCCAACTGCTAGGCAAGTAAGGCTGGAGCCCAGGGCCCCCAAAATTTAAGGCCCAAAAAATTTTTAATAAGGCCCAATTTTTTTTTAAAAAAAAAAATTAAAACAAATGTAAGGCCCAAAAAAATGTTAATAAAGCCTAGAAAAAAATTCATCAAAATTTAAGGCATCTAATCATAATAAATAAGTAATTTAAAAGGGCCCAAATGTAATAAGGCCCCAATTTAATAAGATCCGTGATAAAATAATAGCAATTCAAAACAAAAAAATTTATAATAAACCCACCCATCCGGCAAAGGCACATTCGTAGAGCACACTACATAAGGCCACAAGCACAAGACTCTAAGTTTTCAAGCACAATGAGAATAAAACATTATTCATTTAGGGACATAGGCACAAGTTGCCGCACAACAGACACAAGTAAAACTCTAAACTCTAGAGTGTAGAGATAATTAATAATGATTGTTGACTTGTTGTACAGTATGTTTTACATATCAAGGGCCGAACGAAATTCATTACAGTATACAAAACAGCATAATGAGATTTTTTCTCCAAAACCTTCAATCTTCATCTTCCATTCTTCGTGCTCAAATATTTCTCTCGCCCAGGTTTTATTGTTCAATTTGTTTCATTGTTCCTTTAACAAATCATGTTCTATTATTCAATTTTTATAATTTATTTTATTATAGTCAAAATATTGTTTTGATAAATTGTATTTGTTTAATTTGTTAATATTTTGAATCAAGTGTATCAAAGAGGTAGGGATTCATAAAAAAAAAAAAATTAATTTCCTTTTGTAACATTTATTTTTGTGCTTATGATTTTTCTGGTGGGTTTTGAATGAGTTTTTGACAATTTTTTTTGTTGGTTTTATTTTTTCAGCTCATAATTAATTTGCCAAATCAGTTTTTTTTTTTTACATGTCCATACAAGAGGGGGGGGAGGGAGGGGGATTCGAACTACTGACTTCCGCTTCATTAGGCGTGGTTCCAGCCGATTAAGCTACCTATTGGGGAAATAAGGTTTTCTAGGAGACATTTTTAATTAAAAATATTAACAAATTAAACAAACACGATTTAAAAAATATATATATTCTAACTATAATAAAATAAATTACAAAAAATGGAACAATAAAACCTGATTGAATCTTAAAGAGGAGTTTTAAATAAAGAGTGCAGCTGTTGTCCAGTCAAGGCAGAAACAAGGGGTTTTTTGCCTTCCACTCACCTACTGACACCTCATCACCTATTAAGATACAAAATAAACTTGGTTACACATGATAATAACCCAATCAGAAACAATAAATTTCCCTCCATTCCACCCAAACAGCAAATTTCCCCCCATTCCACCCGATAAAAACAAAAAAATTTACCAAAAATTTCCCTCCGTTTCCCCCATTCCACTGCAGACATCCCTCCTGGCAGACGCCCCTCAGTGTGCATCACGCCTCCCGCAAGGACGCGCCACCTCCCTTGAAGCTCACGCCTTGACTTTTTGCACCACCGCCCAGTCGCCCGTCTAGCTCCGCCAAGCCCACGCCAGACGCCGCCTCCAGGTTGCATCCGCCTCCTCCTCCCGAGACGCGCCACCTCCTCAGCTCACGCCGCCACTTAATACAAACCAGCGCCGCCCGCCTAGCTGCTAAGCCCGCGCCAGCTACTCGACCTCACCATCAGCCGTGAGGAATTAAAAAATCATTCCTCCACCGGTGGGCAGCTGGATCGACGAGGGTCGGTGGGCACCCGGATCACGATGGATTTTCGCAGCCGATTTCTTCAGGCGATTTCAGGCGGAGATGGCCTCCGTGGGGCGTGGGTGGGATCACCGCGTGGTGCAGCTGATTCATCCGGCTGGTCATGGCGGTGGAACGCTATTAGGCGGATCTTTGACCGTGGGTGGAATCAATTTGTGAGAGCAACTGCTGTGGATTTTGGAATTTTAAGAGGACGATGGTTTCATTTTAGGAGGAGGGTGGTAGAATCTAGTGTGTGTAAGTGTATTTTGTAAGTTGCAAAAAGCTGAGTTGTCATATTATGATAGGTTGGGTGTAAACAGGCTCCTTTTTGCAATGACCGAACTGAAGATAAACTCTTAAATAAATTTATTATTAGCAATAAACAAAACATTGAAGATAATTTAGGTGAAAAACTAATAAATGAATAACGTATTTGTACAACATGATATTAATGAGGCATGCATTCCAGACAAGAAGTAAAAGTAACGGATGAATTACCGAAGATATACAGAACTGCTTTTTGTCAAATTAAAGAATACCGAATTTGTATCGCAGCATTAATGTTCTTTCATTGCAAACAGGCAAGTGATATGAAGTTGTGTATTATCATTTCTTAATCCACTTCTCTTAAATACCAAATACAGGAATAGGTGAAAGGAAAGCAGAAATATGCATAGCCAGATATTATTAATGCCCTGAAGAGACTGAAGAGCCAAACAGCAGTCTTCATAGAAACTTGAAATCTCAATGACGACAATCATTTGAGAGGAAATTTGATACTGAAGACAACATAAGAGTATCTTACTTGATTCAACTGGGGAAAAACGAAGGCATTTAAAGTGGCTCCCCGGCAAGAGACACAACTGCAGCAGCAGAGAGGAACTGGGGCAAGCTTGGGTCAATAATCCCAGAGGCAGCATCGTGGCCAACACAGCCAGAAGTGGAAACAGGATGGAGGGTTGAGTAACGATGAGCTTCCTTCTTTTTGTGGGGCTCTTAACAACAGTGATTCCCAGCCATCTTTGTGGTTGGTGAGGCACATGGGCTCTCCAGGGTAGAAATTGGAGGCCTTTGGACTGAATTTGAAAGGACCTACCTCTCTATAAATGTTTGTTGGAGCTGCTACAGCAATGGAAACCCTTTCTCCTTGTTGTGCTGGGAGATCAGCTGTTTCTGTGGCAAATCTGTGTGTGCATGCCATACCAGGAGTCTCTACCTGAAATTTGGAAGGGTAAAGCAATCATTAAATGAGGCATGTGGGTGAGAGTGATGGGTATGGTACCTTTTCAGAAAAATATGTAATGAGGTGGAGAGGGGCTCAGACGTTATTTTATCAGAACAAATTTTCCTTTTGGCTTAGCTTCTTGCAATTTGCAAACAAAAGATAGGCATGCAAGTGGAAGTATCTGATGAGTCATGCTTGTAAGAGAATTTTGGAAAAAAAAAGACATGTATCACCTACCAATATACAAATTGGAAAGAATCAGCAGTTAAACATTCTAAATCAAGAATCTATACCACAATAGAGTGGACAGCAGGAGTTCTCTGCTTCATTATTTGCAGTAATCTTAGCCCTCTTTTCCATGCTGGAACATCCATGCTGCGTTTAGCAGGAGGAGATCCTTAGAAGAAGTGAAATATCCCAGGATCAACATCATACACAAATATATTCTGTGATCAATATAGAATTAAAATCTGGCAATATATTTAGTACTTCAAATGTATATTCCAAGAGTTAAATGGTTTACAAGCCAATATTGATATACTGGAATAGAAATTTTTTTGCCCTCACAAACAAATGGAAGCAAGCTGATAAATTTTGCTGACTGCCATTGCTAATCCATAAAATACCAGATCAATTGTGTAAATTTTGTGATAGATAAATGGAAGCTGTCATAATCACTAACCAAAGCAAGAATAGCAATAGAATACTAAACAAACAGCATAAAATTTGTAATAAATGAACAAACCAGATGGAACCAACCTGATTTCTTCTGACTCAATACTAACAATGTCACCAAAAATAAGTTCGTACATGTAGCGGCACTTTGCACAAGATACAATCTGCATAGAAGTACTATAAACTCATTAACAAGTATCATTCATTATCAACTCTTAACATTTTGGGTGCACCACATCTGTGGCATGAGTAGCATTGATTTCTACAAACTATATGATCCTAGGTATTCCCCACAAAGTTAGTAATAGACCAGATCATTACTGGAGCTTTTCTGTCTATACCTGAATACCATGTTGGGGTTGTGCAACAGTAACCGCTATCATACAACTTGGACATCTCACGACTTTTCCAAAAGGGACCTGCTAAACATCCATAAAATTGAAAACATTGTAAAGTCAATAACATTACAGTAACTGAGAGGTCCCATTTCCAGACTACAAACAGGAAGGTCATATTTTGTAGCTGAACTTATCAAAATGGATATACCCAGTAGAATACAAAACATACTGCAGAGAGATGGGCACAGCCAGCAATTAGAGTTTGATAAGGTACTTTTGATAAGGTACTTGGGGAAAAAAATCTCTAGTGTTTTCTGGCAAGGTATACCGCCAAGAGAGAGAGAGAGAAGAGAAGAGAAAATAAAAGCAATAGGCAAAAATAAATAAATGTAAAATTAGCATACCTCCTCCCAGGAGATACTCCCACTTGGCAAATGTCTTCAATTATCCTAAGAGCATCAGAAACCCTCAATGAGGCTGCAAGACACTGAACTAATGTTGTGTAAACGTCTGGCCTGGTCCACCTCCATCTCTCAACAGAAGGTCTATTTTCACTAGCACCTGCCCGTGTATAAGTTATCTAATTTATGTCAGTGCAGGAAAACTGAACATGACATTTGGCATGGGAATTTCTTATAACAACCTGAATTTACCAAATGCACTACTATAATCTAGAAACATCACTTAGACTAGCTCCAAGTCAACATATTTTAGTTTTACCCAAAAATAATCTAAGGCTGATAAATATTGCATGGGTGAACATAATGGATAAACCCAAAACCTCCTACAACCTCCATCCTTTCAGTGATAAAAAAGAATCTTGGAATTGGGAAGTCTCATCAGACACGGAGCTGAAGCGATTAGAAATGTTAAGGAGATCTTCTGAAGATAAACAACAGCAGCAGAGTTTGAGTTTGAATAAACAGAGGAGACCCAAGCCGTGAGATAACTCGCGAGAGTAGAATGACTAGAATTCTATTTGGTTGTATATTCTGTAAAGTTGTACAACGTGAATTGATGAAAAACACTACAATTGTAATAGACAACAACTTCACGAATCCAGTTAACTGATTGAGGCTTTTATTACATACCTTTTGTGTGATTTTGTAAGGTTGGCGCCACCTTCCAACCCAACACAAATCAAACACAAAATTAGAAAAATAGGGTTGAGGCCCTTGAGGGTCTGACACGATTTAGGATTGACAATTTTTGACAACCTGCAAACTCAACACAAACCTAACACGAAATTAGCGAATTAAGATCTAGGAATTTGACCATTAGGTCAGTCTCATAGCCTCCACACAATCCAAATCCCTCATGCGAACATGAATTTCCAGCCCTATGATTTCTTTTACAGAATAAATCTCAATTATTCACTCTGTCATCTCATTTATCAAAACTCATTCCAAAACAATAACAGCAAATCTGCACTTTCCAATTACTTTGGTTACTACACAATGTATCATGTTCTATCTGACCATCCTCTTGTCAACGTAACTCCAGTCTCCATTGAATATACTTTATACAACTCTTCAAATCCAAGAATGCACACAGCCCCAAAGATAGAAATCAATCATATATATATACACACACACACAGAAAAGAACATCACAAGTTCTGGGCACTTACTGCAATCCAACAATTCAAGTAACACCCAAAAGTTGTACCAATAAACCTCATACTTTACCTTGGTCGAAATGCATATAGACTTGTGAGGAGCTCGTAGGAGCTAGATGCGGAGGAGAGAGGGATGATGGCCGGAGATGGCGGCGAGAACGACGTACGGCCGCCGGGTTTAGCTCCGGAGTAGACTTCGTGAGAGAAAGAGCGGCCGGCCGGTGAGAGTGAGCTTGAGAGAGAGTATACGGAGTAAAAGAAACGCTAGAAGAAGAAGCTTCTAGGCCAGAGCTTGCAAAAATGGCGGAAAAAGAGAGAACGAAGAAAAAGAAAGGAGGGAAAACTAAAGCTAGCTGGCCCTCTGCGGAAAGAGGCAAAAATTTTAAAAAATACTGTAGCAAATTTAATGCGTGAGGGGGATGGCGCTGCAGGGGGAGCTAGGTGGGACGTCGCACGCTTGGCTCGAGGGGGAGGGAGATCCATTGGCACGTCAGATTGGCAGGTCAGAAAAATATAATATAATTTTTATATTTAAAATTTTAAAAATATATAAATAATTAAATATATAAATTTGCTCCATAATTTTAAATTTGTAAAAGCTAAACAGATTATTTAAAATTAATATAAATGTAATCATAATACATATATGTAATCAGAATATACAAATTTATATATATAAATAACCTAAAAAAATTAAAAGATATAAATAACCATATATATATATACCTGTTGAGAGGAGCTCCAGAGGGAGGACGAAGGCCGGAGATGGTGGAGAGGAAGCTCTTATGGCCGGCTGAGGAGAGACTTATAACCGGTCATGCTTATAATATATATGAAGCATATATGCTTAACAATATATGATAATATATTTTTATATATATGCTTAATTAAGTTAAATTCCTACAATTAATACATATATAAGCATATATATATATATACATCAATGTTAACCGGTCATAATGCTTATATTAAAACAAAATTAAACAACCTAGCTAATTAACTAACTAGCTAGTTTGTAGTCAATTTAACTTAGTATTATTGAAAACTTGAGCTAAGTTTGCTTTATGCTAAGTAAACTCGAGCAATATTACAATGACGTATTTACTTGTGTGTAATCTACATCATATATATGCATGTTATTTTCTATGTGTTTATTATGGAAATAATACCTAGATATCATTCAACAACACTAGCTAGGTATATAATTAATACTTAATTTTGGCTAATCTGGATCATATCCCTAAGAGTAAAAAGTAAGGGACATTTCTCCAAAATTTAATTTGTTCTTCAATTAATTAGTTGCAGTAGCTTTACTTAGTTAAGTAAAGGTGCCTTTGTTTAATTGGGAACCATTGGATTTAAAGCTGATTTGTGGTTATTCCAATGTTACATTCCTAATTGTATCTTTCTTTAAGTCTTAACCTTTTTTGATATCTTTGATATTAATACTTTATTTTGGCTAATTTGGATTATATCCCTAAGAGTAAAAATTAATGGTAATTTAGATATATTTGTTCTTCAATTAATTAGTTGCAATAGCTTTGCTTAAGTAAAGGTGCCTTTCTTTAGGAACCATTGGATTTGCATGAAGCTGATTTGTGGTTATTCCAAATATGTTACGTTCCTAATTGTATCTTTCTTAAGTCTTAACCTTTTTGATATCTTTGATGTTCATGCATATATATGGTGCCCTTGCTAAATGAGTTTGATAGCATGAAATCAAAGTCTCTAGTTGGGGCCAAAGACTTTCCAATGCTTAAGTTAGCATTTTTATTCAAATATAAATCAGTATGTGAATAGTAAAACATGTATTTATGGGGAGAAAGAAGGGTTAGAGAGAGAGAGCTATATATATATTGGTGTATTTCAAATATATAAAATAATATATCATATATATCGAACATATACATATTAATTATAGGAAAATGCTAGGGGTTCTCCTGGTGTTCTCTAGTCTTACGTAAAGCATGATTTAAAAAAAAAAAATTGTAGTGGCCTCTACCACTGGTTTTTTTAGGCATTAACACCAAATTTGAGGCATTAGAATCAAATTTGTGAGGCATTAGCACCAAAATTGAGGCATTAGTAACAAATTTAGGATGATCAAATCAATTTTGGGTGATATCATTCCTAAAGTGTTAACCTTTCACCCTTAGGTTTTAGTTTTAAATCCAAAAACAAGTTTTAAAGCATTAGAATCTAACTATTTACTCATAAAAATTAATCTATTAGAAAAAAAAACAGTACTACAATTTTATTTTTTCTTAAATTATGTTATACGTAAAACTGAGAGAACATCAGAAGAACACTACGGGGAGAACCCCTAGCAAACCCCTTAATTATATATGTACACATACATATATAATATATTCTAGCTAGCTAATTAAGTTAAATTTCTACGTACCCTATCTAGTTAATTTAAAGTTCTAAAATTAATAGGTAGTTAATTAGGATTAATTTTTTGTTCAAGTACTTTAGAATTTAGGTATGACAAATTATAATTAGCTATATACTAAATTTAAATAATAAATAAATTTCAAAAAACTCTGACCTACCAAGTTGTCAAGTTAGAATTTTCTAAACTTCTAAATTGCCAGGTTAGATCAATTATAATTAGCTATATACTAAATTTAAATAATAAATAAATTTCAAAAAATTCTAACCTATCAAGTTGACAAGTCAGAATTTTCTAAGCTTCTAAATTGCCAAGTCAGAAAATTCTTTGGTAGGTTAGAATTTTCTAACCTTTTAAATTGCCAGGTCAAAAAATTCTGACTTTTTAAATTAATACGTCATAATTTTCTAACGTGTTAAATTTGCCATGTTAAAAAAAAATTTAAAAAAATTATGACATGCCATTTAATGGAATGTCAGAAATTTCTGACGTTGCAAAAACCATGTTATTGTAGACACGTTAGAAAATGCATGTTTTTTTTCGTAGTGCGGGTCCAATCCCTAACCCACACAGAATTAGTTGTGATATGCAGGGAGAAAAATTTTGACTTTTTTTTTTAACAAATCTTCCATAATCTGGCACCTCTCTTGAATAGGGGGAAAGAGGATTTTGAATGAATGGCGGAACGGACAAAAAAGGGGGGTGTAAAATTCTTACATTGTTTTTACACCCTTCATAAAATTGAAAGTGAGAGATTCGTGCGACAAAATTAATGATAACCATCGTATCTTGTACAATGGTTTACATGATTCATAAAAGTAGTGCATGCACAAGAGACCGTCTAATTATGACCTATGTTAATACTTTAGCCATGGCCTATTACTTAGAAGTGATAGACGTGAAATTTTTTTATTTTATAGTAATTTATTATTTTAATAATAAAAAAAAATTAATTTATGTAATATAAGAAGTAAGAATGTTGAGAATTTAATTATATAAAGAATAGTAAATGACTTTGGTTTGGCTATTGCCAAACACACGCATGGATAAAATCTCTCTCTCTCAGTTATATTTTACATATCTTCCACTTATGACAAACTAACTTGATCATCTTATAAATGAAAAAATGGGTGAACAAATTTATTGTATGATTCCAAGAGCTTTTATTAACTGGTCTTGCTAATAAAAATTATTACAATAAATTTATTATTATTATTTTGAGACCTACAATGGGTCTATTAGACAAGCGAAAAACAAGCCCAAGAAATGACCTACAATGGGTCTTCATGCAAATCCTTTTGTAAAGATGCTTCGCCGCAGCTGCACTCTTGGTTTATGCAATTACAATAAGTACAAAATTTACATTGGCCTCTACAATCATTATTATTTCTGCACTGGTCGGGTACTTTTCTTAGCATTCTTGCCTCAACTCCCGATGGTAAACCTGCATATATAAACCATTTTAATTGTTAATATATCTCAAACTCACAATCCTTTTTTTTTTTGGTGCAGTACTAGTAGAAACCAACCTATGCTATACTATTTTAAAGGTCTAGATGAAAAAATTTCTCTTTCTCATGAAAAGTTCAAATTAAATATGAATACTTGAATAAAACGTAAATTTTTTATAGCACAAAATCCAAACCCAAGCGTTAACTTTACAAGTAAAATGAGATTGTGAGAATTATAAGAGCACTACTTACCAGTTGCAATGAGCAAAAGGATTGCTACAAAAGCTATCTTGAGTGTGGATTTCTTCATATCTTTTTTTATGGTGAGCCAACAAGGTTCCTTCTCTTAAGGATATACAAATACTCGGCGTAGGGGCTATATATTTATATGCATTAAGGGGAGACATCACTAAACAAGGTTTCCTAGAATATATATTTTCAAAATTTCAACAATTATTATCAAATTATGATTGGGGTTTCTGTTATAATTAATATAAGCATTTATCACTTTTCAAATACTGAAAATATTATAAATATTTAATTGGCAATGTGACGAAATTTTAACAATTTAATTTTAAGTACACGAATGATTGAGACTACTTACATGCATTAACGAAGGCATCATTATATTAAACATCGTATCAAGATTTTTCACAATCCCGAGAGTTGTTATCAAATTAAATGGTTGATATATAAGCATTTATTACTTTTCAAATGAAAGAATACTAAGTTAATAAGTATTTATAATTGGTAATATGATAAAATTCTAACAATTTAATTTGAAATCAATGATACGATTGATCATAAGATATATTATAAAGAAGGCTGGTGTACATGGTAGCTATATATATATTAAAAATGTAGTAGGTGAAATACACTTACAATAATTAGAATATTTGTGTACGTATTATATTTTATTAGAAGAAAAAACCTTAATTGTTATATTCAAGTGATATTTCTTTGAGAAGTAATCTGAATTTTTTTTTTTTTGGGAAATATATATATATATATATATATATATAAACTCCAAACTTCCAATTATTTGTAATATAGCCTTCAAATGTTTTTTTTTTTTAAAAAAAAAAAGAGATCAATATTTATTAATCAAGAAAATCATCATCAAGAACACTGTTTCGAACATATAGTGGAAAATTCTCAATCCATAATTGCTCCTTACACATAGTAGGTGCCATCTTTGCAAATTGCAATCCTATGGGCCACCTCATTTGCCTAACGCTTCACATGACAAATACTCCACTGTTGAACACATTGTAACATCAACTTCGCATCATTGATCAGAGTACCATAGCGGCCCCATGAACATTCCTCTTTGCTCAAAGCTTGAACAACTTCCATAAAATCCCCTTCTAAGATGACATTGTCCAACTACATTATCACGCACAGTTCTACCATTTTACATGTAGCCAAAGCTTCGGCAGTTGTTGGATCTGTCATAAACATTCGCAAGGCCATAAGAGTTGCAACAATATATCCGTTATGATCACGTGCAATAATACCTATCACCATTTTTTGCCCCTCCTTGTCAACAAGAGCATCCCAATTAAGCTTAATAACACCAAAAGAAGGCTTTTTCCATCTCTGAACATGGTTAGTACGTTGCGAAACTCGTTGAACACATCTTCGCGCCTCGGCTTCCTAGAATTGCGTCATTTGTTCTTGGGCCATCCTGTATAGTACTGAGGGAGATTGAAAATCACCACCAAAGATCAATCTGTTCCTACGCAACCAAATAAGCCTCACTACTACTGCCACTAACTGCATTTCATCTTCATCCACCCGCCTACTTAGCATCATCCATATATTAACAAAAGAGTCATCAGAGAAGAGGTGCATTTATGAATTTATTTCATGCACTCTGTCCACACGTCCACAACAGAAGGGCAAGTACACAAAATATGTGCCACCGTTTCACCATCCCTCCCACATATGGGGCACAACAAATCAGAAACTATACTTCTTTTAAGGAAGAATATAAAAAGTAAGAATGTTGGGAATTTAATTATATAAAGAATAGTAAATGACTTTGGTTTGGCTATTGGCAAACACACCCATGGATCAAATCTCTCTCTCAGTTATATTTTACATATCTTCCACTTATGACAAACCAAGCTTGATCATCCGTCTTATAAATGAGAGAGAGAAAGAAAGAAAGGTCAAGAAAGTTTATTGTATGATTCCAAGAGCTTTTATTAACTGAGCTTGCTAATAAAAATTATTACAATAAATTTATTATTATTATTTTGAGACCTACAATGGGTCTATTAGACAAGCGAAAAAATGAGCCCAAAAAATGACCTACAATGGGCCTTCATGCAAATCCTTTTGTAAAAGATGCTTGGCCGCAGCTGCACTGTGGTTTTTGCAATCACAATAAACACAAAATGCATTACATTTGCCTCTACAATCATCATTATTTCTGCACTGGTCGGGTACTTTTCTTGGCATTCTTGCCTCAACTCCCAATGGTAAACTTGCATATATAAACCATTTTAATTGTTAATATATCTTGCCAAATTCAGATTGAGGACCCATCACCAACACACCACATTAGCCCTTCTTGTTCAAGCAGTAACTTTTTAGAATTCCAAATTATACGCCATGCAAAAGAGGATCAATTCCCCAAACAAGATTCAAGGAATGTTCCCCCCGGGTAGTATTTCTCTTTAAGCACTCTTGCCACCATTGAATTAGGATTTTGGAGAAGTCTCCAACCTTGTTTGTCCAGCAAAGCCATATTGAAGCTTTCCAACTCTTTGTATTCCATTCCACCATTCTCTTTGGCCATACTCAATCTATCCCAAATCATCCCAGCTATTTTTTATTTTTATTTATTTATTTATTTATCATTTTCCTTATGTCCTCACCATAACTTTGACATCATGGCATTAATATCTTTACACAAAGTCTTGGATAGTTGGAAAACACTCATCGAGTAAGTTGGTATAGCTTGGAGAACCGCTTTTAAAAGGACCTCTTTCTTGGCTTGTGAAAGGAATTTTTCCTTCCACCCATTGATGCGATCCCATATACGACTATTAATAGCTGAAAAAGCCCCAACACGTGATCGCCCCACTAAGGCTGGTAGCTCAAGATACTTTTCATACCTCTTCCTGGAACTAATCCCTGCTATCGAAGTAATGTGCTCTTTAGTTTCCCTTCTTGTATTTTTACCCAAAAAATAGAGGTTCTCTCTATTCAATTTTTGACCAAATGCGTTCTCATATTTCTCCAAAACCTATTGGATACGCAACCACTCCAGAGTGTTTGCTTTACAAAAAAGCAAATTGTCATTAGAAAAGTACAAATGCTTAAGTTGCATTTAGGGCTGACAATTTTGACACGATCCACTAACCCGATACGAACATGACACGGAAAAACAGATATTGGGTTTGGCCTTATCGGATTCGGGTCTTAATCGGGTCTACCCGATTAATTTCATGTCTAGCGGGTCGACGCCAGACCCAGTTACTATTTGGGTCTGGTGGGTACCTACCATACCCGTTTTATAAATAATAATAATAATAATAATAATAGAAAAGTAAAAATTAAAAATAAAAAATCCTAAACCCTAAAAGTTGCAAATTGCCATTGTACCTATGCAGATAAAGAGTAGCGAGATATAAGAGATCGATCTCACGGGGATTTAATTTCTTGATAGCTAACAAAATTAATGATCCAAATTGTAGAGTATAAGCATGTGAGTGAAAATTAATCAATTTTATGTGGAAACATATTATAGGAGTAGATTAATATAACTCAATTGAGTTCAAATTCCTAAAGAGTTAATCTCCTCTAAAGTGGTATCAAAGCCAGCTTAAGAGCTACCTTGTATATGGTTGACATTTGTGATTATTGGGTCCAATTCCTTCAAATTAAACTGGTGGTTTGATGCAAACAAGTTGTATAGTTTAAGTTGTTGGAAATAATTTGGATGGTGCACACAATAATTATTGAAATAAAATAATAACAACTTGAAAATTAATTTTTGAAAATTGCTAATTTTGTAAATGTTTTTATTAACAATTGCATTAGTATTAATGTATTATTATTACTTAAAAAAAAAAAAAAAAAGTTTAGGGTTTTTTACGGGTCGGGTCGGGTTACCTTTTAAGAGCACGGTTTGTGTCGAGATACCCGGCTATTTTCCGTGTTATAATTGTGTCAGACCCGCTAACCCGTTTAGCTAAACAAATCATGTTCATGTATAGGTTAATCATGTAACGGGTACTCGTGGGTCGTAATCGAGTCGTGTTAGGTAATTATTTTGCCACGCCCTAGTTGCATTCCTCTCAACGATAAGGAGACCCATTATCCACCTTTCTAATTCGGCATTTTGAAGGAGTGAACTCAACCACTCGACACACATAATGAAAAAATACGGAGACATAGGATCCCCTTGTTTGATGCCCCTACTTGGCACAATCTTGCCACATGGTTTTCCATGAATTAACACCGAGTAAGTCATAGTTTTAACACAACTCATAGTGAGCTGAATCCATCTACTAGCAAAGCCCGACTTTCGCATCACCTCCTCTAGAAAACTCCACTCAACTCTGTCATAAGCCTTGCTCATACGAGCTTTAATGCCATGTAACATTCCCTTCCTTTCATCTTCCTATCCATTTTATGCATCGCCCCAAAGGCCACAAGAATATTATCTGTAATTAATCTCGTGAAGAAAAAAAGCACTATGGGTCGGAGATATGATAATGGGTAAAACTTTTTTCAACCTATTCACAAGAACCTTTGAAATAAGTTTGTAAAGCACATTACATAAGATAATAGGCCTATAATCAGTTACTCTGGTAGGATTCTTAATCTTAGGAATAAGCGTAATATGAGTAGAATTGAGGTTCACATAGAATATATCATGATTAAGAAATCCAAGTACCACCTGACATACCTCAACTTTCACCGTAGGTCATGAGTTTTGATAGAAACATGCCGAGAAACCATCCAACCCTAGGAATTTGAGTTGATGCATTTGATTAAGAGCTACATTCACCTCTGCCATAGTAAATTTACAAAGAAGACTCCCATTCATCTCATCTAAAACTCTATTCTCCAAAGCAGACAAATAGAATTCTGCCCCTGATACTTTGTAGTGACCCAAATAATTAACTAGGCATAAGTAGCTTACTTAAGGGGTTAATTTGTGATTTGGGTCACTAAGGATACTAGAAGGGTAATTTGGACTTCTTGGCGGACATTCGTGAGGGAACCACTAGACGTACGCTAATTTTTAGAAATACCCCCTAATTAATACCTGAATGTACGAGACAGTCTTTGGACTGTTGTATAAAAGTACCGGATGTCTGCTGCTTTTTAGAGAGTCGGTGACAGCCCTTCCTTATAAATACCCCCTAACCCTCTTCACTATTCACTCTCTCTCAGGCCCCAGGTGAAAATACCCTTGTGAGTGTGTTTTGTGAGGTTTTTGTTTTTGGTGCAAGCACGGAGGAACTCTTAAAGTTTCACTTCAATGAGATAATGTTCGTTACCTAGCTCTTTAATTACGTCTTATGCTACTCAATTATTGTTTTGTGTTGTTAGTAGTTTAGCCTTAGATATGCTTTAAACCTTGTTAGATTAGCGTTATGATAACTTAGCATGATCGTATTACATGGAGGTTTCATTTCAACTAAGGAGATTATAGGGAGTCCTTTGGTAGGCTTATGAGTTGGTTTGGAAGATAGGAGGACGAGCGGAGAAAATGAGGTTCTCCTTGAAAACCTCGAAATGGACTTACGATCTCGAGACTGGACATACGACCTCGAGCTCGGACATACAGTCCAGAGTGTGATAGGGGACTTTGTAACGCCCGAAGAAATAATTAAATGGTAATTAATTACAAGGCTCGTCTCCCAACCTTATTCCACTTCGAATAAGACTCAGGGTCCTCTACTCCTAGAAAACAAAGGATGAAAAGAAGCAAAAAGTAATAAAGTTTTATAACATTGAATCATTATAACCAAAGCATTTACCAAAGAATATCAAAGTAACTGAAATCACACTATTCATAACATCATTATAAGAAATCTATGTTATATCTTAATATGTAAGCATACATTAAGTCCTAATGTCTACAACATAACTCAAAAGTACTAACTATCATGAGTACCCGCTTAAGCTTGCAATAAGTCTTCAAACACCTCCCAGATCGAATCCTCCACAATAACCGGATGCTTCATGGTATCCACTATCTATAATAGCATAATCATACATATGAAAAAAAAAAAAAAAAAAAAAAAAAAAAAAAGAGAAGAAAATAATACAAGAGTAAGTCTGATGACTTAGTGAGTAGAAATGCACATGACGTACTCATCATTAAATGGTGAACTCAGTTATTTATAATACACATGTAATATTATGAGATGACAATTTATTATGAATGTATATATATATATATATGTAATCATGAGTAACAGTAATAGTTCAACAGTATGGTCTATCTAAGATATTAACCATTCTCAGTAGAGTTAACGCTGTCTCGAGAGATCTGTAACACAATGTCGGTGCCCTTGCAATTGCATGACTACCGTACATAACACTACCAACACGACTGAGTCTGACCTTAGGTGGCCTATAGTGACCATCCATTGGGAATGGCTGCATCATGATCATGAAACCATAGGATCCAAAGTCCCCATGCACACATTTGACCATACAAATTAAATGTACTAGCAAGTTAATATGAGTCGTGTGCAATATAATGGTGTAAAATGCAGGTCGAACCCACAGGAATTGTATTCTTGAAAGCAAATTTAAATCTAAACTAATTAAATCCTAATCTAGTTCCAAAAGGGTTTTGAAAATTAAAAGACAAAATATAAATTAAATAAAAGAAAACAAAAGATAAAGTTACTAAGGTTTGGGAATTCACACTCACCACTTCATAACAACATATTATATGCTCATTAATATCAATCAAGTTCTCACAATTAAAATCTTAGATATGTTTTACTACGCTCAAAGAATTAATCAAAAGCATCCCATGTATCCATTCATTGATCAAATCACAAAAGGAATCCAAATCTAATTGAAACACCAGATGTATCCAGAGAACAAATCACAAGGATATCCAATTTTATAAGTTAAAAACTAAGCAATCAATCATATGAAATTATCTCAAATCATCACATGTATCCTTGAATCACAAGAGATATCTAAGAATCACTCCACATAATTAATTAGAGTAAAACAATTGAAACAATAAACTTTATAAAATCATATTAATAAAACTTACATAACAGCAATGGTGTTCTTTAATGGTGAGACTTCATCCCTAACCTTAGTTGGAGGTTAGCCCGACATACAAAATAAATCCTAAACTACAGAAAAACTAAACTAAAGAGAAGGTGTGAATTTTTGTCTCCAGGGTTGTATATCTTTCTTGAATACAAAAAAGTCTATTTATAGGCTTAGAGAAGTCCTAGAAGCCCTAGTAAATCCAGATAATTCGGAGGTCAATCTCCCAGTCCAATTAGAACTCTAAAATCTTGATAAGATTCGCTCAAATTTGAGTTCTCATATTGCGGGACGATTTTGGCATAGTAAACGTTTGAATTAGGAAAATTGTATTTCACAATAAATTGTAGAATTTTGAACTAGCTTTCCACTGCCATTTAAATCACCTTAATCCGATATTTAAGCATAAAGTTATGGTCAAAACACTGAAATATGTGCAGAATCTGAATTTTAATCCAATCCGAAATTATCTTCATTTAGGAAAATTCCGATTTTATCCTTTTTTTGATTTGGTCAAACTTAACCACATCTTCTAGGTCTTCTCAAATTATGCTTTATTCCAAGATTTTGCAATTTTCTCATTTTAAGATGCAGTTTCTCTTCAACAACCTACAAAACACTAAAATACAAATCTAACACAAAGCGTTAGATAACGACACAGCTAAATAATAATGTAAATTAAGGGGTCCAAATATGCAATATTTGGCTCTTATCATTAACCCGTATAGTAAGCTCATGGCTATTATACTGCATGTACCGGTGTATCATGTCATATGATGCAATTAGTCTTATCTTTTTACATGTATAGTTTTTAAAGGCTCATTATTATCTTATTAATCATTACACGTTTTCATAAAAGAGAGTTCTCAATAGTTCCAAAATATATTTCATGAGAGTTACAAAATATGCATGTTTGATATATATAAAATAGATATGCAATACAAGAAAAGTAACAACAAAACATCCATGTGAGTTTGTATTCACTCGAATTAGTAAGCTCCTTCATGTAATTCTCTTGAGACCCCATAACCTCAAATACTAAGAAAGACCTATCGTTAGTTCTATTTCTACTAAAACAACTCTAAAACAAGGAAACATAAGCTATGGGATAGCTTGTGAAAATAAAGTTTCCTATTACACTCTGGACCATACGTTCGGGCTCGGGCCATACGTTCTCTGTGATACTTCGGACTGTACTTTCACTTCAAAGTTTTCAAGGAGAACCTCATTTTCTCCACTTGTCCTCTTATTCTCAAAACCAACTCTTAAGCCTATCGAAGGGCTTCATAAGGTCTCCTAAGTCAAAATGAAACCTCCATGCAACGCGATTATGCTAAGTTAACATAACACTAACCTAAACAAAATTTAAAGCATAACTAAAGCTAAAACTACGACTATCAACACAAGACAATAATCGAGCAGTATAACGACATAATTAAAGAGGTAGACAACTGAGCATTACCTCCTTGAAGCGAAACTTCAAGAACCTCCACTCCACTAGCTTCGAACTCACAAATCCCACACAAAACACTCATACATGGAGGATTTTTGTAGCCTGGGGGCTCCATAGGGGTTAGGGGCGAGAATGGGTGTGAAATGGGTGAGGGGGCGAAGGGTATTTATAAAGCCAAAAAACAGTAGACGTTTAGTCCTAAGGGCGTACATCTGGTACTTTTACACAGCGGTCCAAAGGCTGTCTCGTATGTTCAGGTATTATCCAGCGGTTAATCCAAAAGTAGTGTACGTTTGGTACTTTTGAATGTACATCTATGTACTATTCACAGAGTATGACGTACTATTTGTCAACGTACGTCTAATGGTCCCCCATTGTACGTCCACACTATAAATAGTAGCGTACGTCTGTACAAAAAATAGGAGCGTACGTCCGTTAACCCTAGCGTACGTCCAGTCCAAAAATCCAATTTTTTCAAAATGCCCTTCTAGCGTATCCTAATGACTTAAAGTCCAAATTAACTCTCTGACTAAGCTACTTAAGTTTAGTTAATTATTTGGGTTACTACAAACTTTATTTTCACCAGTTGTCTCATAACTCCTGTTTTTCTTATTTTAAAGTTGTTTTAGTAAAAATAAGACTAATAGAAAGTTTTTCATAGATTTAGAGAACCTAGATCATTTGGAATTCTCGAAGACGTTATTCGACCTATGTGAATTTTAATTCACATAATACTCATTGTTATTTTTTCATACACTGCACGACTATTTTGTGTACCAAAAAGACATGCATATTTGTAATTCTCACAGTTTATACTTATTGCATATGAATTCTAGTAATTTGAGAAAACGTTGTGCTAAATATGTTAATAAAGTGAGACTTGTAAAAAGAATGCATGTAAAATACAAACAAGACTTGTAATAAACATGGTGATAACGCGGTATAATGGTCATGAGCTTTTATACATGTTAGCTTATATAGTCATATGTGTTATATGGGCCTTGGATCTAATGGTTGTTTGTGACCGCACAATCTTAATGGCGGCCACTATACAGACATCATCAGCGTTGTGGGTCACCCGAGTCAAACTTGAACTTGATTGTATCATAGTGTTATGTACGGTAGCGTACAATATGCGGGGCATCAGTATTGTATTACAGATCCCTCAAAACAGTGCCAACCGTACTGAGAAATGGTAGTATATCGGGTAAACCATACTATTGAACTATGACTATTACTCTTTATCATATTGCATATATTGTATATCTAAATCACATTTAAGATAAACTGTCATGATGAAACTGTCTTATGTTTTACAAAAATATTAGAATTCATTACTAAACTGGCATGAGTATTATTTGTGTTAAAAATCACTAAGTCTTAGACTTATCCCATTTTTATTTATGTTTTCCCCCATCGTTGCAAATATTTGCGCGGTTTAACTATCCTAGGAGAGGATGCCGTCAGAGCAAACTTTGGTGATTGCATAGGATCTGATTTTGATCATTTTTAAGGATATGAACCTTGTCTAGTTACAGTCTATATGGGATGATGGAGGATCCCCCATGCAGATATGATCAAGATTGCAGTTTCTTTTAGCTTTTCTTAAGCTTAGTGTTTGATATATATGATCTTCTGTTATATTATGACAATGTTGCTAAGTTTTTTAATCTTTATTTTGGTGACAGTTTGATGACTGGTACATTTGATGACAATCTTTCTGTTATGAGATTTTCTGTTTTCTCTCTAGTAAATATTGTGTGAATGTTAAATTGTCATTTTCTAATTCCCGTAGTCTTAGTAAAGTCTTTTGCTGTACTGTTCTCGTTACGACAAGAAAAGTTAAAATCCTTAAGTCTTGTCCTATAAGGGATAGGGCTAGGAGGCGAGTCATGAGATCAATTACTAGTTAATTGATTTGCCCATCGGGGTTGTCACATACTTTCCTTACTGAAAACAACCCTTGGAAAAATCGCGTGAAAGCATGTCCAATTTCATGTTGCTTCTTCCATTCCCTACCTTTTTCATCCTTTATCTTTACTAATCGATTTATTCTTTGTCATGGTTCACCCAAGCATGGAAAAAGAATTTCGATCTCCTTTTTGTACCAACTCTGTTTAGCACGCTGTTTCCACTTGACATCTTCCTGCTCAAGAATGAAATTGATCTCCCTTTGTAATGCTTTAATTGCGTCCTAGTTCTCCTCTCCCTCTTACCATTGCATGATTTCCAGTTGCTTAGTGTTTTTCTTTAGTAGCTTTTCTACATCACCATACTTACCGGTACTCCACCGAACCAAACTAGTCTGACATTGGGCCAGATGTAACCGAGTGGACTGCATCCCTTCACCCCCATCAACACCTATTTCCCAAGCCTCCCCAAGCCTCCTTAATAACATTCATACATTCTCCATCTGCTAGCCAACTAGCTTCAAACTTGAAGCTTTTATGATAACTAATTTGAGATTCATATATATCTACCATGGTTAGGAGTAATGGTTTGTGATCAGATGTCCTCGCTGCCAGCACTCTAACTTCACAACTGGTAGAGAGTTCACACCACTCCTTATTAGCGACAACCTGGTCAAGGCGTTCTTTTATGAAAGTCCCATCTTGATGGCAATTAGTCCAAGTATATTTAGAACCAATATACCCCAAATCACTTAAACTGCATTCTTCAAGAACCCCACAAAAATGATCCGACTTTCTCTTCATAACTTTCCACCAACCTTTTTCGCTTGTTCCACAACCTCGTTAAAATCTCCAATACACCATGCTTCGGAATAAAAGATTGAAGGTGCTTAAGTAAAGCCTTTGTTTTGAACTATACGGATGACTATAAAAACAAGTGAGTTTCTAGGAGCATTTCAGCTAGGAGTTTTATCACCGCATTAATGTGTCTCTGAGTAAAATTTTGGATTTCCAACCCTCTAATTCCTTCCATAATAATGCTAATCCACTCCTCCCCACTAGGTCCACCACAAATAATCATTAAATCCTAACTTAATTCAGTATACCTTGGCTTGTGTTGTTTGCATTTTGTTTCCATGAAAAACAACATTGAGGGTCGCTTTTCCTTTATCATCGACAAATATCACAAATTATCGAGGATTCTCAAGCCCTCAACAGTTCCAACTTATAATTTTAATAGCTGTTGGTGAGTCAATAACTTCAGTCTCCTCTTCAAATCATGCTCCCGAATTTTGTTTCTCTTCTTGCCAACTTTCTCCCCCCATCGCCTTTTCTTCCACCACCACATGGCCTCTCTTCTTTCTTGTAAGAGCTTTCCTTTGGGATTGAACAATATTTTTTGATAACCCGTACGCCTCTTCCACCCTCGAATACTTTTACCCCTGTTTTTTTTTTTTTATACATTATTGATATCGACATTCACACCAGTTGTTGGCATAATTGTAGCAGACTTGTAGATCACATCGCCATCTTTACCCTTGGAACCAGTACAATGTCCATGGGTGAACCTTCCCCCCCATCAGCACCCTTTTCAAGCCCACGAATCATCCCATCATTACTTATCACCGGGTCCACCCTTATAGTTGGGCTTTGCTTGAGATATGTGGCCCAAACCTTCGTGTTCCATCATACTCCTTTGTTCATTATCACCTAATAAAGTGGACAAAGCCTCCACTAGCTTAGCTTTTCCTTTATTCTCTTTCCTTGAATTAGGTTCCTCTTACCTAGCTACCATGCCTCCAATAATTTAAAGGGTAATAAAGTACCTCATAAATTACCAAAATATATAAAAAGTGCCACTTATTTTTTATATTCCTATTCTTTTAAAAAATAAAAAAATTAAACAATTTTTTTTAAAAAAAATACAAAAAAACTATTTATTGAAATAAATAATTAATTAATTACTGTAATTGATCTAAATTAAAAATTGTTTCATGTCGTTTTAAAATAAAATCAATGAATGAATAAAAAAAAAAAATTAATTTGACTTCAGGGACAATTGTTTTTTTTTTTTTTTTTGGAATATCTTAAGAATTGTATCTTCCATTTTACTTTAATATGACATGAATAGTCACTATAATTGGTATAAATTAGTCAGTGTAGTTAGCCTAAATTATTGATTTTTTTTTAATTTTAAAAAAATTGTTTGGTTTTTTTTTTTTTTTACAATTATTTTATTTGTTAAAAGAATGAAAGTATTATAGAAATATAAAAAAATAAGTAGCATTTTTGATACATTTTAGTAGTTTGGGGGTTACTTTATTACCTTTTAAATATTGTGAAACTATATTGCAAACAACTGGTAGTTTGAGAAGCTTTTTTATATTTTTTTCCCATTTTTTATTATTTAATTCTACTTCCAATCCTGGCCCTTTATTTAACTAACGAAAATCATGCTATTATACAAACTACGTCTTGGAAGCCCAGTCCATAAATACAATAATCTTGCTTCGGTAGGTTAATTTGGCAGTTGATTGGACTTTTTGCCGGGGCTTGATTGGGCCAAATGCTCGTTTGGTGACTTTTATTCAAAGCCCACAAGCGCTTTGAAGCATAGGGTAATAATGCAAGGGGTATAATTGTAGTGGGGTTTTAACTATAATGTCAGCCTCTTAGATGATGGGGGTTAAGATTCAGAATTGTGAAACTGAACGTGAGTTCTATAAATATAAGCAGCCCAATTCATTAGAGGAATGAAAAACGACTTGAGTGTTTCTATTGCTTTCATCCCGAACAACCCACAACATATTTATCAATGTAGGTTTTATTTTTTATTTTTATTTTATGCCCACACAAAGGAAGGGAGAAAGAGAATTTGAACTAATAACATCTATTTCATAAGATGTGGTATATAGCCAATTGAGCTACCCCTTAGAAACATCAATATAGTTTCTATATTCATTTCATCATCTTTCCATTATAATCCTATATCTTTCATATTCCATATACAATATCATATACCTTACAATTACCAATTGAAGAATAAGAAAACCCTTAACCTTTTTTTTTTTGTTTTTTTTTGACATGAAGAAAACCCTTAACTAATATCCATTCGAAAAATTAAAAATAAAAACTAAATAAAAAAGATGTCAACCTTAAAGATTCATTGCAAAGCTTCCTCAACATCTCCCAAGAAGTGCTTGGAGCCCTCAGGTTTTTGTCACTTCTGCCCAAGGCCATTGCAAATGAGTTGTAAATATATATTCCGTTGTCAATCTGTGTGTAATATCCCGAGTGCTATTATATTATTGGCGGCTTCAATCGAACAATTTCTTTTTACCGACATAATTTGTTTTATATACAAATTGTTAAATATTAAATATATTAGACATATAGAAATTATTAAATAACAAACCATTTTTGTTTGGTAGGGATAACAAACCATCTCAAATTCTGTTTTCAAAATTTTAAAAAGAGAAATGTTAGAAATTATATATTTATCTAGTAGTCCAACAAATTGTTGATTTTCTTTAGGGTAAAGTTCACATTCTAACTTTTCAAATTATGACCCAATTGATAATCTCATCCCAAACTACCAAAAATTGTCAATGATCTTCAATGACGAAAATACTCTTAATAAAATGAATAAAATAAAATAAAAACTAAAACTACTTTTTTATAAAAAATAATAATAATAAAAAACTAGGGTGTGAATTTTTGTTTTAAAAAAATTAATTGTTTTCTTTTAATTTTTTTTTAATTTATTGTAGTATTTTTGTCTTATTGAAATAATTGAGGGTTGTTTTTGTCTTTTTACTAGCTATGAGGCTTTTTTTTTTTTTTACATGTCCACATAAGGGAAGAGAGGAGATTCAAATTAGTGACCTCCGCTTCATTAAGCGTTATTTACAGCCAATTGAATTACCCATTGGGAACATTGTTAGATGGGACATTAATGTGAATTGGATGGTAGTTATAAGGCAGGCAGAACGTGTTTGCATGTTGGGTTTGTGTGCAACCCCTATTATGACACGACACATTTAACTAAACATGTTGAGCACCAAAACCTGAACACGACATGGCATGCGTTACTCGTTTACATAAACGTGTCAGGTCAGGTCGACACGAATGTAAAGTCATTTTAGTTTGAGCCCTTACATCGAATACCAAGAAAGACAAAGAGACCGACGGAGAGACGGTCGAACAAGAGATCAACGGAGGTAGTGCTGCTGTGCCGTGAGCGAAGAGAGACGGAGACACCGACACAGAGAGTCTAGAGACCAAGCGAGAGAAATAATTAGTGGGTAAGTTGTAAATAATTACTGGATCTTGCAGAGCCTGAAAATTACTTTGTTACTGAAAGGAACAAGATTGCCAAGGGAATTGACAAATTTTCCGACTCAACCAAAGGTAGGCAAGGCATCCACGATCGCACTTGTTGATCTCTATTATTCGTTGTAGCCAAAGTCTCTTACAAGCAAAAGTGTTGACTATGTTTACTCAAATGTTTGGGGACCAATGACAATATCTTCAAATGGAGGTGCGTATTATTTTGTCAGTTTCATTGATGATTTTTCAAGACAGGTTTGGGTTTATTTTATGAAGTACAAGTAAGAGATTTTCACTATCTTCAAGTAGTGGAAAGCACAGGTGGAAAATTAGACTATAAGAGAAAATTGAAACGGTCAAATCAAGAAAAATCCAACCAAAAACACTAATTTGTGGTATACAAATTAATGGGTAAGTAGGAAATAATTACAAGGTCTTGCATAGGGGTGCCAATGCGGTTACGGTTAGCGGTTAGTGACAATAACCTAACCGTAATCACTATGTTAGTAGATTTCATTAACGCAACCGCTAACCGCCTAACGGTTAGCGTTGTTAACCGACAGTTAGCGTTAATGAAATAGATAACCGCTTCTTAACCGCTTTTCAAAATTGGGCTTTTTTGGCTTTTTAGTGTTTTTTTTGTCTCAATTACTATAAAAAAGAGCCCATATTGAAAATAAAAAACATTTGACCTCAAATTTATATTTACTTAAAAAAAAAACTTAAATATTAAATCATAACCGTTAACTTTAAATAAATATAAAAAATAACAAACACAACATATAAAAAAAAAGCTCAACACAATTTTCACAACATATTTAAAAATAAAAGCTCAACACAACGTTATAACGTATAAAAAAAGGTTCAACACAACATATTAAAGAAGTTTAAATAAAACATTAAATGATACAAATAAAACATTAAAACTTCATCAAAGATTGTTCCTTTGAAATTATGGGATCGATTGAGTTCAAGGATGACTCTCTGGGTCTGGGGGGAGGTTGCTCATTGAGTCTTCAGTCGATATTTGAAGAGCGAGAGAGAGAGAGAGAAATGGGCAAATGCCGCGTGAGACTCTGAGAGTTTGAGAGAAATGGCCAAATGGGGGTTTTAACTTTTAGGGTTAGAATTAGAAAGAGATAAATATATATAACTGCAAAATGGTGTAGTTTTGCTTTCTTTTTTTTTTTTTTAATGATTTAAGATTAAAATTGTTCAAAAAATTGTCAATTTTTTTTTAAAAAAAATACATTAATACTTTAATTATTGTTATAAGTATCACATTGTTGAATTTAATATCAATTACTTAATTTGATATTATATACTATATAGTCATATAATCTTAATAAATAATAATTAAATTAGATAATAAGATTAATGATTTAAATTATGAATTATATTTACTTAATCAAATTTGAGATCCTTTAGTCTTAATAGTTCAATTATTGTTGAATATGAACTTTATGTTATATAGATGATAACATAAACTAAGTCTCTATATATATATATATATATATATAAAAGTATTAGCATGAACTTGAGACTCTCTTTGATTGAGAATTGAGATAGATTTTGCTACCCTTTTAACTTATATTAGTATGAACTTGCATACTTATAAGTTATAATCATATAAAATTATAAATTATAGTGATAATATATTAACACTTAAATTGTAATTTAATTATCTAAAATAAAATGTGATTTAATCATTAATGATTAATTAATTATGTTATATGTATAAATATTATTATATTTATAATTATAAAATATAATTATAACCTATAACGCTAGCTAAAATTAAATTTATTATAACGGTTGGTTATAGCGGTTAGCGATTAGGCGGTTGGCGGTTATAGCAGTTAGCGGTTGGTTATTAACGCCCGCTTTCTAGTCTTGCGTATTCGATGGGTCGGGCTCGTAAATGAATGATCTTTTCGATAGTGAAAAGGTGAAGCTTTGTGGCAGTGTTGAGTGGAGTTTAAGGCTTCCAGTGAGAGGGTTTTGAGAGCTTGGAAGGCAAGAGTGTAGTTGGTGGAAGGTCTCCTGAGCAGCGCAAGAGAGGCAGGAAGTGAGCTTTTAGGTTTAGACTTTAGATGTTTAATGAAAAGAAAAAAAAAATTACAAGTCAAACATGTCAACCTACGAACCCGACAGGTTGACACAATCCAACATGTTTACTAAACATGTCATAAATGGATCGTTTATGACCCAAACATGTTTAAGCCAACCCTAACCCGAATTTTAAGTGTCGTGTTCATGTCGGGCTCATGTGTCACGAGTTAAATTGCTAGCTTTAGTTTGATGGGATATGTAGACTTTTCCCATTCTTATTTTATTTTAAACAAGAATTGATTCAACAGTTGCAAGTTTTGACCTTATTTCTCTCCTGCTTAATTCACATTCGATCCAAATTTTTTTAGATCTAACGGTGAACATAGTGCCACATCATTTAAAAATTTTGAATAACAGGCAAGGTAAACAACAGACACTATTAGACGCTTTAAAATCTAATTTTTACCTTGAAATGGAGATATCCTATTCCAATTTTTATGGCCTTTCAATTTGTGCATGTTGTTCTCATTAAATTCCAAACCCAATGATAACCATCCAAATTAACATTTCATCAAATCAAATTGGAATTTGTACATTGCTAAACTTTGTTGAAGGGGCAGGTTTTCTTCCATTAGAAGTACACAATCGCTACAATGAAATTTTAGCAACTACTTTAAGGGTGGACAATTGCTACAAGAGTCTAGAACTTTTTCTTTGCATTCTTGTGCTTATCATCATAGTAATCCTCTTATTCATTATTCAACTACTTTAACCACTTTCGAAAACCTCATAGCATTTGATTTCTCATACATTGCCCTTCTCTTCTTTTACGATGGACTAATATTGATGTTGGGACAATTTTTGGCCATGCGATGTGGCATCTGCAAAACTAAGAAAAAGGTGAAAAGGCTTGCTAGAACAGAATTGGCAAGGGATAGCTTTGATACTTAAGTCAATAGCCTCAACATTTGCAAGAAAAGAATGCTATTAAGCCGTTGAAGCCATCGTAGTGTTACATAATATAATGGAATTTGAGAAAGAGAGCCGAGAGAAAATGAGAGAAGAGAAAAGAGTTAAGAACAGGCCGGCGAGGGATAGCTTTGATACTTAAGTCAATAGCCTCAACATTTGCAAGAAAAGAATGCTATTAAGCCGTTGAAGCCATCGTAGTGTTACATAATATAATGGAATTTGAACAGAAGAGAGCCGAGAGAAAATGAGAGAAGAAAAGAGTTAAGGATTTCCAAAGAACCAATGCCTTCCCAGGGTCGCGATCGTCATTTTGTTCGTTCTTTGCCACTGTTCATCATCATCGGGATCTAAGCCACCTAAACCACTTGGAGATATGACATATGCTTCCTTGGTATGATACATGCATTATTTTTCAAAGTTTGGCCTCTAGTTCGTACTGACAAGCATGGTTCCCATGTTCACTGGCGAGGGAGGGAGAGTCCAATGTGTCGGCTCACTTCCCTGATTTCACGTTTACATCAATTGAAGTTATGGACTTTACATACAAATAGCAGACTTTTTAGGGCCCACAGGTCACTTCAAGCCTCATGAGCCATCGATGATTCCTTCACAAGCCTCTCGACTAGGGACTCGGCTCAATGACCTAGGTGTCACTGACTTGGGAAGTCACAGTCTTAGGTGGAGTTTGAAAACCCGGTTGTGAATGTACTGTTTAAGTTTCTACTGTTTATTTTTTTTGTCTTTTTCTTAATAAATCTTTTAATATCACCGAAATACCTTTCCTTTCTTCTTCACCTCCTTCTCTTTTATCCCTCCTTTCTTCTTCACCTCCACCACCACCAAAATTCCTAAACCCATTCTTTCCCACTTCAAAATCCATCCTCTATGAAGTTACAAAAAAAAAAATCCATCCGTGAAGCTTCGCGCCTCAATGGGTGGTCGATCTTTAACTTCGGCCAATTGGTTGCACGAGATCAAGACCATCAGTATACGAAGCTGCAAATGATTGCCGCCCAGGATTGACCATGGCGCATCCGATGTCGCCGCAAACTTGCCGAGCAAGTCGTTGCGAACGCCGGTCACGTTCGATGGTCGGAGATGATTCGCAGTAGTGCTCCGGCGAGAGTCATGGTCACCGGCGAGTAGTCACGATGGTCCGCCAACGACGCTCCATTGGCGAACGAGGTTTGTGCCCGCCATGCCTCCGCGCCAAGCCCGTGGCTTAGGGCTCTTCTTGGCTTGATTCAAAATGGGCATTCTTTCTTTTCAAGACCTCCATGAGTCCCTAAGCATTGATAACCTCTGGCTCCTTGCGAGGAGGAGATCTCTGTAATCTCTTACTCCGTGCTGGAGGAACTATGCTGAAGGTGCTAAAGGAACCGCGTTGAAGGAGCTCCGTGCTAGAGGGAAACCATGGAGAACAAACAGAGGTGCAAAACGTGCTGAAGGAAACATACAACAATAAGGGTAAAAACGTAATTGAGTAACTGACCTCTGTTACAAAAAATCAGACACGGTCAAACATCTCATGCTGTACAGTGCAATCACATTGCACAGTACATTCACAACCGGGTTTTCAAACAGGGCCTTAGAGGTCGTGGCTTCCAGGGTTGAGCATTTAAGGGGTCGTGTGTTCAAAAGGTAGCGAGCCTTGGGGTCGCGATCTTAGGGGTTGTAGACTATAATGATTGCATGCTATAAGGGTCATTCCTACGAAGGTAGCAATCCCAAAGGTCGTGGGCTCGATGGTCGCTATTTTTTAGGGATGATGGTTGCAAACATGGGGGCGGCCGGTAGACTGCATGGTGGGCTTGCGATAAAGTGGGCCTTTGTCCCTACAATAGAAAACATATATTGATCAGATAAATTCATGAACTCGATTTCTTTATTTTTTCTTAGTCTTAATTAATAACTCGTCAATCAATTAGATGATTTTTTGTCAAACCTCTCCAACATGTACCCAAAAGAAAATTTAAAACAAATTAATAATAAAAAGAGTTTAAGAAAAGAAGTAAAGGAATCTATATATATATATATATATATATATATAGAGGTTTGTATTTTAGACTCGAGACTGGCTCTACTAATTGTTAATGTATCATTTCAGATAACACCTCCACTATGTCTACCATCTTCGATCTACTAGTTGGTAGCTTTTCTATGCGAGGATCCGAGAATTCCTTCTACGAGGACGCCTAATAAAATAATAAAATATATTTTTTGTTCTCTTTACATATTATATTTTATTATAATATGGTAAATACAATAAAAAATGAAATTATACCACAATATATATATGAAAAAAAAACAAATTTATTTGACTTCATAAATATATGATAAATTGATATATCGTACCATGTAAGCATTAGTACAAAAGTAAAGGAAAATACAAAATACAAAGTGCCTAAAATTGCATTCTACGCGGTCTTAATGAAACAAAATCATCAAGTATCAATTCTGAATCGAAGCTTTTAGCAATTTCCCTTTCAATGTAGATAAGTAAATTATCTCCAAGAAACTCATCTTCCATTTTGTTACGAAGTCTTGTTTTAACAATTTTCATTGCTGAAAATGCTCGTTGGTAGTTGTCAGAGACCTTTGGAAGAGTTAAAACAAGACGAATCAATCTATCAATAAGATAATATATATCTGACTTTTCTGCCTCTATCAATCCTCGACATAATTCAGCAATGGAAGATAATTTTTGTAGTTTTGGATGATTAAGCATATCAACTTCAAAATGCTTCAGCTGAAATCTCAAAATAATTTTTTCCTACTCAGAAAAATCAAGAGAATAGTACTTCTCTGCAAGATTACATATATCATCAATATTAAATGATTTGTAAGCATCATTTAAAGGAAGCCTTTTTCAATCGTAGAAAGGTCAAAAGTTAAACATGTTTGATGGCTGGCAGTCTTATATATATATATAAAAGTTAGTCTTGCAAATGTGAGTGAGGGACCACTCGGTTGAGCTTTATTTAATGCGTTGGCTGTGACCTGGTAGCTTTATTCACGTGCTGCTGCGCCTGTGCAGTGTGCACAAATCTCAAAAATAAAAAAAATCCTATAAAGCAAAGGCTTCAGAGACCACGCCGGGAGATTTTGCCAAAAAATGAAGAGAATAAGAGTGAGGAGGAGATACTCACCCCCACAGTCACAGGCGGGCGTCGAAGGATTCTACTGTCTCCACAACTCCACTCGCAGTCGTGCTTCTCAGCTTCTAGCGCCCAGACTCCCAATCCCAATCTTCTCTGCATTCATGATTCTTCTGGTAAATGCCGTAAGTCAAGATTGTCGTGAATTTGGGGTAAGTGTTAGACTGAAATTTGGGGTTGTGATTCTTGTGAATTTGGAGTCTGGATTGAAACTCTATAAGTCTGGAAGAGAAGAGGGGTTAGGGATTTAGCCATTTAGGGTTGTGAATTTTTTTTTTTTCTTTTGTTTAGTGGAGTCGTACTAGAGCCCAAACTCGAGTTTAGATTAGTTTTTTTTTTTTTGTGGTTGAGCGTAAGGTGAGCGAGATTTTTTTTTAAAATTTTTTTTGGGTGTAGGGCGTTGGGTGTAAGGCAGAGCTTGGAGGTTTTTTTTTTTTTTTTTCCGTGTAGGCGTTGGGCATAATATCGAGCTGGTAAAATATTTTTTACCGTGGACGCCAACAAGCTTTTCATACATATTTACTTGAATAATTTTTTTTTTTCCTTACGGGCGACCGCCTGGTCGCTCTGTGTCTCCGCCCCTGTTTCTATGCATGAAAGAGCGAGGTCAGCAATTTCCTCGAGCTCTTGCTGATCATATGTTGGCCTCAAGTCTGGGTCTAGCAACTCAGCAAAATTTTGTACTAAAAAACATGTTTTAACCTACAATTTTAGCCACAATTGAAGTAAATCAGATGCCACTAAAAATATTTGAATTTTGAAATAATATTAACCATGACTCAACTAAACTCACCAACTCAATTGTGCTTTGTCTGTTTGTTGGTTTGATTGCTGAATTCCAAGAATCTTGTACCGCATATAAGCTCCAACAAGACAATGCTAATTAAATGCATAAACATCACCTTTCTCTATTGCCCTACTTAAGCTGAATTACTCTACAGCAATGTAACCTGGTGGGATGTTACTCCTCATGAGTCAACGGCTTTGTTGAAACAAGTGGCTCATATTCTATTAAAGGCCCATTGGGTGTAATTAGTTTATGTGGGCCTGGGGAACAAATAAGTTGTGGGGGGTATTTTGGGATTTTCCAAAATACTTATAATTAGGGTTTGCCTATAAATATGTTATGTTGTAACCCTAAATTATTGAATAGAAATATATAGCCGCTCTCTCCTGTGGACGTAGGCAAATTGCCGAACCACGTTAAATCTGTGTGTCTCTCTCTCTTGATCTCTCTCTTTTAGATCTCATATATTGTTCATCATTATTGTGCGCGGTTACAACAATTGGTATCAGAGCCTAATCATACGATGGCTGGGATTGGCACATCTTCTGCAAAGTTCGACGTGATGAAGTTCGATGGATCCAAAATTTCGGGTTATGGCAGAGACGTGTCAAGGATTTGTTGGTGCAACAAGGGATGGTGAAGGCGTTATATGGGTCAAAACCAGAAGGGATGGCGGACATAGATTGGAAGGAACTTGAGGCCAAGGCGGTGGCTACTATTCGGCTTTGTCCGGAGATGACGTGATGTATCATGTCATGGACGAAGAATCTCCGATTTGGTTGAAGCCGGAAAAGTCGGTATATGTCAAAGTCGTTGTGAACAAGCTCTATCTAAAGCAGCGGTTATGTGCTTGAAGATGGCGAGGGTTCAGATCCGAGCCAACACATCAACGTATTTAATCGAGATAATCGGTGATTTGAAGAGGGTTGATGTGAAGTTCAAGACGAAGACAAGGCGTTGATCTGTTGAATTCACTCCCAAGTTCTTCTACATATGAGAATTTGGTTACAACTCGACATGGGGAAAGAGTCCTTGGAGTTAGAGGATGTTACAGAGCCCTATTGGCTTTTCATCAAAGGAAGAAAAATATTGATGAAAATTCCCAAGGAGAAGGGCTAGTTGTAAAGGGTAACCATGACCGTGGAAGAAGCAATAACAGGGTGAGTCGAAGGCAAGAATTCTCGGTCAAAGTCCGGAGGAGGAAGGACATCAATTGTTTTAAGTGCGGAAAGAAAGGCACATGAAGCGGGACTGTCATGGAAGAAGAAAAGGATGACGAGAATGAAGGTTCCTCAAAGTCTGCGAACGTAGTGGAAGTCAATTCGCATTTTGATGGTGATATGCTTTCATTGCATCTAATTGAGAGCACTGTGGATTCTTGGATTCGGACTCAGCATGTTCTTTTCACGTGACGCCTAGAGATTGGTTTGACACCTACAGTCGATTAATTCGGTATAGTTACTATGGGTAATGGTGCACATTGCAAAATTACCGCATAGGTAATATTAGAATTAAAATGTTTGATGGTGTGGTTAGAACGTTATGTGATGTTAGACATGTACGAAGTGGAAAAGAATTTAATTTCATTAGGCACCTTAGACTCAAGCGGTTATGGTTATAAGTCTATAGGTGGAGTAATGAAGGTAACTAAGTGCGATGGTAGTGATGAAGGGACAGATAAATTCAAAGAATATTATGAAGTCATGAGTTGTAGGTGGAATTACCTCTGTAGAGAGTCTGAATCTGATTGTATTTTGTGGCATATGCGGTTAGGTCATATGAGTGAGCAGGGCATGTTAGAGCTTCATAAGAAAAATCTATTGAAGGGTGTCAAAACATGTAAACTTGACTTTTGTAAGTTCTGTTCTGGGAAGCGTAATAGGTACAATTCAAGACAACCACACACAAGACAAGAGGTATTATGGACTATGTTCATTACGATGTATGGGGACCGTGAGAAAATCACGAGGAGGACATATGTATTTTGTCATCTTTATTGATGATTTCTCCAGAAAGGTTTGGGTGTACTTCATGCACAAATCGAAACGCTTTGCCAAGTTCAAGTTGTGGAAAGTCAAGTGGAGAACCAGACTGAAGAAGGTTAAGTGCCTCAGATGATAATGGCACCGAGTACACAAACGATGAGTTCGTAGATTTTTGTGAGCAGCATGGTATAAAGAGACACTTCACGATTCAAGACACCTCAACAAAATGGTGTGGCGGAAAGGATGAATAGGTCGATTGCAGAGAGAGCAAGATGTCTGTTGAATGTCGGACTTGCAAAGATTTTTGGGCGACGCAGTTAGTATGGCATGCTACTTGATAAACAGTGTCACCAAGGGCAGCACTAGATGGGAAAGTTGCAGAGGAGGTGGACAGTAATGAGGTAGATTACTCTGGTTTGAGAGTATTTGGTTGTCCGACCTATGTGCACATACCTAGTGAAGAACGGTCAAAACTTGATCCAAAGTCTAGACAGGTATCTTTCTGATATGGGAAAGGGGTTAAAGGTTACAAGTTTTGGGATCCGACGGCAAACAAGGCGGTGATCGAGAGACGTGGTATTTGAGAAAAATTCCATGTTGAAGCGGTAAAGCGAAGCGGTGATAAGCGGTGGTGCAGGTGGAGTTAGAGACTCTCGGCGGAGAACACTTCTCGGTGTGAGACTTCTACTGTGGAGTTGAGCAACATCACAGTATAGCCAGACAGACCTAGACGCACTATCAGACCACCAATCAGGTACGGTTTTGAAGACATGATTTCTTATGCACTTGTTATTAGTAGCGGAGATCCTACCACTTTTCAAGAGGCTGTCAATAGCCAAGAGAAGAGTAAATGGATGGGTGCTATGGCAGAGGAAATGGAGTCTTTGCATAAAAATCAGACATGGGATTTGGTGGAGCTCCCAAAGAGAAAGAGGAAGATAGGGTGCAAATGGGTGTTCAAGAAAAAGGAAGCAGTATCAGAAAAAGGGGGAGAAAAGTTCAAGGCTCGCCTAGTAGCAAAAGGTTATTCACAGCAGAAAGGGGTTGATTATGAAGAAATATTTTCCGGTGGTCGACATACTTCCATCGAAAGCAAGATATGCGTTGGTAGCCCATTATGACATGGCTTTGGAGCAAATGGATGTGAAGAGCTTTTCTTCATGGTGATTTGGAGGAGCAGATTTACATGGAGCAAGGAAGGGTTCAGATCAACGACAGAGCACTTGGTCTCAGAATTGAAGAAGTCACTTTATGGGTCAAGCTCTCCAAGGCAAATGGTATAAGCGATTTGACTCCTACATGATCAAGATTGGCTACAAGATGTGAGTATGACTGCTGTGTGTATATGAGGAGCCTTGATGATGGCTCATTTATTTTCTACTATATGTGGATGATATGCTTATTGCAGCAAAGAGTATAGTGGAGGTCAACAAAGCTGAAGGTTTTGTTGAGTAGAGAATTTGACATGAAGGATTTGGGCGCAGCTAAGAAGATTCTTGGGATGGAGATTCGCAGGACAGAGATGCCAAGAGATTGTGGCTATCTCAAGCGGTTATGTAAAGAAGGTGTTGGAGAGGTTTAGCATGGAGAATGCAAACCGTAAGTACACCTTGGCTAATCACTTCCACTTGTCTACCTCACAAAGGTCCAAAGACGCTTGAAGAAATCAAGACATGTCAAAGGTCAAGTGGGGTGTCGATGTATGCTATGGTATGTACGGGCGATTTGGCTCATGCGGTGGCGTGGTGAGTAAGTACATGGCAAATCCGGGGAAACAAAGATTGGAATGCAGTTAAGTGGATTTTCAGATACTTGAAAGGTACTACAGACTACGGCATCACTTTTGTTTAACAAAAGAGTGATTTGTCGATTCTTGGGGTTATGTGTTTACTCTTGCAGGAGGACCCATATGTTGGAAGTCTATGATCCAAATCCGCAGTTGCAATGTCCACGATCGAGGCAGAGTACATGGCTGTCAAAGCGCAAAGGAAGCTTTGTGGCTTACGTGGTTAGTCAAAAGCTGGGTATTCAAGAAGTTGGAGTTCCGTATGTGTGACACCAGAGTGCCATTTACTTGGCAAAGAACTGTGTGTATCATGCGAGAACCAAGCACATTGATGTGAGGTTTCACAAGATCGTGAATTGGTTGCTCTGGTGAATTGTTACTTGAGAAGATTCACACTTCGAGAATGCAATGGATATGTTGACGGTTTATTATCAGACAAGTTCAAGCATTGCTTGGACTTGATAAATGTATCCAGGTGCTAGAAAGGAGAGGAGAGGAGGCAGCAGCCCCAAACTTATCAGTTCCAGGTGGAGGCCCAATACTTGATTATCTTCAAAGAGGTGAATACTCGCCAAGGTGGAGATTGTTGAAACAAGTGGCTCATATTCTATTAAAGGCCCATTGGGTGTAATTAGTTTATGTGGGCCTGGGGAACAAATAAGTTGTGGGGGGTATTTTGGGGTTTTCCAAAATACTTATAATTAGGGTTTGCCTATAAATATGTTATGTTGTAACCCTAAATCATTAAAATAGAAATATATAGCCGCTCTCTCCTGTGGACGTAGGCAAATTGCCGAACCACGTTAAATCTGTGTGTCTCTCTCTCTTGATCTCTCTCTTTTAGATCTCATATATTGTTCATCATTATTGTGCGCTGTTACAACAGGCTTTATCAAACCAAAATCAGCCACAACAACCTCCAATTTATCAAGTAGGATATTGTCTGGCTTCAGATCTTGGTGAAAAATCCTAGGGTTACACATCTCATGTAAATAGTGTAAGCCTTCTACAGCTCCCAATGAAATTCTTTTCCTCATTCCTCAATTCAAAGCCGGCCTTGCTGCAATGGAGATCAAATATAAAAGATAAATTAGTATGCCATTTTTTAAGACTTAAAACATTATAGATGTATTCAACTCTATTTGCCTGCCAAACGAGAAACAAGAATCCCATTAGACATGTAATGGTATATCAAAAATCTTTCGATTGTTGTGGTACAAATTCCAAGCAATGGAAGAATGTGTCGATGCTTAGCATGATATATAAGCTTCACTTCCCTCTAAAATGCATCCCCAAATATTATTTATGTCATTTAATTTTTTTATGGCCTCAATCGTCCCATCTTCAAGGAGATCTCTAAAGACCGTCGCATAGTAACTATTTGCTACGAAGTTTTTCGTACCAGAATTATTGGTGACAACCTCAACTTCACCAAGGGTGAACTGATTGACGTCTCCAAGATCCTGAAATTCTATAGAATTGCAAGATCTTGGATACATCAATCAGTTTGCATGCTATTAATTTCGAGAGGCTTAATAAACTCTTTTTATTATTAATTTGTTTTAGATTTTCTTTTGGGTACACATTCGAGAGGCTTGACAAAAAATCATCTATTTGATTGAAGAGTTATTAATTAAGACTGGGAAAAAATAACAAAATCGAGTTCATGAATTTATCTGATCAAGTTATGTATCAATATATAATTTCTATTGTTGGGACAAGGGCCCATTTTACCGCAAGCCGACCAACCCTAGGCCCACCACGCGGTCTAATGATCGTCCTCAAGACCATCATCCCTAAAAAATGCTTTGCATTTTTCTTCACAGTGATCATAATTTCTTTTTGCAATGAAGGGTATTATTCTTGAGTTTGGGAAAAAGAAAAGAAAATAATGATTTTTTTTTTTGGGGGGGGGGGGGGGGGGGGGTTGTCAGAGTTATGGTCGGAATATGGCAGCCAAAGGAGGGTGGCTATTGCTGGCTGCCGACATTGGTTGTTAGAGGACTTGGGCCAACTAGATGGACTTGAAACTTGGATTGGGGAGCCTTATAGGATAGGCTACATTGGGCCAGTTACATGAGCCATAATAATTAGGCCAAAAACCCATGGACCATTGAATGGATCGATTTGGCTCGAAATGATATGACCCGGGTCTAATCCAATGTACTAGGTTGAATATTTGGACCAGGTTGTAGGAATTGACCCAGTTGGCCTATTTGGCTGAGCTGGGTAGGATCCGATTTGTTTAGGATCTAAGTAACCTGGGTCTAACTTGTGTGCCAGGTTGACTGACTGGACTGGTTTTAGAGTGGACCGACTTGGGCACCTGGGCTGAAAGTGATTGGGACAATTAGAAACCGATTTTGGACCATGTTGAAGGTGCTGACATGGCAGAGGGGATGCTGGAGTGCTAGGGCTCATGTGGCGACCTCTCTGGTGACACGTGGTAAGAGGAAAACCGCGTGGCGCATGTAGTACGCACACCCCCCACTGTGAGGCACTGGGGCGCATTAAGTCCATGCTTAGAGCCTTCTGCCAACACATGGCGCCACGTCATAGTTCAGCTAGCGAAGTTCTAAACAGAACTGGAACCACCAACGGCAGATTTATGGAACGGTCTGGCAACCTTGCTAATCGAGTGGACGTGTTAGCGCGTGTGAGCTCGTCGAAGCGTATTCGGCTGAGATCTTGACGGATCTAAACTCGTCTAGCCTGACCTATCGATTGGCGCTACTACCGATGTGATCAAAGCTTTGTGAGGCGCGTAACAGATGAGACAGATTCTTAGGCGAGTCTCCCGGTGTGTGGAATGCTACAGCGGTGCGTGGAGCGACAGAACCTTTTGGACTCGCGTGGCAGCACATGGAAGCTTGTACGGCAGTGATCTCAACGGATCTAGACTTTTCAGAGCGCAGACGGTTGGAACAAAAGTCGTTGGAGGGAGTATTGGGAAACGTCAATGAGTTGAAGGTCACAAGAAAGTGATTTTCATACCATATAAAATATATTGTTGAATATATTGAAGAGCGGAAAAATGAGGAAGAGAAGAGAGCGAAAGGGTGGAAGGAAACAATAGACTACATTGTATATTCTCTTCTATATTATATTGATATGTTTACATAGCTCTCTATTTCTAGAGAGAAAAAATTATGGTGAAGAAACCCAAACTGAACCCTAAAACATATAAGACAACATAATAAATTGAAATGATATCAAATATTCTATCAATGTGGAAGCTGCAGAATCGCATACAAGTGAAAGAAGATTATTTAGTTGATCAAGGAAAACTATATTTCCCAATCAATCTGCCTACAAACAATCCAAATCTCCAAACAAGTTTGCATACATATTTCAAAATCACCTTAGGAATGCTGCATCTATAACTCTTTTACACGTGTCAGCACTTTATTTACAGACCATTATAATCAAAGGAGTAAACAAAAGTAAGAATCCACAAACTTCAAGTAATAAATCATATTCATCTCAAACAAAAACAAGAACATCAGTGTTTTCATTACATCATAAAAGAGAAGCTGCTAATTATGCAGAATGTGATTAGGTAAAAGTCAGCAGGAAACAAAGAACAATATTTCAGATAATCGGAACTTGTAAAAAAAATGGGCACAAATGAAAACAAATGTAAGCAGATACATTGTCAAACATTCTTACTCGGACAGGCAAAAAAGTGCATATATAAACTTATCGGACATCTCAAGGAACAAATAATGACTTCAAAATTCTTATGCTGACGCAAGTACAAATCCAGCAAAAGTAAAACAAAAAGATCATGGATCTAACAGCTAATGTCATTACTAAGAAATTCCAGAGGGTTTTTGCCAGCGCAGATTAATTAAGCAAATCATTAATGTTCATCCACACTGCGCATGTTAACTCTGCAGCCTATTGGGAAAACAAAAAACCACATATTGTCCTAAAAAATGTAGATTTGCAGGTATACGGAAGTTGATTTAAAAGCCCAAAATTAAATCAATACTAAAAGCTCAGTCTAATAAGTAATAAGGAGTATTATTAAAGAAAAAAAAAAAAGAGAAGAAAAAACCCTAAATATAAAAGAAGAAACCCCAAGGCTCACCCACAGGAACCACCCAAAACCCTACAAGAAGAAACCCCAATTAATTGAACAATCTTGTTGTCATGCAATTGAGCAAGCAATCATTCATCGACTAAACTACAATTTTTTTTTTTTTTTGATAAATACTGTCTAAACAGTAATTGAGCAACCTTGCATTAAGATGCTAGCAAAACTGGAAATCTGCGGTTTAACCTAGAGCTTATGTTAACCAAAATATGAAAATAATTATTATATTGAAAGAAATTTATAGCTTAGAAGATAGTAATAAAATTCCTAGAAAACAAAGATAAATTTCTACTTTAAAAGCAAAAAAAAATTTAGACATTAAAGAAGCTTAAACTAGGCAACAAAAGATAACCGATAATCAACAATCTAGCACCAAAATGTTTGTCAAAAGCCTTTTGCTAGTATCCTGATATATCTTTGAAAATGGTGCCGGCATAAAAGTAATTAGATGTGGTTGAGTTGAGGTTCAAAATATAGCTGGAAAAATAAGGGAAAAAGATAGTTGGAAGAAGATAAGGAGAAAGTAACCACCTTCTGCATGAAAGGAACAGAGACACAGAAGCCTCCTCCATTACTGCTGGTTTTGGAGGCAGAGGAGGAAGGAATATTGCGAATGGCCTCACTTTCATTAACATTCAGTAAAAGCTTGGCTTCCATTACTTCCTGAGTTCTCTGCCATGGCTAGCTCTCGACACAAGAAAAGAGAAGGTAAGAGAGAGTCGAAAGAGCAGAGAAAGGAGATTGCTCAGCTTTGGCAAAGAACCCCAGCAGAGCAACTGCTATTTATTGGTACAAAAAGGTCCAAAAAGAATGGGGGAGAGAGAGAAATGGACTTTTTAGAGATGAGAAACAGACGACCTTTTTTTTTTAATAATAAAAAAAAAAACTTTAAAATAAATTTAAAATCTGCCTAGTAGATATCGTTGGAAAGTAATATTTGGAGGATGTGAACATATAAATGCATTGATGGCTGCCTCAACAACCAACCGGAAATGCAGAGGGGTGACTTGAATGCCTTACTAATGTCTAGGAATTGTTCTGTGCATTCTCTCGTCTATTTTGTAGGATTGAGATTCTTGTATTTTTTACTATATAGATTCTTATGTTCTAAAATTTGATTCACGGTTTAAATAAATGTTAATGTTTGTGTATTATTGAGATAATTAATTTTAATTTTTAACATATCAAATCTATTTGTTTCGATAACATAAATTTTTGCATTTATTTAGATTAATAGATGAAATTGATATATTTTTTATTGAATTTATTCATTTATTTCGTTAGTTATATTTTCATTCAACTTTATTTTTATATTTATTAAAAAAACAATCATACTTCCTATAGATAAAATTCTTGAATCTGTCACTGGATTGGAGTAATATATATAGGGGGCGCAATTTGACCGCTTTAATTAAGTACCAACCTAATTATTACTTAGTGTCTAAGGATATACGATATTAGTTTTTAGATACTCTTTGTACGTATGGCTTTAAAAAGATGATAGCATCACCACAGTTCTTTTGGCCTCTTTCCAGCTCTTCCCATGTGCACCAGCACAGCTATATTTCCCCAAAAGCTTTCTCCAGCTGATGCCGTATGTGATCATGGATCTGATAACATCCAACAACGACACCGTGGGGACGGTCTGTCTAGGTGCACAGATGGGTATGCACGCGTGAGTTTTCTTCTTTTATATATATATATATATATATATATTGAAAGGAAAAAGACTTTTGAAAGCATTGGGTTAGAAAAGCAAATATAATTATCAACGGATGGTCAATAATTGCGCATCTTATATAATAAATAATAATTAATAAATGCAGATTCAAGAGAAAAAAAAAAAAAAATCTAAGTAGCTAGGCACATGTGTATATATAATCATTGACTATTATCAAAAAAATCACACTCTGTTTGCTTAAATTATTTATATTACATACAATGCAGGCAGTTTAATTATTACACTTTGAGTTCCATCCGTTTCGAGGCACTGCTATCGTCCTTACAATTTAGATTGGCCATTCAAACCCTCTACTTGGTAAAGCAAGAGAAAAAACTGAAGTATGTTTTGTTTCGTGGGGTGTCATGCATGAACACCAAAGACATTTTCTTTTTGTAAGCAAATAAATTTATTATTATATTAAAAAAAATAAAAATAGATCATAAAAAAATTTTTTTTTTTTAAAAAAAAAAACCCAAACAAAGTACACTTTCACATAATGGTAAATACTTAATCGATTCCTATATTGAAGTCCATTGAATTATCTGAAGTGATACCTTTTTCTAGTTTGTAAATTTCTAGTGCTTAATTGGTATTAAATTAATATTAATTACTCTGTAGTTACAGAAAAAAAAGTATGTCATGGTTCAAAGTTTAAAATCCTATTTTATTAATTAGGAGAGGAGAGAAATAAAAACTGCTTGAAATTATTTTAAGATAATAAGACAATTTATATCTAACACCAAAAACCACCAAAAAAAAAAAAAAAATTACAAATTTAATTACAACCGAGCGAAAAGAAGTCAATTTAATTTCCAAACAAGAATACACGCAATTTAAAGTTCCATCGGTGGTGGGTACATGCAACTGAAGACAACGACATCTCTCACCGGCCTCTGTCCCTCATTTAAAGCACACAGCAGTGAACCCTCCACCCACCCACATGTCTTTCTTTCCATTTTAATAAAGTTCTTCAGGCCAAAAGTATTTTCACCGCGTATAAAAAACCGAGAAATGAGTTGATGGACCAAAAAAAAAAAAAAAACAAACAGCAACAACAAAGGTTTGTTTCAATTCGGAGTGTTTGGTAAATGAGTTTGGTTTAGATACTCTAATTAATGTAGATTGATGTGGAAAAAAAAAAAAAAAAGATGTTAGATATGAACAAGTGAAAAAAGTTGTATAAAAAAGTTAAAAAATTTTGTTTTGTAATAATTTTTTTATTTAAATAATAATAAAAAGTGAATAATATAATATAAAAAGTAAAAATATGAAAATATTTTAATGTATATTTTTTTAAAAATTAGGGTTAAATGTCTTTCTAATGCCTGTGCTTTGAGCCAAAATTAAATAGCCACCTTGATTTTTAAAAATATCATAAATGGTACATGTGGTTATCAAATAAACCCACTTAGTACTTATGTTCGGATTCCGTTAGTTTTTTTAATGGAGTGCCATGTCACCATTATACATGGCGTGGTACTTGTGGTTTCAAGGCACCACGTGACATGGTACCTGAGTTTTTGGATGCCACGTTAGATTAAATAATATTAAAATTATGTAAAAAAAATTAAAAGAACCTGTATACTTCCTAAAAAAAAAAAAGCATTGTCCTTTCCATTCTCCTCTCTCCAACTACTTAGGTTTTTGCAAACCCAAATCTATTTTTGCAAATAAACCTTATCAAAACAAATTGTAAAAACAGTGGGAAACAGACTTACCTCAGATGAAGGGTAATGGAAGAAAATATTTTCTTTGAGGAAGGGTGACGTGGTATTTGGGTCTGACACGAGGACTTTCGTAGAGCTTCGGTTGAAGAGGATTTCCTTTCTGCTCTATAGTTCGGAGTCGATGATGCCTCGGACGTACCCTTAGCCTTCAAATAAGAACTCCTACTGGCATTTGGAGAAGAGGCTTTTGTCCGTCGAGACAATCCGGTAATTGGACGAGCATTGCCAATGGAACCTTGTTTAGGAAGATCTTCCTCAGAATCACTAAGGTCTGCAATAAAGTTTGTAATTGGGACCCTTGAGCTTGAATTTATTACAGCGCCTCTGTCATCAATAATAGTCTCATATGAGAGTTCCGAATCATCATTGAGGAGGGATGACAAAGATGGTATTTGGGTTTGCAAAAAACCTAAGTGGTTGGAGGAGAAGAGAATGGAAGGCGATGAATTTTTTTTTTAGAAAGTACAAAGGTTCTTTTAACTTTTTTTTACATAATTTTAATATTATTTAATCTGATGTGGCTTCCAAAAACTCAAGTACCACACTACGTGGTCATTTGAAACCATAAGTGTCACGCCATGTGTAAAAAGGACGTAGAATTCGTTAAAAAACTAATCGAATCTCGATGTAATACGTCAGTTTATTTGATAACCACAAGTACCATTTGTGATATTTTTAAAAACCGAAGTAACTATTTGATTTTAGCTCAAAACACAGTTACTGAAAAGACATTTAATCCTAAAAATTATGATAAATAATAACAAAACAAACTCCAACGTTACTAGCAAACAAAGCCTATCAAATAAGTCAGTGAAGCATGCGCACGCATGAGTAGAAAGTGCTCCTTCTGTAAAGGAAACCTAGGGTGTAGAGGGAATCTAGAATGGTTGGGCAACGAAAAAGCCGAAGTTAAGGACATACCAATCTCATGCTTCTGGCTTGGTCACCAAGTAAGTGGATTCCTGATACCAAAAGTAAATATATTCCATTTTAGAAATAAGCATCTTAACGTGACTTTCTATGCATAAAAGATTGAAAACGATAAGGATCCAAGGGTGTAATTAAGCTCAACATAAAAAATAAAAATAAAAAAAGGTTCCGTACACAATCTCGTGGGATGGGACCAAGCTGAGCACAATTATTTGCTTGCGTTATTTACACGTAGGATTGTTCGTTGAGAAAGTTATGACCAATGTGGATCAAACTCAGTGATTGGCATTTTCTCAATGACTCTGGGATCGGACCAACCAAGAAATTCTTCAAAGTTAGCAGAAATTGAAGCCGATTACGTACACGTATCGAAATTCCCGGTCAGCTTTATCTTTCGTTGAACAAGCTGACCAGTTCTTTTTCTTTCATGCTTTATTTTTAAAATATTTATCAGTTTTTGTATATGCACTAAAAGAAAAAAGAATCTGAAGTATATTTTCAGTAGTACAAATGAAACATCTGTGCAAACTCAAAATTATATCTTTTCTGGATAATAGTTGTTTTATAGATTCAGTTTCATTATTCACCCAGCTTGCTGCCTAAGAAAATGGAAACAAGAAGCAAGACGAAGCAATTAAAGAAATGAGGGAAAACTTTATTTACTCTCTTAAATTTTTATGGTTTTTGCGTACACTCCCCCAGTCAGAGACGGATCTGAGGGGGGACCGGCAGGAGCCATGGTCCCCCCCCAAATCCAAGAAAAAAAAAAGTGGCTATATATATATATATATATTGTTTTAACTGGTCCCCTCCCATTAATTTTGTGGTGTTGTGGGGATGTAGAAGAGGTCAAGACGAAGGAGAGAGAGAGAGAAAGTGAGAGTGAGAGTGTAGAGTCAGTGCATTAATTGGGGGGTTAGTTGGTTTTAAGGATTTGGGAAATAGTGAAATGTGGGCACGTAAAGGCCAATTAAAGAGACCAAAATCATTCAAAAAAAAAAAAAAAAAAAGAGACCAAAATCAAAGCATCAAACATGGATTTGGTTTATGCCTGGTTTTCTTTCTATATTTTTGGCTCTTCCTTTCTTCAATGACCGTTCATTGCACTCTTTAAGTACTTTAGTTTATAAAATATCCTTTAACCTTCTTCTTAATTGTCCTTAATTTGTTTGATCTTATTTCTTAATTCAGTCCTAAAATGATTGGTTTGAACTTTGAAGCCACATTGTAGAGACATGGGACTACTACAGTCTTTCTTACCTTATAAATTTCATTATATTCATGAGATTATAAGCAAAAAAATTGTGAGAATTTGTGAATTGTGGGACTTGGGTTGGGTGAGTTCACTGACTTGGTTTTTTATTTTCAAGACTTTGGGTTGGGACTTTGGGATACTCTAATTGATTCAATTACTCAAAGATTTAAAGTAAAAAGCTTTGTTTTATGTATATTTAAGTATACACAATGGTGCAAATGCAATGGTTTCTATAACTAATGTGTTTTATTTACTTTGATGAACATTAAACAGGATTTTTTTAGGTGAACAAGATCTTTGTATGTTTATCTTTTTGCTAAAATTAAATTAAAGTTAATTTTGTTTTTATACGTTACTTTTATTTATTTTAAATTTATACCACAATCTATGTCAAAAAAAAATTATACCACGGTCCCCTCACATCAAATGTTTTGGATCCGTCCCTGCCCCCAGTGTTAAAAAATTTTCACTTAGGTATATCAAACTTTAGTTTTCTCTCATTTCGCTCATTCTATACGCAAAATCCATCGCAATGCCAATTTTATCCCTAACTTCAAAACAACACCGTTCCTAAAACAATATGATTTTAGTTTTGGAATCAAAGTAAAATAGTCAATTAATTATGGGTTTTTGTACAGAAGAGGCAAAGCGAAAGAAAATCAAATTTTGAGACATATAAGTGAGAGGATTTGAACGTTTGAGGTATTTGCAAAAGTGATCAAAGTTCATGGAGGTAAGTTAAGTTTTCCCAAAAAATAAAAACGCAACAAAAGGGTTGATATAATTCGCACAACCCCCTTTTTTACTCTCTCTCTCTCGGGCCTCCTCCCCCAATGGTGCTGGTGCTCACTTCTCCCCGGCGAGGTCTCTCTCTAACCAAAATAATCTATGATTTGTGAAATAACTCTCTCTAGATCTATCATATTTGTTCTTATTTCCAGTTCAGGTCTCTCTCTGTCCATGTTTTCATCAGTTAGCTAGCTTGCAGTAAATTAAAGGTTTTCTAATATTTTTGTTGTCTGTCACGCTTTCCATTGCTCTGTCAATATTTTTTAAATAACATAGGCAGTGGAAAATGTGCTTTACAGTGATTTATCATCCAAATAATCAAAGTTGCCTAGGCTTCAATTCTTCTACCTAACAACGTACAGTAGTTAAATAAGAACAAATTAAATGATAAGCACTGATCGAACTGGAAATAGCAGATATATATAAATTAATAAATTATTTGGTTCCGAGTTTTATCTTTCTATGTGAAAAGGCATGTCGTTTAAGCTATATATATTGATTAAATGGAAAAATTCTTGTTAAGTAGTATTTATTTTAGTTGGCTTCTTTTAATGCAAGGTAGATCGAGTCATTGTACATGTCTTGTATATACTGTATTTCCTTTTAGTTAGAATTACCAATTGAAGTACTTATATCAACCCTTTTGTTGCATTTTTATTTCTTTAATTGCTTTGTTTTGCTGCTTGTTTCGATTTTCTTAGGCAGCAAGCTGGGTGATCGGACGTGTTTATATGTCTCAATGTATGTAATTATTTTTTTTAATTTTATTTATTTATTTTATTATTTTTACGTAAAAAGTCTATAAACCGTATTCAAACAACCACCCTATTGAATATTGATAATCAGACAAGGAAATTGGAAGCATATACGTGGTGAGGTTTCAGTGGTTGGGATCTAAACAAAATTGACCAATGAAATGAGTCCACGTAGCTTTACGTTACGATGGCATGCAAACTTTTAGGCTGTCATTTGTATACAAGCCAAAAGGGGAAGTTAAGTCAGGTAAGCACGTGGGCGTATAATTGAGAGATTTGAACTTTTTCTACGGACCGAAGACCCAACATCAAAAGAAATGCCACCAATTAATAATTCACACACCAATCGGTAGAAACATGAAACAATAAATGAAAAGCTTTTGAGGGAAACAGAATTCGAGAAATGAGAAGGCAAGAGGCAAAAGAAGAGGTTAAAGCCACCAATAATTCACACACGACACTCAAAGAAAATAATGAGAGAGAACCAGCATTACAACTTCTTTAGGGTAAGTAAAGTGGTTTCTCTCTCTCAATTCAATTATATGTAGTTTATTGTAGGTAGGGGTAACTTCACTTATCCTTAATAAACTTTTGCGCTTTTTATAGACACCCCTATAACGTTCAAAAACTCTCATTTTTAGGTATAAAAGTTTAATTTACTTCCACATTCACCTCCCTTAGGATTTTCTATAAAATCCTAACGGATCGGTGTTAAATTACTACAATGCCCTTATTTTTTATTAAAAAATATATTTTTTTAAAAAACTTTTGACCCGTGGGTTTAGGTGGATCTAACCCACCCGTATTGTGACCCACAGGTCATATTATTATTATTATATTAAAAAAAAAAGAGAAGAAGATGGGCGGGCCACTTTTTTATTTTTTAATATAATAATTATAATAATAATTTTTTATTTATAAATAAGGGTAAATTTGGAATTTTAAAAAAATTTAGGGGTATAAAAATCTTTTACTCATTTAACCGTTTGATTTAACTGCAAAATCCTAACGGAATGGGCAAAGTGAAAGAAAATAAAAATTAAATACACTAAATGAGAGTTTTTTAATATTGGGGATGTCTGCAGAAAACGCGAAAGTTTGTTTGGAGTTAGTGAAGTTACTCCTTTATTGTATGATTTCAATATCAGCTTTTAGCTTTTATTAACTGAACTTGTTAATACATAATTATTACAATGAATTTATTATTATTATTTTGAGACCTACAATGGGTCTATTAGAGAAGCAAAAAATGAGTCCAAAATCTTCATGCAAATCCTTTTGTAAAAATTGCTTGGCGCACAACCGCACCAATGGCTTTCACATAATATAAGATTTCAAAGTTTAAACCATAGGTTTTATACCCTTACCTGATAGTAGGTCTCTTTTCTGTGACTAAACAAAATGTATGACAAATCATGGGCCTAATTTCAAGCTCAAGTTGGGTAAGTTTCTTCATCATACTGATCTGGCCCACCTGACAAGCAAACTGGAAGCATATGTAATACACGTGGCTAGGTTTCAGTGTTTGGGGCTAAAACAAAGACCATAAAAATTGACGTTTTCCCACGTACGGCTGGCAGCCCCGTTGGGCCGCTACCACTTCAAATTTTTTTTTTTTTTCATTTTTTTTTTAAGATTTGATTATTTATAATTAAATTATAAAAAAAAAAAACTATTTTAAATTTTTAATGTAACGTGGCAAAAGTGCTTATATGGCACTAACGGACGGCATAATTTCAGATGAAAAACTAACGGAATGATCTATTGCCAAATTTTCCTAACTAGATTGCACTTTTTCGTCCCGAGTCAAATTTTCCAGACTCAAGCCAAATTTTACTGAATATGTTTCAAACCCCAAGTTTACGTAGAAAATATTTCTAATGATCGATATACCGATTGAATATGTACTACAAAAAGGGTGATAACCTTTCTTCAAAAAAAAAAAAGTGATCAACGATTTGTGCAAATTCCAACAAGTTCTGTGGATGGAATATCACTTATAATATGCTTAAGCTAAAGGTATAATAAGGGAGAGATACGTTCATTATCTCAATATCCTACATGAAAGAACGTATTAGTTAACTTCTGAAAGCCACCCATAAAGCTTCCCCTCTTTCCATGCATTCTTAGGCAACAAAATAAATAAATTACTAGTTTGATAGTTTCATCTTAATACACCTAGGAGCATTCTTAAGCATTCACATTTGGCTCAATAGAATAATTGTTTAGGTATTTTGGTTAGCTTAGAGCATTCACATTCAGCTCAGAATAGATTTGGCTAAATTGTAGTCAAAAGTCCACATTTTTCTATTTTGGCTACTCACTTTCTTGAAGTATTCACATCCGGCTCATCAGTTTAACTTTTTACTTTTACTATTCCCTTTAAATATTATTTCTCTATTATTTAAATATTATTTTTCTATTTCTTTTTTCAACATCAAGCATTCAAGAAAAATAAAATCATTTTTTAATTAAAGGAGAGGGAATGGACAAATTTTTTTATTACATATGATAGAGAAAAACTTCAATCTGGTTCATCCTTAAAACATCCCTTTTGCAGCCTCCAATCAAAATATGACACCTCACTTAAAAGCATCAAAATACACTAAGACTAAAATACTTGATTATATCCCTTCTAACCCACCAACCCGTAACCACCCCATCCCATCCCTCCGGCCATGCACGGAATCCGCTTGAGAGAAAGAGCCATCGTTAGAATCCATGGTCAAGCCATGACCTACGGAATCCGCCATGGGTCACGACCTGACCCACTCTAGGTCGCAACCAAACCTAGCTGTGGGTTAGGCAGTGACCCAGCGGCTAGGTTAGGGGACCCAACGTGGGTCTAGTTGTGACCCTGGGTTATGGCCAAACCTAGCCATGGGTCATTGGCCTGTTGGGTCGCGGCTTGACCCTGTCGTTGGTTTGGCCATGACCCATGGTCACAGCTGCCCAAAGACCCATGTTGGGTCTCCTGACATAGCTCCTAGGTCACGGCCTGACCATTGATTCTGACGATGGCTCTCTCTCTCTTAGGCGGATTTTGGCAGCATTGGTTGGAAGGGTGGGGTGGTTTACGGGTTGGTGGCTTAGAAGGGGATGTAATTAGGTGTTTTAGTCTTGTTGTAATACCCCAATAAAAACAACCATTTTTTATTAGAAGATTGAAGACTCTTTACCAAAAAATGACTAAGGATTTCATAAAGCATAGTTGCAAAACAAAAAGACCTAAAACCCCTACATATAACCAAGACTCCTAGAAGCTTTAGAAGCAAAACCCATACCCTAACCATTTCTACCCGTATGTATGCCCAAGAGACCACCCATACGTACACACTTAACCTTTAGTGAGGACGTACACCAGGGACCACCTCGTACGTACGTTGACCAGTCTTTGACCTAGTGGACAGTACCCAAGACGTATGTGTAAACCCTTTTGACCAATGTGTACGTACAAAAACCAGTTTTAACCCATTATCCACTTTACCAGACAAGTGCACGCCTCCACCCTATATATATATCCCTCCCTGCGACCCTCAGGCTCCCCTAACCTCAGAAAACTCTAACCCTTAGTGTGAGAAATGATTTGGAGAGGGAGAAAGAAAAGAGCTTGGTGTTCTTGCAACCTTCCAAGGTAATCCCTTTCCCATTTTTATAGCTTTCATGTATGTTCTTATTACTTTCCTAATGCTATAAGTTTTAAAGACACTATGTCTAGCTTTTGTATTCCTTTTCTTATAAAACCAAAGAAATATTTTCAAAAGAGTTTAAAGCACCTCTTTGAGTTGCATGATATGTACCTTACATGTGTTTTCTTAGTAGCCTAATATGAGATATATTAGCTCATAGATTTCATAAAAGCCTTAAAACATAATTTGAAGATTTTGCCCAAAATACCTAACTCATGGCCAAACGTACGCTTTCAAGGCCATACGTATGACTAGAGAACCAGGCATCTGCCTTTAGCCTCATTAGTATGACTTAGGGTCCAATAACCTTTTTATTAAATAGGACTTAGTACCATACTCATAGAAGTCCTCTAGTACTGCGCATAACGATGTGTCATATTCCATTGTAGTAGGGTTTTGAGATGTCGGAGGACTTAAGCGAGCGAACGAGATAAGTAAACAATTACAAACACTTTTCTTAAAAACGTAGGATATTTCGGTTGACTGACTATGTGTATGATATAAGCATGTCCACATTTTTATAATAACTTGGTTACTGCTTTTAATAACTGGTTGATAAGATGTATTGTATGACATGGTACACAGGTACAGGTACGTGTGGTATAATAGTCATAGGCTTACTATATTGACTTGATTCTATGGTTAAATGTGTGTGTGATATATGGGCCTAAGATCTAATGGTTGTTTTGTGATCAGTGTAGCTTTAATGGGCAGTCACTACAAGACGTACATCATTAATAGCATGTGCCACTCGAGGTTGGACTCGGTCAGGCTGCTAGTGTTATGGATGGTAGCGTACAATATCTGGGGCACCGGTGTTGTATTACAAGTTCCTCGGGACATCGCTAACCCTACTGAAAATGGATAATATCTTAGATAGACCATACATGATAGTTATGACTTATGAAACATTAGTTTTTCTACATTAATTACTTGAGCGATTGCCACCAGGAGTACACCACCCCTTATTAAACTAAATAATATTTTCAAATGTCTATTAATGGATACAACACCTCATTTTTAATGTTTACCAAGAACTTCACGTTTATTTCTGCCTAATAATATGGAACTCATGTCATACCTAATTGTGAGATTTACTTACTAAGTCGTTAGACTTACGCAATTATTACTGTTATAAGAAGCTTGTCTCTAGAAGTTAAGAGTGGTGTGGTTATCATTATAGACCTTGCTAAGAACGATCTTCACGTTGTTATTAGGTTTGCTTTACATTATTATTATTTGCTCTATGTCTTAAATTTTGAGGGTTATACTTGTTCTTGTAATGATTTTCTAGATTTCTCAGATTTATTTAACCTTCTTATGCATTAACTTTGATAATGTTTAGATGGGTGATTCCCCATCTAGCCACAAGTTGGTTAAACTGGGGTAGTTGCCAATAACCATGTCAGGCTGGTTGATGCTAGTTTTTTGGGGGCGTTACAATTGTTGAGCACTGTAGCTCCTTAACAAATGGTTGGGTATTTTGTTGAGTCATGTGGGGTGATTTTTTAGCTAAATAGCTTTGTAAATCCTTAGTTACATTAATAAAAAAAATATATTGTTCACTTAATTTGTTCATTTTGGAATAAGAAAGCAAATAAATAAATAATATTTTTGGGTAATTACCTTTTCCCTCATCAACTACAATGCATTGCCAATTTGCCTCCTTAAATTGTTAAAATTACTATCTAACCCTATCAGGCTACCATTTTCTTCCAAAAACCCCCCCTTCCATCCGTCAATGTATCCTAACAAAGTATCAAAAAAGTACCCTAACAATTTCACAATAGCCATGAAGAGTAAACATCAAGAATTTATTGAGATTTAATTTTTAGGGAGAATGTGATGTAAAAATAAATAAATAAATAAAAAATAAAGTATGTTAACAAAGAGATTTCAAGGACATTTAATAGCAATTAGGTGAAAATAAATGTTAATAAGAGCATTAAGGATGAAACCAGGTTTCGTATTACGGATAGTTGTATGTATTTGAGTAACTTTAGAAGTCCCTCTTGTGTCATTCTAATATCCCTCTAAGAATTATGTATCTCTTAAAATTATCATTTAATCAAAATTCAATAATAATCAATCATATATCCAATGTTGATTTTAAGAGCCATATCATTCTTGGAGGGATACAAGAAGAAGTCGTAGCATTACTCTATGTATTTTATATACGCATTTTACAAAAAAGGCAAAACATCAAATCCCATGATTCAAATTTCAAGGATTTCAGTTTCTTAAAGATCACGAAATCGAATTATGCGGGTTTCCTAATAAAGCTAGAATCTAATTTTGATTCTTAAAATCATGAAAATTAATTCTGGTTTTCGATACACTATACCTTAATCTCACCTTCAGCTACAAATAGTATATGACAATTTTCTTTTTACTAATAGAAGTAATTTTACTCTTAACACTCATTTATCACATCTATTTTATAGTAAAAACAAAAGAAAAGTCGCTTATAATATATCAAAATTGGTGATCGAGATAAATAAATTTGAAAAGTAATTAATAGTGAAAAAGGAAAAAAACCAAGAATTCAAAGGTGGCACCATGTGATGTGGCAGTGGCAGTACAATATTTCAATGTCACATTATATTGCATATATAATATTCTAATATAGCATTCTAATGGGTTATATTGTGTTTTATGAATGAATACACAGAGATAATTTTTATCTCCATTCCTGAGTTATACGTGAAGAAATATCACTTGAATATAACAATTAAGGTTTTTCCTTCTAATAAAATTTAATACAAAAATATTCTAATTATTATAAGTGTATTTCTGTTGGCGTTTTGTGACTTTCACCATAAAGTTGGTGGGATATTCCTATACGGTTTGGGAGTCCTTTTGGTTCTTGGAGACTTTTCCCAATTCGTGTTGTATTAGAAGTACTATTCTAACTTGGAGTTGGAGTTTGTCCCAACCGACTTAGCCGTTCTATATAAAGGCTGGTGTTGTGCCATAGGAAGTAAGAGCAAAAATATAGTGATATTTGCTTTGTACTTTTGGTGTGCCAACAATAGAGAGAAAAAGCGAGAGCAAGAAAGAGAGGTTTTTTTTTTTTTTTTTTTTTTGGGCAAAGTGAGAATTGGGTGTAATTGGGGCTTTGGGTTTGAGTGATTTTCTCGTCCTATTACTCTCTTGTACTCATCTTTTGGTAGTGGATTTTCTTTAGATTGTTTCTGCCAATGGGTGTAGGCTTGTTAAGTCAAAACACTTAAATCTTTGTGTTGTGTGTGATTCCTTATCTTTGTTATTATGCATTCTTCTTATTTTTCGCATTTCATGGGTCCTGGGAAATAGGATTAATTTCCTAACAATTTCACCTGCTACATTTTTACTGTATATATATATATATATATATATTATATTTTACCTATATAGCTACCATGTACACCAGCCTTCTTCGTACAATATCTTATAGTTGTATCATTTCATTTTTTTTTTTAAGTGAAACTCGAAATTTCCATTACCGAATAAGATGTTGCTCAAGCATTACAATTTGTTGGATATAAAGGGGAATGGACTCTCTCCAAATAAGTTCAGCAATAAGTTCCAGGCCTAGCTTTGCCATCCGATGTGCCGCTTCATTCATTGTCTGCTTGACATGAACGACACTCCATGATCTGCAGCTGCCAAGGAAGAGCTTAACATCCTCCAAAAGATGTCCAAACCACTCTCAACTGCTCTCCTCTTGTTGCATGACTTGGACCATCGCAAGTGCATCACCCTCTAAAATAACTTGGGGAAGTCCTAATTAATGAACGAGCTCAGCTGCTGTCCACGCTGCTATGGCCTTTGCAATTTGAGGATCCGTCACAAAAGCCTTTGTCGTGCATTTTATTACTAGCACCTCCCCTACATGGTTTCGAACAACTATCCCCACACCCATTCTCCTCCTGCTAAAATCAATTGCTGCATCCCAAACTGCACTTAACTATCCCCATAGGAGGAGCCGCCCAACATTCTTTAGTTTGCACCCTTTGATCGTCGCTGTTAAATTACCCGTTATCCCAAAAGCTTAAGATGATAAAAAGAGGTAAATTTAATCACTTAATCATTACTTTAACACTCCTCCTCACGTGTAGCCGTGTAGACTCAAACTCTCTTTTAATAGGTAAGGTCCAGCATGTGGAATATTTAATTTAAATGGGGGTAAATTGACAGAGTCAAGGTTCGATCTCATGACCTTTGGCTCTGATACCATGTTAAATTACTAGTTATCCCAAAAGTTTAAATTGATAGGAAGAGGTAAATTTAATCACTTAACCATTACTTTAACAGTCGCCACCGCAACGAGTAACTTGATTTGCCTTCATTGTAGCCTCTAATTGCTTTGTTACTCATTGAACTAGCTGTCCGGGTGGTAACAACTCCCCTCCAAAAACCATTTTGTTTATTCTCAGCTAGATATGTCGGGCAATACACCCACAAATCCTCCATCAGTTTCAGCAAGTTCACCAACCCTACAATTTCAGCTTCCATTCTTCAAACCCTCCCCTACAACCCTAAACCCTCTGCTTATATACATCTTGGCCTTCCCATTTTCCTAGGTTCCACTAAACGAGCAGCTTTCCAAAGCATTATAGACCAAGTCCACAAAAGGATTGATGGCTGGAGAGCTAAAACTCTCTCTCAAGCAGGAAGGCTTGTCCTCATCAAATCTGTGGTTGCTGCAATTCCATCATATGCTAGGAGCTCTTTCTTGCTCCCTTCTAGTAATTGCAACAAGCTGGATCAGACTTTCAAGAATTTCTGGTGGAGGTTTCCTCCTTCAAAAACCAAAAATCTTACACTTAAATCATGGGACTCTCTTTGCCTCCCAAAGGCTTCTGGTGGTCTTGGCTTCAGAAAAATGAAGGAAGTAAATCTGGCCCTTATTTCCAAGCTTGGTTGGAAGCTCCACAACAAGTCAGACTCAATATGGGTGTCTCAAATGCGACGTAAGTATCTCTCTTCTGGTTCCTTTCTTTCCCCCCATCCCATTCTGCCCCTTTTGGGATTTAGAGAGGTATCCTCTCTTTTCAGCTAATCATCTCCCTAGGAGCCTGTCATAGAATCCATAAACACTCTCTTTTGTCTATTTGGGATGCCCCTTGGGTTCCCACTCTCCCTACTTTCATTCCCTCTCCTCCCCTCACCTTACATCCCCCAAACCTAGTAGTTTTCACGTCATCACTCCACATGCTTCTAGTGTTAAAGAAATCCAGAAAATTCCCATAAGCTCTGAATCCAGCTCTGAGTTCATCTGGACCCCCTCCTCAAATGGCCTCTTCTCAACTAAGTCTGCTCATAGACTCATCAGTACTCCTAGAGTTGCTTCTAGCTCAGCTCCTCTCGAGCCTCATATTTCGAAGCTCCTCTGAAATCTTAATCTGAATGCTAGGTTGAAACTTTTTTTGTGGAAAACTGCTTGGGACATTGTCCCCTCAAAGCTAGGATTAGTCTCATTTTGCACATACCCCCTTCAGACTCCTTTTGTCCCCTCTGCAAAGCTGAAGTTGATTCCCTTCACCACCTCTTTTTTAGATGCATTTTTGCTAGAGTTGCCTGGAGACAATCCTTTTGGCCTCTAGATTCCCTCTCCTGGAACTCTCTTAGTCTCCAAAGTTGGATCAAAGGTATCATTCTCCCTCATCTTACTTTTGGTATCCCCAAAAAAGAAGCTCATCTCTTCCAAATTTTCGCTTCTGTCTTGTGTGATCTTCTCTGGTTCAGCAGAAACAAAGCAGTGCATGAGGGCAGCATACCTAATATTCTCAAGCTTGCTGACACCATCAAGCAGACTGCTCTAGCTCACTTAGCAATTGGGAAAATTGCTCCGGAGCCTATCAATGAATCATGGTCCCCTCCATCCAAAGGTGTCTTCAAAATCAACTTCGACACAGCCATAAGGGGCCAATACTCAGCTCAAGCAGCAGTCTGCAGGGACCACTCTGGTACCATCATCTCAGCATGCTCACAAATCAGCCCATCTTGTGACCCTACATACGATGAAGCTCTTGCAGCTCTACTTGCAGCCTCACTTGCAACATCATTGAAGCTCAAACAATTTATCATTGAGGGAGACTCACAGATTGTGGTTGCTACCCTGCAGGATCCATTAACAGTCCACAATTGGACTGTAACAAGAGTCATAGCAGACTCTTTAGACATCATTCTTGCCTCCTCTTCTTGGGAGGCAAGGAAAATCAATAGAAGTACAAACTTCTGCGCCCACCATGTGGTGTATTGGGCCGCGGCTCGAGTTCACTAGGGCTGCATTCCCATTTTTTTCTCCTTTTCCCCTCCTCCCCATACATGTAGTGGTCTTGCACCACCTTCTGTTTCTTTTCCCCGCTGAAGGGGTTGTACTGCATGTTGGTACCTTTCTAATGCATTTGTGTTTACAAAAAAAAATATATATCCCTTTTTCCAATCGGTGTAGTAGTTGTTCAAAAATGTTCACAATTCTCTTTCTCATGAAAAAGTTAAATTATCCGTTATAGTATTTGTTATAAAAGTTATAAACATTTATAACTTTTCAAATACTGAAAATATTATAAATATTTGATTGTCTATATGACAAAATTTGAGCAATTTAATTTTAAACGATTGGGACTACAATTACATGCATTAACGAAGGCATCATTATATTAAACATCGTATAAAGATTTTTCATAAATCCCGACAATTGTTGTCAAATTAAATGGCTTATATATAAGCATTTATTACTTTTCAAATGAAAGAAATATGATAAATACTAAGTTAATAAAATTCAAACCTTTTAATTTGAAATCAATGATACGATTGACCACAAGATATATTACAATGAAGGCTGGTGTACGTGGTTGCTATTTGGTAATATGTATACATAAAGTAAAAATGTAGTAGGTGACCGTGAAATACACTTAAAATAATTAGAATATTTGTGTACGTATTATATTTTATTAGAAGGAAAAACCTTAATTGTTATATTCAAGTGATGTTTCTTTGAGAAGTAACCTAAATATTTTTTAAAATAATTTTAATTCTACTTTTAATCTTGGCCCTTTATTTAACTACCACAGACCCTGCTGTTACAGCATGGTAGCCCAATCGATAAATATAATAATCTTGCTTTGGTAGGTTGATTTGGCAGTTGATTGGATTTTTTACCTGGGATTGATTGGGCCAAATACTCGTTTTGTGACGTATTATTGCAGTTGATTGTTGTTCTTTCCCATGGCCTATTATAGTAGTTGGATGAGATAGACGTGAAATTTTTTTATTTTCTAGTGATTTATTATTTTAATAATAATAACAAGTGATTTATATGATATAAAAAGTAAGAATGTTGATAATTTAATTATATGAAAAATAGCAAATGACTTTTTATTGTTTTTATTTTTTAAGAAAAACTGAAATATCATTCATATTCCATGGACCGAAAAAATCAACAAGAAGGAAGGACAACACCCTCCATACATTACAACAAATACTATGTGGTAGGATATTCCACCTTGTAGTATTTGTGACGTGGTTTCGGTTAAACTATTGATTATTTGATTAAATTTACCTTTTTTCTAGCAGCTTAAGCTTTTGGGATAACTCGTAATTTAATACGGTATTAAAGCCATGGTTCTGAGATCGAACCTTGAGTTTATCAACTTACCCCCCATTTAAATTAAATATTCCATGTGTTGGGCCTCGTCTATTAAAAGGGAGTTTGAGCACACACGTGATGGGGAGTGTTAAACTAATTATTAAGTGATTAAATTTACCTCTTCCTATCAGTTTAACCTTTTGGGACTTCTGTTACTGTTGTATGAGCAACTGAGTTGGCATTCCACCTTACATTAGTTAAACTTGAGGATGCCAATTTTTGTAGACCTTCTTTGACACCTTCAACTAAATGCCCATATCTGCTACCGCAAGGAGTGTCCAATTGACTGCGTGTATCACGTTCGCTGCATCTCTTTCAAATATAGCATGGCGTGTAGTTCTTCTAATGCTTTAGCTATCACAGGCTCCACTTCAATCTGTTGATGCTTGCTAAGAGCTCCTACAACTTGCTCTTGGCCGTTTCTTGCTACAATCCCATGCCCAGTGGTCTACTTTTGCTTATCAATAGCAGCATCCCAATTGAACATCACTACTCCCTCCGGAGGGGCTTGCCATTTTTCTGTCCCTTCCTACTCCGGGTCATTACTTATTTGCCCCGGAATAGTAAATGACTTTGATTTGGCTGTTGCTAAACACACCCCTGGATCAAATCTCTCTCTCAATTATATTTCACATATCTTGCACTTATGACAAACCAACTTGTTCATCCAACTTGTAAATGAGAAAAAAAAAAAATTTTAAGAAAGTTTATTCTGTGATTCCAAGAGATTTTATTAATTGAGCTTGCTAATACATAATTATTACAATGAATTTATTGTTATTATTTTGAGACCTACAATGGGTCTATTAGACAAGCAAAGAAATGAGCCCAAAATCTTCATACAAATCCACTGGGAAAAATTCCTTCGCTGTTTTGGCAACTGCATCCACCCCTTTGACATGGACAAATCGTGCATTTCGTTACATCACATTTACCAATACAATCATTATTATTTCTGCACCGGTTGGGTACTATTCTTGCCTCACCTCCCTTTGGTAGACCTGCATATATAAACCATTTTAATTGTCAATATATCTCAAACTCATAATCCTTTTTTTTTTTTAATTTATTTCAATTAGGTGCAGTAGAAACAAACGTACGCTATGGTTTTTTAAAGGCCTAGATAAAAAATTTTGTTTTCTCTTTCTACTGGAAAAGTTAAAATTAAATTATGAATACTTAAAAAAATTGTGTAATCTTATTTTATAGCACGAAATCCAAACTCGAGCACTAAATTTGCAACTAAAATGAGATTGTGAGAATTATAAGAGCGCGAGTTACCAGTTGCAATGATCAAAAGGATTGCCACAAAAGCCAGCTTGAGTGCGGATTTCTTCATATCTTTTTGATGGTGGGCGAACAAGGATTCCTTCTCTTAAGATATACAAATTAATTAAAAATACTTGGCTTAAGGGCTATATATTTATATGCATTAAGAGGAGACATCATCAAACAAGGTTTCCTAGAATATATATTTTAAAAAATCTGAACAATTATTATCAAATCATGATAGGGGATTCTGCAATAATTATTACAATCATTAATAACTTTTCAAATACTGAAAATATTATAAATATTTGATTGTCTATATGACAAAATTTGAGCAATTTAATTTTAAATGATTGGGACTACAATTACATGCATTAACGAAGGCATCATTATATTAAACATCGTATAAAGATTTTTCAAAAATCCCGACAATTGTTGTCAAATTAAATGGCTTATATATAAGCATTTATTACTTTTCAAATGAAAAAAAATATGATAAATACTAAGTTAATAAAATTCAAACCATTTAATTTGAAATCAATGATACGATCGACCACAAGATATATCACAATGAAGGCTGGTGTACGTGGTTGCTATATTGGTAATATATATACATAAAGTAAAAATGTAGTAGGTGACAGTGAAATACACTTAAAATAATTAGAATATTTGTGTACGTATTATATTTTATTAGAAGGAAAAACCTTAATTGTTATATTCAAGTGATGTTTCTTTGAGAAGTAACCTAAATATTTTTTAAAATAATTTTAATTCTACTTTTAATCTTGGCCCTTTATTTAACTACCGCAGACCCTGCTGTTACAGCATAGTAGCTCAATCAATAAATATAATAATCTTGCTTCGGTAGGTTGATTTGGCAGTTGATTGGTGCTTCGGTAGGTTGATTTGGCAGATTGGATTTTTTACCTGGGATTGATTGGGCCAAATACTCGTTTTGTGATGTATTATTGCAGTTGATTATTGTTCTTTCCCATGGCCTATTATAGTAGTTGGTTGAGATAGATGTGAAATTTTTTTATTTTCTAGTGATTTATTATTTTAATAATAATAACAAGTGATTTATATGATATAAAAAGTAAGAACGTTGATAATTTAATTATATGAAAAATAGCAAATGATTTATTTTTTATTTTTTAAGAAAAACTAAAATATCATTCATATTCCATGGACCGAAAAAATCAACAAGGAAGAACACCACTCTCCATACATTACAACAAATATTATGTGGTAGGGTATTCCACCTTGTAGTATTTGTGACGTGGTTTCTGTTAAACTATTGATTATTTGATTAAATTTACCTTTTCCTATCAATTTAAGCTTTTGGGATAACTCGTAATTTAATACGGTATTAAAGCCAAGATTCTAAGATCGAACCTTGAGTTTGTCGACTTACCCCCATTTAAATTAAATATTCCACGTGTTGAACATTGTCTATTAAAAGGGAGTATAAACACACACATGAGGGGGAGTGTTAAACTAATTATTAAGTTATTAAATTTACCTCTTCTTATCAGTTTAACCTTTTGGGGCTTCTGTTACCGTTGTATGAGCAACTGAGTTGGCATTCCGCCTTACATTAGTTAAACTTGAGGATGCCAATTTTTGTAGACCTTCTTTGACGCCTTCAACTAAATGCCCATATCTGCTACCGCAAGGAGTGTCCAATTGACTGCGTGTATCACGTTCACTGCATCTCCCTCAAATATAGCATGTTGCACTCCTTGTTCAAGACAAAAGAGAATGGTGTAGTTCTTCTAATGCTTTAGCTATCACAGGCTCCACGTCAATTTGTTGATGCTTGCTAAGAGCTGCTATAACCTGCTCTTGGCCGTTTCTTGCTACAAATGTGGAAAGGCAAAGGTACTATATATGTGGTCTACGTCTGTAATCTCTACACGTTTCTTTTTCTAGGGTTTCGGGTAAGTAACTCTTAGATCCCAATCTGGATTTCTAAGGGAGTATTCTTTGGATATCTATGCATTTTGTTATGTTTTTAGTTTTGGGTTATCCTAGGTGAAAAAGGTTGGTTGCAATTGGACTGAAGTTGAACGAACACGGGATTATGGTTTCGACTTTCAAGACATGCAAAGCTCATAGCGCGTTACTGTGAGACTGCGGGCAAAAGGGGGAATTTTCCTTTGTGTTAGTGGAGCCTTTACCCTTCTTGTACTGCACAGTCTGCACAGTACTCTGCTTTCTACTTCGGTCCCAAGAAAAGTATATGCTACATTTCATGCAGAGAGGTGGGAGAAGTATATCCTATTGATTTATTTGTTATTTTTTATCCTAGAATTCATCGAATATGAATGAATGCGACCTCTTTCCGAGTGACCGACTCATTTCACCAATTCAAAGACTTAATTTTTAACTGCTCAATCTAAAAGGGTGTAGGAGATTTGATCTGATGAAGCTAAAGCTATGAATAATGCCTCATACCCGGAGCTATATAGCCGTAAGAGCCAGCAATTGCAGACATGCGCTCAGAGTTTCCAGTGTCTTGTAAGAACTTGGCAAGTCCAAAATCTGCAACATGAGCCTTAAAATCGGAGTTGAGTAAAATGTTGCTGGACTTGATATCCCGATGAAGTATTAGAGGAGAACAATCATGATGCAAGTGACAAAGCCCCTTTGCTGCTTCAATGGCTATTTTCAGTCTAGTTTCCCACTTGAGATACCCACCTCTGTTCCCATGCAGAACTTCACCTAGACTTCCATTTGGCATGTACTCATAAACAAGCAAATTGGTCTTTTTATTTGAACAAAATGCCAGCAACTGCACAATATTCTCGTGACGGATTTTACCCAGTGTACGTACTTCTGCTGAGAGACCACTATCATGGGCAGAACCTCTGCTTCCCAACAACTTCTTCACAGCTACTTGCTCCCCATTAGGCATAATTCCTCTGTATACAATCCCAGCTCCACCTCTTCCTATAATATTGTCATCCCTTATGGATGCCAGTATTTCTTCACTTCCAAATTCCAGCTTCTGGAATGCCGTCAGCTTCCACAAATTTGAATTTCTTACCTTTCTGGTCTTGATGATTGCTAGAGTAGCAAATACCAATAAGCATACAAGAGCCCCAGAGAAAAAATAATCTTATATTTTCAGGGGACTTGAAACCTGGTGCCAGAATGATTGTGAGATTTTAGTGGCGAGCTTGAGAAATTGTTGCACAGGATCAAGTAAGAACCACAGAGTTGAGGGTTGCCAGTAAAGGATGAAGAGTTGAAGAATAAATATTGCCCTGTTTCAGGTATTGGACCAGAGAAGTTGTTCTGGGAGAAATCTGCAACAGCTAAGCTCTTCTTGGACCCAATTTCCTTGGGGAGGCTCTGGTTAAGGTGGTTCCATGAGACATTGAGATAACTTAATACATGAATTTGAGCAATTTGAATTGGGATTGGGCCTGAGAGTTGGTTTTGGCTCAAATATAAATGAGTCAAGAACAGAAAATTACCAATCTCAGGTGGAATTCTTCCTGAAAAATTGTTTCTACTCATCCAAATTTCAGACTTTCTTCAACCGGCCTATGTCAGATGGGATTTCTCCTGTGAATTGGTTTCCGTTTAGTTGAAGAATCTGCAAGCTGGGGAAATTTCCGATGGAAGCAGGAAGAGACCCAGACAAGTGATTATTTGAAAGATATAGCTTGACAAGTTTTGAGGGTTCCTTGCCGGTGTCTTGAGGAAGTGGCCCACTAAGATAGTTGTTAAATAACACCATGAGTGATAGCTCGGGCAAGTGAAGAAATCCTTTTGGTATTGGCCCACTCAAATAATTATGGCCAATATGAACTCTTTGGAGCGTGTAACATTGACCAAGATCATCAGGCAGAGGACCAAACAGAAAATTGCGTTCTAGAATCAAGATAGTCAACTTCCTTCCAAAGCATAGAGATTTAGGGACCAATCCAGTGAGATTATTGGTAGACAAATCAAGCTCAATTAGTCTGCCATTCTGACCAAGCTTTGAAGGAATGGCTCCAGTAAAGTTATTCTGCCACATTTTTAGGACTTCTAACTTGGGTAGCTCTGCAATGGCATGAGGGATCTCCCCAAGAAATTTATTGATGAATAGGTTCAAGAGGGTAAGCTCACGGAGGCCTGAGAACTCCACTGGGATAGCTCCTGTCAGCGCATTATTTGAAAAATCGAGAGTTTTCAGGCTACTCAAATTCCCCAGTTGGGGAGGAATCCGACCACTTAGCTGATTTATTTGCAAGAACATGGTGTCTAACTTGTTTAGATTGCCCAACTCTGGAGGAATTGGACCCTCCAAGCCACAACTTGCAAGGTCTAGATGAAGCAGATTGAACAGCTTACCCAACTCCGGTGGGATTCCACGTCGAACGTTGTAATAGCCCAAGAGAAGATAGTTGATATTAGTGAGATTCCCAAGTTCACTGGGTATTACACCACCAATGAGTTTCCTGCAAGTGAAAGATAATTGAGCTGCTTCATATCTCCATAGCTTGGAGGATTATCCCAGTGAAGAAGTTCCCGCCAAAGTCTAACGCTGCAGCACGGGAAGTTGTGACACTCAAAGGAAGTGAGGCATTGAAATTGTTGTCATAAGCATCTAGCACTACAAGCTCTTTCAACAGAGAATTCCAGTTCAAATCGCCACTGAACATATTGATGGAGATGTTGAGGAATTGAAGCCTTTCTAGCTTGTGAATATCTGGTGGAAATGAACCTGAGAAACTGTTACCGGCGATTGAAAGATTAACAAGGGCTCTTAGTTCTGTGAGTGCAGGTGACAGAGAGCCAGAAATGTTGGAATAGGATATGTCTAGTGACACTACTAATCCGTTCATGCTGTCACAGAGGACGCCGGTCCAAGAACAGAGGGATAAGTAGTTTGATGCATTCCAGCTATTTAGAGAAGGATCAAACGACTCAGAAGCTTGTTTGAGAGAAATCATGATTGCAGCTTGCCTTTTCAGAGATGGGTTATGTGAAGAACCAGGATGAAAAGATGCAAGGAACGCAAGAGTTAGAAAAGAGAGGAAGGCAGACCTCATCATAACAGAAGCAGCCATGATTGAAGCTCTCTGGTTTACAGGAAGACAGACCTCATCATATCAGAAGCTGCCAGCCGCTAGAGAAGCTCTCTGGTTTTCAAACCAAAGAAAGTTTCATGGATTGACAATAGGCAATTGAGCTGTGATTACCTCCCACTTTGTTGTGCAATTATGCTTCCCTGTAATCGAAGGAATCCAAAATAACTGCATCATCTTGTATTATATTTGCTTTAAATCAGCATCATATCTTTTGTTTCCAATAGTAAAACTAGAGACGGGCACAATCAGATTCTAAGCAGGACCTAGGATCAAAATATATTTCCTCTTTAGCACCTGCATGGAAGGGCACAATTCAATTAGAGATGGTATATAACTAAATCAGTTGATCAAGATAAACCTTATTTGAATTATTATTAAGGGATTCACAGAAAATATCTATCCTATTACTTCTGCTCCACTTCTACTAAGGCATGCTGTGACAAACATTTTAGTACAATGTGGAAGCTGCAGAATCACATACAAGTGAAAGAAAGATTATTTACATTTCCCAACCAACTGCCTACAACAATCCAAATCTCCAAACAAGTTTGCATACATATTTCAAAATCAGCCTAGTAATGCTGCATCTATAACTCTTTTACACGTGTCAGCACTTTATTTACAGATACCATTATAATCAAGTAGTAAACAAAAGTATGAATCCACAAACTTCAAGTAATAAATCATATTTATCTCAAAAAAAAAAAACGTCAGTGTTATTACAACCAGAGTTTTTATTACATCATAGAAGGGAAACTGATAATTATGCAGAATGTGATTAGGCAAAAGTCGGGAGGAAACAGAGAACAATATTTCAGATAATTGGAACTTGTAAAAAAATAAAAATAAAAATAAAAGACACAAATGAAAACAAATGTAAGCAGACACATTGTCAAACATTCTTACTGGGAAAGGCAAAAAAGTACGTATAAAAACTTACAGGACATCTCAAGGAACATAATAATGACTTCAAAACTCATATGCTGATGCAGGTACAAATCCAGCAATAGGAAAACAAAAAGATAATGGATCTAACAGCCAATGTCGTTACTAAGAAATTTCAGAGGGTTTTTGCCACTGAAGATTAAGCAAATCATTAAAGTTCAATCCACACTGCTCATGTTAACTCTGCAGCCTATTGGGAAAACAAAAAATCTTTACAGAAATTTGTTGGATAATGACTTGTATTTCACAAGTCTTGGCCCCTTTAATTAATTAGTTGCCATGTTTTGTCTCTTCTTAGAATACTTTATGGTGAAGTTCTCCAACCTGATTGGGTAGCATTTATATAATATATAATATATATTCATTTGACCATTCACCAGGATAGATGGGCAGCAACTTTCTTCAAGAGGAAGGATTTTGACTTTGCTTCATGGAGAAGCATTCTTGGCCTACTCCTATATATAAGCATTCGGTCATTTTGGTGAAAAGGGTTGCTGCAGTTTTTGTGTGTGAGAAAAGTGAGAAAGAGCTTGGCAGCAGCTCCGTGTGAGGCAGTGGCTTCATGAGAAAAAAAATAAATAAAAAAAATAAAAAAAAATGAAAAAAGAAGAAGAAGAAGAAGAAGAGAAGGCAGCAAGCTCTTAGAGAATTAAGAGATTAATTTCTCTTGTGTGTTTGTGAGCTTGGGTGTATTGAGACTACTTTCGGGTTTAAGTGGTTTTGTTTATATTACTCTTTGTACTCAATTTTTTGTTAATGAATTTCTCATGGATTGTCTCCGTCAGTGGATGTAGACTTATTAAGCCAAACCACTTAAATCTTGGTGTCTTATGTGACTGATTTTTTTTTTTTTTTCTCTGCTATTGCCAGTGGATGTAGGCTTATTAAGCCAAACCACTTAAATCTTAGTGTCTTGTGTGATTGATTGGTTTTTTTTTTTTTTTTTTCTACTATTTTTCTGCTTCATTGATGATCCTATAATTATTTTATCTCAACAAACTAGTAACAAAGCTTGGGTATTTATTTTGCGGATGGCTACTGTAGAATATGAAGTAAATAAATTTGATGGTCAGAATAGTGTAAGTCTTTGGCATATCAAGATGCGGACTTTGTTACGACAACAAGGCTTGGCGAAGGTTTTGGAACCACCAGAAGAAAGAACTGGTATTAAAGCAATTGAAGAAATTGAAGAACTTGCAAAACTTGAAGAAAAAAGCCAACAATGCAATTTTGCTGTCTCTTTTAAATGAGTCTTGAGAGAAGTTGCAGGTGACAAAAGTACTACTGGACTTTGGAAGAAGCTAGAGAGCCTGTACATGAAGAAGTCACTCACCAACCGATTGTATTTGAACCAACGGTTATGTATCTTTAAGATGAGAGAAGGTATGGCTCTTTGTGATCATCTTGATTACTTTAATAGAATTATTTTGGATCTGAAAAACATTGATATTAAAGTAGATGATGAGGATGAAGCTTTGATTTTGTTATGTTCACTACCTAATGCAGCCTAACGAAGCGGAAGCCAATAAAACAGTACAAGAACGAAGATAAATAATTCCTAGGATTTGAATCTCTCAAAACCTTGGAATTCTTCTTCAAAATATAGAGTCTATCTATAAATCAAAGGAAAAAGGAAAAAAACTCAACTCTGAGATTCTTATTTAGATAAAACTGATAATCAACATAAACTGAACTGTTTGAAGGCTATAAGCATATATTTATAGCCAAAAACCCTAAACCTATTTAAAATATTACATAAATACCCCTATAACCCTAAACCTAATAAAATAATGAAATAAAGACTCACAAAACCCTAATACTATTAAAACAAGGAAATAAAGTCGTAATTAACACTACAAAAAAATAGAGGTTTGGTGATGGTTTAGAGCCAAAAACAGTCACTACAAAGGTAGTGACGGTTCCAAATAATAACTAAACAAGGTTAGGAAAAGTGGAGAAAGTGTCGGTTTAGGCAAAACCGACACTAATTAGTGTCGGTTTGTCCAAACTGACACCTTTTAAAAGGTGTCGGTTTAAGAACTATCACCTCCAAAAAGGTGTCGGTTTTTTTAAAAACCATCACCTTAAAAAAGGTGTCTTTTTTTTAAAAACCATCACCTTTTAAAAGGTGTCTTTTTTTAAAAAACCATCACCTTTTAAAAGGTGTCGGTTTTTAAAAAAACCATCACTAATTAAAAGGTGTCGGTTTTTAAAAACCGACACTATTCAAGCATTGGTTATGATGATATTTGCACCTGATACCTTGCTATTATTTGCTATTAATTTAAACACTAAAATCAATTAACCTGACTAAAATATTTGCATTTATTTCCGGCAATATATAACATACTCTTATAAGGTAGTAGCACCTAGAGCTAAAACCAATTACTTGAGGCTGGCCAACTAGGGCTTCACCTAGGTTTGCACCTAGGAAATTAAACATAAACCAGTAATGAGACGAAGTCGTCTCTCAAAATCCTACAGATTATACGTTGCTACAGAGACAAGAAATAAATAAAATATATTTTAAATTGAATTTTATGTTGAAATAAATAAAATATATACTACTTCCATATAAATGACATACAATTAAAGGAATTCAAACAAAAAGAACGAGCTGTAGTTGCATCACATAATAACAGAAAGTAATAAATTTGTACAGCTCTAAAACCAGGATACGTATGTCTTACAATCCAATGGCGAGCAGTCAAAGGATTACAATCACGCATTGCTTCCAACTCAGATTTGAGTAGTCTTTCTTCAGCATAGAATGCATTATTGTGAACATTATTCTCTCCCGGTTCTTCAACTTTGACATTCACCTCTACAACCTACAAAATGAAGGGGAAGAAAACATCTAAAACTACTAAGTAAACAACAGAAAAGCAACTCAATTTTTCTCAATAAAAGTATCTTAGACAAGGATAAGAATCCATTAGAGATATTTTGATTTCTGGGAAGCCAGCCCTTGTTACTTTCAACCACTATTCCTTAGAGAATGAATGGTTACTAACCCACTAGCATTCCTCATAAAAGGTTCCAAATCTTGAAGGACTACATCAACATTCTGCAGACCTCTTAAAAAGATTGCTCGAAAGGTTCCATACTACTTAAATATCTTAAGCCACATAGAAAATAGTCAATTTAAATGCTTCCCTCCTAATGCCTTCAGTGCACCAAACCTTCTTTTGTAGCTAGTGATGGCCTCACAGATAAATAAAAACAGAAAAGATTATCCCCTGCATAATTCTTAAGCATCCTAAGGATGCTATAATATACTGATACATGAGAATGGAGTTATAGAAGATGTCAAAATTCAAATATAATGAATAAAAAATCTAAATCTTCTAAAGAGAGTGTGCATTTTTTCCAAGGCCATCTTCCCCTGCATCAAAGGCATTTTTTGGGTAATGTGGATCATTTGGATCTCCATACGGAACAACCGTCTCCACAAAACTCAACCTGTGGGCCACAGGTCTTCGAACTCGACTACCATCAACATATGCAACAGAATATATAACCAAACCCTCTCTAGGAGAGAAGCCAATACAAAAATTCCACTGCCAACCACAACAGAAAATAGAGGATTTTCAGTAAAAGTTCTCTGAATTTAGAATAGGGATTATTAAACTAATCTGGAAAACCAACATCTACCTTCTGCCATTCAACAAAGTAGCCATTAACACGAAAGCTCAGACCTTCAGGCTGGACAATTTGTAAAGGCTTTACATCACTTCGATCAACACCAATTTAGAAATTCAGAATTTACTGACAACTGTTATAAATCAGGAGGGATAGAAAGCTGCAAATTCAATTGAAGCATCAAGAAATGAATGGAACCGAACAAGGCTGAGACGGTAGCAGCTACAAAAGAAGAAAAAAAGAACAGAATATACAAAACAATGCCTATACATATGTGAACATCAAAATGTCCCCTGTAGAGAATCATTATAGTAAATTCTAAACAAACGGATATGTTAGATATGTAATTTAACTTGAATAAGCTCAGGCAATACCTACACCAGTCAATCCTCAACTATTTCTCTCTGCTTTTCTCTCTTTCCTTTCACTATTCTTATTTACTCAAATCTCACAAAAAACAAAAATTACAGAAACGAACCTCAACCTCACTTAATCTAAACCTAAGAAACACATTTGTAGATTCTCACAAACAACAAACAATCCAAGGAGATAAATACACATTAACCAAGCATCGACCTTCAATATCATCCATTTTTCACATAAATAACGAAAAAGAAAGAGTATATATACATGTATATGTATATAGTCAGATAGAGATACATTGAGAGACAGATATGAACAGTAAGAACTAAGAAACACCGAATGTATGTCCAAAAATCAACTTTTTACACAAAAACTAACAAAACCAACAACCAAGCAAGCTCAAATGTGAATTAAACTCCAAAAAATAAATAAAAAATAAATTATTAGAAAGCAGATAAGAACCTTTGGGTGGGGTCCTCATCGGCAGAGTGGAAATTTCCACGAGAGCGACCCATTGAACTCTGAAGCTGAGCGAGCACAGGAAGACCTGTGTAATTAACGCTGCTTGCTCAACCCAAACGCACAAAGAAGAATGCACGGGAGACCAGTATATAGGACCAAGCCAAAACCCCCTCAACTCAGCCCCAATTGAAACCCTAAGTCCCATCATCCCCAGCAGAATCGAATGGGAACAACGTGCAGTGTGATGAGGAGGCCGGTTGGTGTAAGTAACGGCCGACTGCGCTCGCTGCACCGGTGGAGAAAGAGTGAGGAAGGCTTCGGGGGATCGTAGCTGAGAGAGGGAACTGAGAGAAGAAGAGAGAATAGAAGAGGCAAGATAGAAGAAAGAAGCGGAAGGGGCGCGCTGATTTGGGTCTAATTTGGGCGCGGAAACTAATATTAATTAAGAGGTGTTGGTTTATTAGGTGCTGCTTTTAGATAAACCAATACCAATTATTAGTAATGGTATTAATAAAACCAACACCCTTAAAAAATGGGTGTCGGTTCTATAGTAACCAACACTAATTAATGGTAACGGTTTTAATGAAATCGACACCCATTTTTTAGTGGATGTCGGTTCCACTAAAACTGCCATTAATTGGTGTCGGTTTCAAAACTATCACTTTATAGTATTATTAGTATCGGTTTCTTAAAATGACATTATACTGGCCATCACTAAATCTCTATTTTTTTGTAGTGTAATAACTAAGACACAGGAAATTAACATAAAGCCCGTGTGCGCTCAATTGCAGGTAGGTGCTCAATCATGCGCACGATCGCCTTCAACGATAACTCTAACAAAGAGTCTTCGAACTGGTGCGATCAATCACGGTCATTGGTGCAATCGAGCGCAGGTGGGCGCTGGATCGTGCGCTCAATTGCAGGATCAAACGTAGTAACAAAGAGGCTCCAAAACTCTGTCTGATCTGCATCATTCTCCCCATGTTGGAGAGAATTCGTCCTCGAATTCGGCCGGTCCTTTCCACAATCCTTCGGATGCCCAATTAACCCATTCCATTCTCCTCTTCTCAAATTTACAACAAGGCCACACCCCATAATAAACATAATATTCTTCATTACTGGATTACTTTGAAGGTTGTGCCAGCCCCACACACTACTTGGCAATACTTCGGATTTGCCGTACTTCTCTTGCTTTGTTTCCTTTCCGCGCGCCATAAAAATGTCCAAGAATGGGTTAGTTGGTACTTCTCTCTTGAACATATAATTATTGCCAACCGCACCAAACCTGTCATTGTTATGAAAATTGAACAAAATTTTATCTATCCCAAGGAAATAGAGTCGTAATTAATAACTAAAATGTAGGAAATTAACATAAAACCCGTGTGCGCTTGAGCGCAAACACGAGTGCGATCAAGCGCAGGTGGGCGCTTGATCATTCGCACAATCGCTCTAATAGAGAGTCTTCGAATTGGTGCGATTGATCATGATCATTAAGCGATCGAGCCAGTGGGTGCTTGATCGAGGATCGGCCTTGATGTAAAAGGCCGAAACTCTGTTTGATCTGCATCACTACCTGAGGTCTTTGATAATTTTATCAATTCAATGTTGTATGGTAAAGATACCTTCTCCTTAATTGATGTTAAATCTGCTTAAAATAGAAAAGACTTGATTTGAGTCGAAATTCACTCTTCGGCTCAATCCTACATGAGATTAGAAATTTGTAAGATTTGACATATCTTGACATAAGCCATAACAACCTCTCTGGCTCAATCCCACCAGAAATTTCCAACATTCAGGTATTGACCTAATTAAACTTATCCAGAAACCACTTGAGCCAAACAATATCCACATCAATTGGCGCCATAAAAAGCCTCATAGTTGCTGATTTTTCCTTCAATAATTTCTATGGTAAGCTACCGGAATTTAGCCAATTCTCTTGGTTTAAGGCCTCCTACTTGGCGGGTAATCCTAATCTTTACGGTGCTCTACTTAACAATCCTTGCAATTTCACCCCATGCAAAAGGGGACACAGAATTTTGCTCTTATTATCCATCTTATACATTTCCCTTTCTCTGAGTTGTATGTGATTTGAGAATCACATTACATACACTTTATGTGTTGCTATAACAAAAGCACTAAATGCTTTGCAACCACATATTGTCCTCGAAAATGTAGATTTGCAAGTATACGGAAGTTGATTTAAAAGCCCAAAATTAAATCAACACTGAAAGCTCAGTATTACTTACGTATTTTTTAACCATTCAAAAGTAGGAAATGTACATGTTAAATGAATCTCACATGGGAAGTAAGCGCGGTACCTCGGGGGTCAAAATAATGGAACGATTTATGTAAGTTGCCCGAGATCTAAATAAGTGAGCTCCAATACCACTACGATTTAGTGAAAGCAAGCTCATTAACATAGTGACAAGAAACTTTTCCCGAATACGTGAAAATCAAATAGAGAAAAATAAATCATAAGTCACTATATATGGATAAATAAATCATGCGAATAGAGTTCATTCAGACTCAGTGACTCACAAGGCAAATTACAACAACAATCCATATATTGTAATTCTATGAAGTTCTACTTCTTGCACAAAAGATTAATTTCAACTATCAAATTGAGAAGTAGCTAAATTTCCAGCACTCGGTTCTTTTTCTCTCATGCTTTATTTTTAAAATATTTATCATTTTTTGTATGCACTAAAAGAAAAAAGGCATACATTTTCACAAAGAAAGATAAAACTCGGAACCAAATAATTTCATCCATTTTTTTCTGCATAATGTCTTTATATATATATATATATATATATCTGCTATTTCCAGTTCAGTGCTTATCATTTGAACATATTTAACTACAGTTGTCAGGTAGAAGAAGCCTATGTAACTTTGATTATTTGGATGCTATATCACAATAAGGCACTTTTTCCACTACCTAAATTATTTAAAAAACCATTGACAGAGCAATGGAAAGCTTGACTGACAACAAAAATATTAAAAAACCTTTTAATTTACTGCAAGTGATGAAAACATGGACAGAGAGAGACCTGAACTGAAAATAAGAACAAATGATAGATCTAGAGAGAGTTATTTCACAAATCATAGATTATTTTGGTTAGAGAGAGACCTGGCCGGGGAGGAGTGAGCACCAGCACCGTTTGGGAGAAGGCCGGAGAGAAAAAGAGTAAAAAAGGGGCTGTGCGGGACATGCAAATGTCATATGGTAGATTGAAGTAATACAGGAGGGGGGGGGGGGGGGGTGGGTCCGCAATTGGACCACTTTAAGTACCGACCTAGCCAGTGGCAGGTTTGGAGGAAACAAGGGAAGGCTTGGCCTACCCCAAATCCTCCAAAAATAAATTTTAGGAATTAAAAAAATATATATATTTAAAAAGCATTTGGCTCTACCCAAAAAATAAAAACACCCATTTAATCCCTCCCATCCAACTTTCTTAAATCCGTCCCCTAGCTAGCTAACACTACAAAAAACACGGCATTTACTAACGTGGTTACTGTTCACTTTTTTTGCCACGTTAGCAATTACTAACGTGTTAAATTTCAACACGTTAGTAATGGGACCAAAAAATTTTTTTTTAAAAATTAAAAATTTTAGTAACGTGTCGTTATAAACACGTTAGTAATTACTAACGTGGCATGAACCACACGTTAGCAATTGGTAACGTGTGGTTCATACCACGTTAGTAATGGAAAATTAATTTTTTTTTAAGAAAATATTTATATTTTACTAACGTGTATAATATAACACGTTAGTAAATGCAGTTCCAAATACTGACGTGCCAAATTAAACACGTTAGTATTTACTAACGTGTTAAATTAGACACGTTAGTAAATGGGTTATCAAAAAAAATTTTTAATTTTTTTTTAATATTTTAGTTGTAATTGATATATTATCTAAAGGTATATAATTAGAAATGGTGTATATATTATCTATAAGTAGATAATATTAGATATTGTGTATATGTTAAATTTGTAATTGATATATATAATATACAATTAGATAATTTATTCCGGCATGCATAGATTATGTTACTAAGTTTTTCCGGCATGGTAATTAATAAATTATGTTAGAAATTAATTGTTTTGTTGGTTCAATTAATTAAGGGGAAATTACACTTTACCCCCATGAAGTATCCACTCATTTTCACTTTTGCCTCCAAAGTTTAAAATGTGACACTTTACTCCCCCAAACTTTCAAACTATGGCAATTTAACCCATTTGGCCTATTTATTCCCAAAATGCCCCTAGCACTTAAAAACCAAAATCCAAAAAAAAATCCAAAAATGGGTGGCCGGCCACCCTAGCATATAATTATATATATTTTTGGTTTTTTTTTTTGGATTTTTTTTTTTAGAAAAAAAAAGTGCTGGGGGCATTTTGGGAATAAATAAGCCAAACGGGTCAATTTAAAAGTTTGGGGGGGTAAAGTGTCACATTTTAAACTTTGGAGGCAAAAGTGAAAATGAGTGGATACTTCAGGGGGGTAAAGTGTAATTTTCCCATTAATTAATTATGTTAGTTAATTAGCTTAGATTATCAATATTTGTCATAGGCTTATTTAGTTTAGTTAATCTAACCCAATTAAATTAGGTTCGATTAACTAATTAATCACATTAAATTATTTCTGGAAAACAAAAAAAAAAATATTACATTTCCTAACATGGCATGACGAAGAATGTTAGCAAATGCTAAAGTTGCATGGCATGCCACATTAGCTTATGGGTTTTGTTTTTTTTGTTTTGGTTTTTTTTTTTGGTTTTTTTCTCTTCAATATCATGTTTCATTCCGTTATATTATATTAGCTTATTAACTACATTATATTGATAATATGACAACGATTTTCAATCTTTGTCATAGGCTTCATTAAAGAGGTTAGATCATTCAACCGTTTGGAACAAAAATTAGTTTTGTGGTAATTAATAAATTAGTTAAGAAATCAATTGTTTTGTGGCAAGGTTCAATTAGTTAATTAATTGGACTCTATATTAATTAATAATAGTTCCAAAACACAGTCACCTGTCCGAGAAGCTGGAGGAATCAGAAATGGATAAGATCCGAGCTGATGATACCGAAAGTCACAAAGAAAGCCCCCCTTAAGTTGCTGCTGCAATGATAGAGGAAGCTTCGAGGGCGAGGGCCATGGGAAGAACCAGGCCCAACGAGGCTATTGAAATAAATAGGAAGCGTGACAAAGACGACCATGAAATAGAAATGGGTGAGATGTTGCCATAGAACAAAATACTAGATGGAATGCATCATTTTATGCTTGCAACGTATAATATCGACCCCATTAAATCATTTCTGGATAACCAAAAAAAAAAAAATTATTACATTTCCTAACGTGGCATGCCATGCAACGTTAGCAAATGCTAACGTTATTTGCTAACGTTGCATGGCATGCCACGTTAGCTTATGGGTTTATTTTTATTTTTTTCCTTCAATTTCATATATTATTCCATTACATTATATTTACTAGTTAACTACATTAGATTTATAATTATCTTAGATTTTCAATCTTTCTCATTGGCTTAATTAAGTAGGTTAGATCATGCAAGGGTTTAAAAAACAAATAATTTTGGTTCTTTAGGGTTCACCTATTTTTAATTATTATTGCAAAGTAATGAAAAATTCAAAAAAAAAAAAAAAAACGTAGTTTACATTTCCTAACGTGGCATGTCAACATACGTTAGCAATTGCTAACATGGCATGCAACAACACGTTAGTAATTGCTAACGTGTTATGAGTTGCCACGTTAGCTTATGGGGTTTTTTTTTTTTTTTTTTCTTCTTCTCTTAAATATCATGTTTCATTCCGTTACATTGTATTAGCTACATTATATTGATAATATGACAACGATTACTGATGTGAGAGTCTCAATCAACCATTAAATCAAACATTAATGTTAAAAAAGAAAGAAAAAAAAAATAGTTGATTAGGATTGCCACATTAATATTGTGGGAATGTGATATGTAGCATCGCTCAAATATTAGAAAACATCTCATAGTATCCTGTTAATTATTTATTTATTTATTTTAATTGGAAAAATGGTTACAAAGAAGGTGAGGCCGGGGTGGAGATCACTTCAAACCAGTTGGTGTTCACTGTGATTGCCTTGCATGTAGCCTTGAACTTGTCATGATTTACTTTATTTAATGAGAATTAATCTAAAAGTTAGTTACAAATAAAGTGCAGATGTTTGGACAAGGCAATGATAATTGAGAAAGATCAGAGATCCTTGGAGGCTATGTTCTTTAAATCAAGTAGAAGAAGTGAAGCTTGTGTTTTGCCTTATCCCCATATGGTTAAGTTGCTTAATGTTCCCCGTAGTAATCACTCAACTGCAAACCTATTTCACCAAACAAGGCAGTACAATGATGAGATCAATCGGACCCCATTTTGAAATTCCCCATTTACTAACATGTTATCACATGACACGTTAGTAATGGGGGGTTTTTTTAAAAAACAAAAAAAAAATCGAAATTCCCCATTTACTAACGTGTCATCTGTCGACACGTTAGCAATGGGGCTCATTTACTAACGTGTTATCACATGACACGTTAGTAATGGGGGGTTTTTTAAAAAACAAAAAAAATTCGAAATTCCCCATTTACTAACGTGTTATCACATGACATGTTAGTAATGGGGGGTTTTTTAAAAAACAAAAAAAAAAATCGAAATTCCCTATTTACTAACGTGTCGTCTGCTGACACGTTAGCAATGGAGCTCATTTACTAATGTGTTATCACATGACACGTTAGTAATGGGGGATTTTTTAAAAAACAAAAAAAATTCGAAATTCCCCATTTACTAACGTGTCGTCTGCTGACACGTTAGCAATGGGGCTCATTTACTAACGTGTTGTCACATGACACATTAGTAATGGGGGGTTTTTTAAAAAACAAAAAAAAATCAAAATTCCCCATTTACTAACGTGTCGTCTGCTAACACGTTAGTAATGGGGCTCATTTACTAACGTGTTATCACATGACACGTTAATAATGGGGGGTTTTTTTAAAAACAATAAAAATTCGAAATTCCTCATTTACTAACGTGTCGTTTGCTAACATGTTAGCAATGTGGCTTATTTACTAAGGTGTTATCACATGACACGTTAGTAATGGAGGGTTTTTTAAAAAAACAAAAAAAATTTGAAATTCCCCATTTACTAACATGTTGTCTGTTGACACGTTAGCAATGGGGTTCATTTACTAACGTGTTATCGCATGACATGTTAGTAATGGGGGGTTTTTTTAAAAAACAAAAAAAAAATCGAAATTTCCCATTTACTAACGTGTCGTATGATAACACGTTACTAAATGAGAGGAAGTGTTAAAAATATAAATTAAATAATTAAATTCATTATTTTCTATCAATTTGAGCTTTTAGAACAACTTGTTTTTTCACATTTTCTTGTTTCCCCTTTTCTCAGTTTGAATTGGTCATAATTAATTAGATTAGATATTTAATGAGATGAGATTAGATTTTTTTTTTTTTTTTTTTTTAATGAGATTAGATATTTTTAGGAAGAAAAATAACAAAAAAATAAAAAAAATATTTGCTAACGTGTGGCTGCATGCCACGTTAGTATTTTCCTAACGTGGACTGTAGCCACACGTTAGGAAATGCGTTTTCAAAAATTGGGATTCAAAACCAGCTTGCCCCCATTTTTTTCCCCTCTCCTGTTTTCTTATACCTCCCCCGCGCCATTCTCCCAAACCAGCGCCTCTCTCTCCTTTTCTTCTCCATCACCGCCGGCCATCCATATTTTTTTTCGCTTTATCATTCCCTCTTTCTCTCTCGCAGACGCGTCTCCGGTGGGGGTTGTCTTGCTCAGAAAACGATGGCGATTTCACTCAAGCTCCAGCTCTCTTAACAGATCCGGCGGTTGGGCTCCGACATCGGCGGTTGGGCTCCGACATCCGGCGGTTGGGCTCTCTTAATCGAGTGGGAGTGCTATGTTCTTTGTCAATTTGGTGTTCATGTCGGTTCAGCTGTGTGTATGTGAATTTGGTTTATATTGCTTTTGGGAATGCTTTGACCGAATGGGTTTGGGATGAATTTTAATGGGTTGATATTATTGGGATTTTCTTTGGGTATTGCGATTTGGGTCAATACCAAATGTTGCTGTCCATGTTGCTGTTTTTGTTGTCTTTCGGTTTTTTTTTTTTTCGTAATTTCTTGCTTCTTTTGTGACTTTGGTTTATAGTGCTTTTGGGAATGCTTTGGCCGAATGGGTTTGACAGAGAAATTCTCTGTTTTGCTTCTCTGTTTTGGATTATTTCCTGTAATTATTTTTTTTCGTTTTCTTCTCTGCAATTTCTTAGTTTTATTTCTAATCCTTTGCTCTAATTTTTGAAATAAAATTGAAATTTATTGTTATATTTATAAAGTAGTTGTTATTTCTCTCATTTATAATCAGCTTATCTACATGTCTACTAATTTCGTTGCTTTGGGCTGTTTGAGACTTTGAGAACCATTTTGATTGATTTTTGTGGAAGTTACATAAGAGTTATGGAACTTCCACAAAAATCAATATAACTTCACGAGAAACAATATCACTTTGATTCAGTGCTTGTTTAATGGGTTATGGTCAAATATCTTGTTTGTTAGATAATGCATTTGATTTCCCAAGTTTTATTCAGCGTGCTTTGGTTAAAATCTTGCATTTGTTTTAGATGAAGGATGCTTGTGGTGTGTTGTTGAATAATAAACTTAATTGTTAATATGTGTGTTGTTAAAATCTTGCATTTGTTTTACATATGTGTGTTTTTACTTTACTGATCGCCAAAATGTTTGTTGGAGTTAGTGATTTGGAGGAAATGCAGTGGGGATCATTTATTGATGCAACATGCATCAGCGATAGAGCTAAAACACCAATTCAAGTTAACAGACTTCTAATTGCAAAGGATAATGGAACCTAATGCCCGAGTTGTAAATTGTAATCAAAAGTGGGAATTGAATGAGGGCATCAAAATTTATGTTGTGTCTTTTATTTCTTACTGCACCTTTGGAGCGTGGGTACCAACTTATGTGCAGGCAAACAATGTTAATGGGGTTTTAGAGGGTGACTCTGCATGGGGGTTGAATCTGAGTTTGGCTGCACCAGCTGGTAATATTGAAGCTCAAGTTGAATTATTATGCAATTTGATTCATATAGTAAGTCTCTTTTGATTGTGGTGATGGATTTCCATAAGAATACCTTCCAACTACCATATGAATAAAGAAGAATATTTAAATGAAGTAGAGAAATATTTAGAGAGTTTGATGTGTGGTGCTTTTAGAAATTGGCTAACTAAAATAGCAAAAGTGTGCTATCAACTTTAGTAGGGAATGAATTGGAAACTTAATTTTGAATTGTAAAGGAAATTATCAAGCAAAATTTATAATTTACTAGGAATAAGATGAGAAATGTAGATGAATGAATTAGTTTCGAATTTATGGTATTTTGTGAGGTCTTGTTGTTCTTTTCTTCTTCTTATTCCTTTTTTTACCCTTTATTTGAAATTAGATTGGCATTGGAGGAAAAGAGATGTTGTACATAGTGGGTCTGGGACTGGGCAATGGGAAGGACATCACTCTCAGAGGTTTAGAAGCAGTGAAGAAATTCTATCAGAGGCTCGTGACTTTGATGTGGCCCTCCTTATTGTTGTTGATCCTTTTGGGTATGGATTAAGCTCACTTTTCCTTTTTGATTGGATTTTGTGGAATGCTGTAGTTGGATGATATTATTATTTTTGTGAATTTGGGTTTTATTGAATTCTTAAGTTAAAGAAAAATGTGAATTAGGGTGCAAGTTTCTAGCATTATGTAATGATGCTGATGTATGTCGTGAGACAATGAAAAGAGTAGATTCCAGTTCTGTCGCTATTGTTTTGAAGGTTCAGGAAATTCTTGTAAGTTGCAAAGAATTGAAATCAAGTGTTGAGAATGATAGTGGAGCTGGGAGGCCAGAGCTATGCCCAAAATGGATAGCTTTGCTGACTATGGAAAAAGCTTGCATAACCACTATCTCTCTTGAAGGTAATGCAAAGAATTAGCCCCTACCGTTTTCTGTCTTAGAAGCTTCAAGTTATTATTATATTTATTATTATATTTGTTTACTATGATGGTGGCTTTCCTATTGAGTTTGATAAGGCTTTCGCTTGTTTTTGTTTATTTTGATAACATTATTCTGCTCCAATCCATTCAAATAGATCTCAAGCCATAAAGGCAAAATCTTTTGCCTTTTTATGAATTGGTAGAGCTAACCTAGTAATATCTTTAGTTGCTGTTGAACCATAAATTATATGTCATATATATCTTCATAGGGTATCATCCTATCATAAATTATACCTTTTATGTTTGTTAAATTGTACATACATTTTGTTTTGTAGATTAAGCATTGGCCTGATTGTTAGTAATTAAAACTTGGGATGAATACTTCCTTCCTAGGTGTATTATCGTGAAGTAGTTAGATTGCAAGAGAGATCATCTAAATCATTTACATGTTTTTGTGGTAAGAAAATCATGCAGATCTTCTCAAATTGTTACTTGAAGTGCTATCAAAATTTGGCCACGTTACCAACTGGAAATTGAATTAAGATTTTCATTTGTTTTAAACATGTAATTCTTTGTCCTTGCGTTTATCTGAAGAGCTTATGGTCTGTTTTCTGAGTTTGTTTCTTTGTTTGCTTTCCTATTGCAATTTATTTCAGAATGCCTGTAACTGCATTATTATCATTTATCTGTCTACTTTAAACTGATAGTTATTACTTGAAGACGAGTTGTTTGCTGCTCTTGTAAATTACAGATCTGTGTTCGGTTTTTCTGAACTCCATTTTATTCTTTTCACATCCGTGGTAAGTTAAAACAATTTTTGAGATGCTAGTACTTCACTAAGGAACAAATTGTTGAATCTCTGTTCTTTTCACTCTGGGTAGGGATCTTTATAATCCTTAAAAAAGAAGAAGTTATTTTATATCCTAATCAAATGAATTTTCTTTTCTCTTCCTCTTTTCTGAATGCTCATTTGTTTTTATTTGGCTTTGCATCGATTTAGAAACCACTGGTGCAGTAAGGAAGACTGGAGGCGATTTCAAGGAAAAGTTGAGAGAGCTTGGAGGACTTGATGCTGTCTTTGAGGTTGCCATGAATTGTCATTCTGATATGGAGGTGTGAGCTTGTACGTTTGTTTGATCTCAATATCTGTTTCATTATATTGTAGATGGAATGGTGTGAATTAGTTTTATTGATAAGATTGTTAGAAGTTGATGCATAGAATATATAGAGGGCATTCTGACATTAGTCCTTGTTTCAAAGAAATGGAGAGTTGTAGAGGGCTGTTCTAGGACAAGTTACATCCAACATGTAAGTGACTGCTAGGGATTTTTGCTTTAGCTTTTGTTATATTTTCTTATTTATTTATTTCCTTCTTTAGGACTATTAGAAAGTTTCTTTATTTTCAAGGTTTAGTAATTTTCGTTATTTTAATACTAGGGTGTTCTTTTTGTTTCTTTTGCTTTGTTTATTTCTCTTTTAGGGCGTTCTAGTAACTTTAGAATTTGTGTCTAGGGTTAAGATTTTGCAGCCTATATAATGGATTGTATTGAACCTTATTTCACCTTGAGTTATTATCAAACTTATTATTGAGTTTTCAATAAATGAGAATTTCTTTGTTTTTCTTCCTTGTGGTGTTCAACTATTCAAGTGAAAAATGACATATTGTCTTTCTAAAGAACAAGCAAAGGGGATGAATGTGTAACCGACTCCTTGGACGATGGTGGCTTGAGCTGCTCTTCCAGCAAAGATGCTTTATAGGTCATTGTAACATATATATATGGGATCAAAGTGTTGATGTATATTGACATTTTTACTTAAGTTGTTTGTTAATTGTTTATATAGTATTAATGTGATTAATTGTTATGTGTGTAATGTGTGGATAATAGTTAGATGATATTTTTGTAATGTAAAAGTAATGGATGGAGTAGTTTTTTTATATAAATGTGATTATTGATTATGAATGTGCTTTTGATTATAGAAATATGATTATTGATTTATCAGGTGGTTCCAAAAAAAAAAAAAACAAAACAAAAAAAAAAAAAACATTTACTAACGCGTGTATGGGCTACCACGTTAGTAAATGTAAAAAAAAAATAATACCAATTGCTAACGTGTGCCTATAGCTAACACGTTAGTAAATGAAAAACCATTACTAACGTGTCTATTCCTGGCACGTTACTAAATGAAAAACGATTATTGACGTGTCTATAGGTGTCATATTAGTAAATGGAAAAACAAAAGCTAACGTGTCTATATGCTACCACGTTAGTAAATGGATTTTTTTTTTTTTTTTAACTTAAAAACAAGGGCTAACGTGTATATAATTGACATGTTAGTAAATGTATAAAATTTAGTAACGTGTCTAAATATTATTACGTTAGTAAATGAAATTTTTTATTTTATTTTTTATTTTCCCATTTGCTAACGTGTGAATAGTAACACGTTAGCAAACGGTAACGTAGTACATCTATAACATGTTAGTAAATGACCATTTTCTAACGGGCACTTTCCTAACGTGTCAAAAACGTTAGGAATTGAACGTTAGGACGATTACTAACGTGTCTAATGTTTTAAAACGTTAGTAAATGTGTGTTACTAAAAATAATGTTTTTTGTAGTGTAATTATTTAATGTCTATGGATATACAATATTATTAGTTTTTAAATACTCTTTGTATGGCTTTAAAAAGATGATGAACATCACCACAGTTGTTTTGGCCTCTTTCCAGCAAGTCCCATGTGCACCAGCACAGCTATTTTTCCCTCAAAGCTCTCTCCAACTGATGCCGTATGCGATCATGGATTTGAAAAGATCCAAAAACGACACCGTGGAGACTGTCTGTCTAGGTGCACAGATGGGTATGCACGCGTGAGTAGTGTTCCTTTTGTAAAAGGAATCTTAGGGTGCTGCCATAGGGAATCTAGGGATGGTTGGCAATGAAAGAGCCAAAGTAATTAAGTGGATTCCTGATCGATACCAAAGGAAATACATTCCATTTTAGGAAGAAGCTTCTCACGTGACTTTCTATGCATAAAAGATTGAAAACGAGATGTCTTTTGGTAGCATGCATGTTTTTCTTTCTGTGCATAAGTACACAATTATCCCAAATATTCCATGCATAAGCCCACCATCCAACTAATTAACCCCGACCAATATTCCATGCATAAAAATAATTATTATTCTTTTTGTTTTTAATTAAATATAATTTTTTTTTATTTTTCAGACGCTTTTAAAATTTAAACAATTAATAAGAAGGAGGGGTCACTGTCAATGCACTAATGACTAATGTGCTTACATTTCATGGGTTGGGAGAGAAGGAGATAAGGATCGGACTCACGAGGGGAGAAGGATCCTTTTCATTTCAAATGAAATGGAGGAGATTCATTTAGTTGTTTTTAGAAAGTATTTTTGTCTAAATAAAAAATAGAGAGCTCAAAAATGACAAAATTATCCCCTAAAAGCAACTAAATGGATCCTTTCCATTTCATTTGAAATGGAGAGGATCCATGTCCCTATCAAGGGTGCAAAAGGCCTCCATTGCTTAATAATTAAGCCAAAAAGTTCCATACACAATCACACATATAGAATGAGATGGGACCAAATAAAAACTAAAGACAATTATTTGTTTGTGGTGGTATTTATACGTAGGATTATTCGTTGAAAATAGGGCTATAAACAAGCCAAACTCGAGTGAGCCAAGGCTATCCAAGTTCGGCTCATTTAAAAATTTCACGAGCTCAAGCTCGAACTAAGTTTGTGTCGAGCTCAAAATTTGCTTGGCGCACAAGGAAAGGAAAATTCCTTGTGTGAGCCAACCAATCCGAACCAAGTTAGCTCAGCTAATTCAAACTTATTTTTTAAATAAATAAATAACTTGGCTCAGTAAGAGAGGCTTGCATCTTTTTTATATATTACTTAGGTGAGAAATATTTTTTTAGTATTTATATTTAGTATTTATGCTACATACTATATATGCATAAATACTATTTATAATATATAAACTATTTAATAAGTTATATAGTACTATATAAGCTATTTTAATATGTATATATATACAAGTTGTGCTAATAAGAGAATCGAGCCCCTATACGAGTATGTTCACGAACTTTAAATGAGCAAGCGGAGTTGAGAGTTACCGGAAAATTAAATTGGGAAGAAAGAAATATATGTTTAATCCAAAGCACAATTTAGAAATGGTCTATGTATGAGAAGCAAAAGAGTTCAAAAAGATTTGAGAAATAATTAACATAGGTTAGAATCAAGAGCATGGCGAGATACATTAATGGATGTGGCGGGTATACCTGTAGCAAAGTTTTGACTTAGGCCTGGAAAAGCTATACCCAAAGCAAAGTGGCTGCCAAAGTGAATCTCGTGAAACAAGGATAAAGCAGAGACATGGCGGGACAACAATGTTATGGTTGATTTTTTACAGTAATGTTATATAAACTACACTACAATCCCACCAATATCAATTCAAATATGATAGTAATTGATTTTAATATTTCATTGTGATTATCTCATACATGATTGTATTCAAATCTGATTTATAAATAGGAACCATTTGTATTATAATTTATTATTAATTAAACAATAGATGTAACATAGTGATGGACGTAGGTGTTCAATATTTTTTTTTTTTTGAACTCGTAGGTGTTCAATATTGACTCACCCATAAAATCTCTCGTCTCAATTCCTCTTTATATTTAATTGCATGTTGTATTATTAATTTCTTCATATCGTGTAACAAGCTGTGAGTTTCTTTAGCAATAATCCATGTTGGTTTGAGTTTGTAATTTTAGAAAGTGTGATCTAAACCTAGTAATTTTAATATATGCGATTTAAAAATATAATTTTTAACAAAGTAGTTAAGAATTGTGCAAAATCATAATTTAACCTTTAAAATCATAATTTAGCATTTAAAATTAGAGGGATGATAAAGACCCAACTTTTTTATCCAACTTTTGCCTTACTTATTTTTTATTTAAAAAAAAAGTAAAAAATAAAAAAAAGTGTCTGAAGCAATAATTTTTTTTTTTTTGGTCCTTCTTTCTATTGGTGTTTTTTAAAAAATAAAAAATTACATTTTTCTTCATAAAAATGGTCAATATAAAAATTGTCATTTTTCATAAAATTGACCATTTTATGAAGGAAAATGCATTTTTTTAAAATATATATATACCAACTAAAAGAATGACAGAAAAAAAAACTATTATTACTTCAAACACTTTTTTATTTTTTATTTTGTTTTTTTCTTAAAAAAAAAAGACAAAAATTGATAAAACAGTTGGATCTTTAACATTTTCCTTAAAATTATGCATAATGGTGAAAAAGAAGGATTTGACATACATGCTGTTATAAATTGAATGGTTTAGATTTATCATAATAAATAATTAAAATAATTAAAGAATTTAAATTTATCATAATAAATATCAATAAATATATAAAGTAATAAATAAAAAATAATAATATTTATTATGACAAATCAAATTTTTTTAATTAATTACTTTAATTAAATTACCATAATTCAATTTTTGAAAAGCAGGTATAATTTTAACTATAACATTCAAGCCCAATCTTAAAAGTAACACATACTCCCATCTGTCAACCACATAATTACAGAAAGGTCAAAAGAATTGCCAGAATCGAGGGACAATGTTACTATTCTTTTGACCCAAGGAACTATATAAATTTTTTTTTTTTACATGAAGGAACCATATACATAATTAGTTTCGTACTCATATCCTCCAACTTCCAAGACGTTTCATTTTAACAAGACGACAATATTTCCCAGAAAATCAAAAGAATCAGCAACGTATACAAGAAGAGCCACAGAGGAAAATGTAAGTGTATAACCATTGGTGTGTGGGCATATTAAATAATTTCGTTATAATCGAAGAAACAGTAACTTGCATTTCTAGATACGGGCTGTTTTTGAATTCGACGGCGTAAAAAGAAACAACATATGCATGTCTGTGCGGGGTGGCAATTCGTGTTTAGGTGTTGAATTTGGATGCATCAAGGTATGAGTATAATATTATATAAATTATTTATAATTTGATTCATTTAATTAAACAGTTTAAATCCTTTAACCTTAATCTTTTAATTTTGTATTGAATTTGAGACTTGACTGGGATCCATTTGGGACTTGTCCTGGACCCTACTAGGACTTTCTTGGAATTTTATCGAGACCCGCCTAAGACCCCGTTAGGACCTACCCAGGACTTGATCAGGACCCGCCTAAAACCTATCCAAGACTAGCCTGAAACTTAATTAGGACCTGCCTGAAATTCACCCATGACCCACCAAGGACTAGTCGAAAAATATTATCGACATAAAACATTTTCCTTGAAAATGATTTCTTAGAAAAAAATTTCTGATATTTGGCACGCACGAAAAATCAAGTGGGTCTGATCGTTGGAAAACATTTTCTGGTATTTGGCGTGCACGCAAGATCATATTAAAACACTAAATTACGAAAATGTCCCTAACGGGTCTTGCCAGGGTCTTCCTATGGTCTCGGGTTGATCTCGATGGGGTCCTAATAGGGTATAGACAGGGTCCTGGTGAGTCGTAGTGGGGTCCTATGGGACTCGATTTTGACACCTCTAAGCCTTGGTCATGACATTTTTGTAATTTAGAATTTAATATAATTTAATGAAATATATATATATATATATATAAAATAGAGGTTTGCTAGGGGTTCTCCTAATAGTGTTCTCCTGGTGTTCTCCTAGTCTTATGTAGAACATGATTTAATAAAAAATAAAATTGTAATACCGTTTTTTTGCTAACAGATTAATTTTTATGAGTTAATAGTTAGGTTCTAATGCTTTAAAACTTGTTTTTGGATTCAAAATTAAATCTAAGGGTGGAAGGTTAACCCTTTAGGGATGATATCACCCAAAATGGATTTGATCATTCTAAATTTGATGCTAATATCTCAATTTTGTTGCTAATGCCTCACAACTGCTAATACCTAAAAAAACCGATGGTGGAGGCAACTACAATTTTATTTTTTCTTAAATCATATTTTATGTAAAACTAGGAGAACACCAAGAGAACCTATGGGGAGAACCCCTAGCATTTTCCTATAAAATATGAATTTTCCATGCATGCGGTTGAGGATTTAGTGGTGGCACTGGCTTTGATTTCTCTCAAGTAATTAATTCAACTCATATTACATTTATTTGTGTACCGGCTTTAATGCCAATTCAATTTCTTTCGTTTGATCGAATAAATTTTAAGCTCCAGTAAAACGTTTATCTAGGTGACAAATAAAGGTACACTGATCGAAATTAAATGAGAAATAGGAGTACCATATCATGTTCATTGCTACAGACTATTCCAAATGCAAGGTTGATGGCGATGCATGCAATCTTCTTCATCTTTTTTATTTTTATGTAATCATCATATTCTTGTAATTGTTATATTTGTTACATAAATTAAAGAAAAATATTGGTGGAGTAGTTATTAGCTAATGAACATTCTTTTATTATGTTTTCAGAATATTTATTATATATACAGGCAATCACCTACATTTCTCCAAAGTTTTGAATTTTCTGTACTGTTTAATATATATGGTTAATTATCATTTGTCATCACGGATCCGATAATATCCAAAAACACAGGTACACAGACATTAAAAGATATGGTTATGCACGCATAATTAAAGTAGAAAGTATTTCTTTTGTAAAGAGAATCTTAGGGTGCATAGAAAACCTAATATAAGATTAATGGTTGGACAATGGACAAGCCAAAGTTAAAGGCATACCTGATAGGCTGATACCCATCTCAGGCTTCTGGCTTAGCCACTAAGTAAGTGGATTTCTGATCCCAAGTAAATACATTCCATTTTAAGAAAGAAGCTTCTTAGAGCATTCACAATGGAAGAGTTAAATGTCATTTTTATCTAAAATAACTCTTTAAATTGATAAAATACCATCTACATTGGATAAGCTAAAAAATGTAGAATAAATTTTTGTTAAATGAGCTAAAAAAAGCTACATGTATGGCAATATATGAAGAAATTTATTTTCCTACATTTTCTCGTCTGCTTTTTTTCTCCTACTATCTCTCACAAAATTTTCTTTCCACGTTTTTTTATTGTTTCTCTTTTCTCTTTTTCAAAATTTCTCCTACTATTTCTCTTTCCTATCTCATTTTTTCAAAATTTTCTCCTATTAATTTCTCTCTCCATCACTTTTTTTTCTCAAAAGTTGAAAAATAAAATATTAAGAAAAATACAATCATTATAAAAATAAAAAATAATTAAAATTAAATGATATAGATAAAAATATAACTAATCAGATGTAGAAGATCCTTAAAAAGTTATTAGCTAAACTAGATAAATTAAATTTTGAAGAGTTATTTTACATAAAAATTTAGCTCCTCCATTGTGAATGCTCAACTTTCTACGGATAAAAGATTGAAAACGAAATGGCTTTTAATTTGGGACCATGCATGTTTTTCTTTCTGTGCATAAGTACACAATTATCCAAAATATTCCATGCATAAGCCCATCACCCAGCTGACTTACTGACCCCGACCAATACCAATCCAAAGGGGTATGATAAAAATAATTATTATTCTTTTTGTTTTTAATTAAATATATTTCAATTAATAAGACGGAAGGGTCACTGTCAATGCACTAATGTGCTTACGTGCCAAAAAATTAAGCATAATATAAAATTATAAAGTTCCGCACACAATTAACAATTATTTGTTTCTCCTATATATACGTATACAGCAACAATAGAATGGAATCAAAAAACTAAAAAACATGAAACTTCTAGTGTTCTTCCTCTTCCTCCACCACCAAATCCACCCCACGCCCTCCAAACTAGTTTCAGAGCACCAAGCCTTGCTATCAGTCAAGGCCGCCATAACAGACGACCCCCAGTTGGCATTCACCACGTGGAACGCCCAACTGTGCTTCCTCTCAAACCTCTCCGTCAGCCAAAACCGTCTCACCGGTGAGCATGTTATTGGCCCGAGACGGTTTTGGCTGACGGAGAGGTTTGAGAGGAAGCGCAGTTGGGCGAGATCCAGCGAGAGCGTGCCTGAGAGGTTGAGACTCCAGAGGTACAGGGTGGTTACGCTGTGGCAGGAGTCGCACGTGACGTGCGTCCACGTGCAGTGGCTGTTTGAGGCGTTCCACGTGGTGAATGCCAACTGGGGTCGTCTGTTATGGCGGCCTTGACTGATAGCTAGCTTGGTGCCCGAAACTAGTTCGGAAAGCGTGGGGTGGATTTGGTGGTGGAGGAAGAGGAGAGGAAGAACACTAGAAGTTTCAGGTTTTTTAGTTTTTTGATTCCATTCTATTGTTGCTACGTATATATAGGAGAAACAAATAATTGTTAATTTGTCCTACAATCAGCTTTCCGGGGCGTTACCGCCGAGTATCGGAAACTTCTCGGGAGTTAGGGAGTTTTATCTCGGCGGAAACCGTTTCTCGGGTCCGATCCCTTCTCAAATCGGGAGCTTAAAGTGCCTTTTCTGTTGAAAAGTTGGCTCATATTTAGTCAACAAATGGAGAAGGAAAGTTGAAATTGTCTTACAAGTGGGCAGCCGTCATTTCCTCCAAAAAATCTGCATATGAGCTGCCACCAGAGTTTATTACGTCTGTCATTATCTCCATATACACCGAATGAAGCTGCCACTTATTCCTTTTGTCAAGCTTTGTCATTTATTGCATGGTCTTGTGGGATGAATTCATTTAATGCAAAGCTGCCACTCTGATTCATGAGCTTGCAAATCTAGAATGAAGATTATTATGATGTTTTGTTTTGTTACTTGATTGTCAACAAAGAAACTCTCAAATTAATGCAGCCACCATTGACAGCCGTAAGGAGAGAAAAGTGTGCAGCAATTAGAAGTGGCAGCAGCTTTCTTGAAGAGAAAGTTACTTAACCATGAAGTAACTCTTCTATATATATGGTACAAGGCAGGGGCAGAGAAGTAAGCTGAAGAGAGTTGGAGCTGCAGTGTGTAGCCCGTGTAGTAGCTCCACTTTGTGAGAAAAAAAAACAGAGAGCAGAGCAGAGAGAGGAAAAATACACTGAGAGAAATAAGCTCAGCAGAAAAATAGAGCTTGTGAGTGGGAATTGGGTGTATTTGGGGATTTGGGTTTGTGAGTGTTTTATCACTCTTTTGTATTCTCCCTTCTTTTGAATTAGTGAAAGATCTCTCTACCGTTGCACGTGGATATAGGCAAATTGCGAACCACGTAAATCTTGTGTCTTGTTGCATTTTGTTTATTTTTCTTTAAACACTATTATCACTGTTGTTCCGCTTGATTTGAGTGTGTGAGAGATTCGCGACCTTTCGCACAACAAATTGGTATCAGAGCTCTGGGTTTCGACCTAGGCAATTGTTTTGGGTGATTTAGTGTTTGCTGAAAAATTTGGAATACCACGATGGCGAGTCAACTTCAAAATCTGGTGAAAATCCAAAATCTGGTGGACCTACACGGTTGTGAGGTCATTGTTTGAGCAAAATTCGATGTTGAAAAATTTGATGGACGGAATAACTTGACATGTGGCAATGTGAAGTTATGGATGTCTTGGCGTAACAAGAACTTGATGTGACTCTGGAGGACAAGCGGAGGAGATGTCGAGGCGATTGGAAAAGCTTAATCGTCAAGCTTGTGGAACAATCAGGCTCTGTCTTGCAAAGGATCAAGTATTTTGTTATGAAGGAGTCTATGGCAAAGGAGTTGTGGAACAAATGGAGGACAAGTATATGACCAAGGGCATTGAAAATAAGCTCTATTTGAAGAGAAAGTTTTTGACTTTGGTATGTTGAAGGTACTTCTATGCGAGCATTTGAATAATTTAAATAAAATACTTGCTGATTTGCAAAATTTAGATGTTAAAATTGATGATGAAGATAAAGGCAGAGTGTTAATTAATTAAACTACGATACATATGAACATCTTGCTACTACTTTAATGTATGGTAAAGATACGCTTAAATTTGATGATGTATCTAATGCACTAACAAATGATGAGTATCGGAGGAAGGATAAGCAAGCACACGCCGGATCGTCGAGGCATTGGATGAAGCGGTCTGAAAGTAAGAAACCCTCGGTAGGAACCGTTACGCTTCAAGGAAAAGAGGCACTTCATCAAGCGAAATTTCACGCAAAGGATGAATGTCGTTACGTCATCGAGAAGGCCCTTTGGAAGAAGGATTGTCCTAAGTTGCAAACTAAGGGCAAGGAGCATAAAGCTAATGTGGTGAGCACAGGCGAAGATTGATTCGGATGTTGCTTTATGGGACATCTTGATTGCCATTCGGAGGGATGGATTATGGATTCATTTTGTACCTTCCATATTTGTCCAAACAAGGAATTGTTTTCTAGTTTGGATTTGATTGATGGTGGAGTAGTTCTTATGGGAAATGGCGTGCTTTGTAAGGCGAAAGGGATAGGAAAAATCCGTTTGAAGTTGCATGATGGATCAGCTAGAGTTTTGAAAGAAGTTCGGTATGTACGGACATGAAGAAAATCTGATTTCTTTGGGTGTTCTTGAATCGAAGGGCTACAAAATCACTATGGAGAATGGACTCATGAAAGTGATTTCGTGCATTGGTGGTGATGAAAGCTACTCGAAAAATAATTTGTATCATCCGCAAGGGACTACCATTGTTGGAGCTGCCACAATATCCGACAACTCTAAAAGGTAATCCCTAATAATAATAAATTGTGGCATATGAAATTGGGTCAGGTGAGAAGGCTTTGCAAGGGCTAGCAAAGCAAGGTCATGGATGGTGCCACAAGCAAATTTGGATTTTGTGAACATTGCATTACGGGCAAGCGGAACCACGAGTCAAGTTTGGCACTGATTCACAACACAAAAGGGACTCTTGATTATGTTCACACAGATGTTTGGGGACCTACAAAGGTTCCATCATTGGGAGGTAAACATTATTTTGTTACCTTTGTTGATGATTTTCCAGAAAATTTGGGTGTCTGACGAAAGATGAAGTCACAGGAATTTTCTTGACATGGAAGAAAATGATCGAAACTCAAATCAAGCAGAAAAATTAAAAGACTCGGTCGGATAATGGCGGTGAGTACACATCGGATCCATTTTGAAAATATGCCGGGATGAAGGATTGTGAGACACTTCACGGTCAGTGGGACTCATAGCGAATGGGTGGCGAGCATGAACCGTACTATTCGGAGAAGGTACGATGTATGTTGTCCGATCGGATTGGGCAAGAGTTTTTGAGGCGTTTGAATTATCGTGTCACCTAATAAGCAGGTTGCCAGCTGCAATTGATGGAAAAACTCCTCTTGAGGTATGGTCGTAAACGGCTAATGATTATGATAAAGCGCATGTTTTGGTTGTCGAGCATATTTCCATGTCAAAGATAGCAAGTTGGATCCACGAGCCAAGAAAAGTATTCTTGGGATTTAGCAGTGTGAAGGATACAGACTCTGGTGTCCCGAGTTGAAGAAAGTTATTCTCAGAGATGTAACTTTTAATGATGATGAGATGGTCGAAAATGCAAGGTGGAGAATTCTCAAATTGAAGAATCGATCATTCTACAGGAAGACTATACGGCAGTGGAGCTAGAGGTTCCAAAAGTATCATGCAACCTGAGCAGATAAACTTCCCATTGAAATTGAGAGGAGATTACAGATGAAGTTGAAGAGGCCCCAACTCAAGGTCTCTCACAACCAGACCCTATTGCGGTCGATGAACCAAAGGCGAGAAATACGGAAGCCCGCCGATATCTTGACACGATGCTATGCACTACCAATTACCGAAGAAGATATTCCTTTAACCTACAGAGAGGCAATTGGCAACTCGAAAAAGCTAGGTGGAAGGAAGCTATGGGTGAGGAGATGCAGTCTCTTTACAAGAATCAAACTTGGAAGGTGGTTCAACTACCAAAGGGAAGAAGGCAATTGGGTGCAAGTGGCTATATACCAAGAAGGAGGTCTGCCGAGAACAAGAGGGCGTTCGTTTCAAAGCATTGGTAGCCAAGGGTTACGCTTCGAAGGAAGGTATTGATTACAATGAGGTATTTTCTCCTTGTTAAATACTCTTCCATCGTGTTTTATTGGCTTTGGTTGCTCTTTGATCTAGAGTTAGTGCGTAGATGAAGAAGATATTTATATGACTCACCAGATGGGTTCAAAGTTCTTTGGTAAGGAAAATTTGGTTTGCAAACCGAATAGATCGCTATATGGTTTGAAGCAATCTCCTGAAAAGTGGTATAAGCGATTTGATCAGTTCATGATGAGGCAAAAGTACACAAGAAGCCAATTTGATCACTGTGTGTATTTTCGCAAGCTACAAAATGGTACTTTCATTTATTTACTTTTATATGTTGATGATATGTTAATTGCATGTAAAAGTATTGTGGAGATTGATAGGTTAAAAACTCAATTGAAAAATGAGTTTGAAATGAAAGACCTTGGTGAAGCTAAGAAGATTCTTGGCATGGAAATTACTCGGGAGAGGGCAAGAGGTATTGTTTGTAACTTTCGAACAGTACTTGAAGAAGGTGTTGAAGCGTTTTGGTATGGATCATAATACCAAACCTACAACTACCCCGTTGGCGCCGCACTTCAAGCTTAGTGCAGCTATGTCTCCGAGTACAGATGAGGAACGTGATCACATGGCTCATGTTCCATATGCAAATTTGGTGGGTAGCTTGATGTATGCTATGGTGTGTACGAGGCCTGATATTTCGCAAGCAGTCAGTATGGTGAGCAGATATATGCATGATCCAGGAAAAGGGCACTGGCAAGCAGCGAAGTGGATTCTACGGTATATTCTGGGTAGATGTTGGTTTAAAATTTGAACGAGTTGACAGTGGACTTGATCAAATTTTAATTGGTTATGTGGATTCGGACTATGCTGGTGATTTGGATAAAAGACGATCTACTACAGGTTATGTCTTTACACTAGCAGGAGGACCAGTTAGTTGGAGGTCAACATTGCAAACTACAGTTGCTTTGTCGACTACTGAAGCTGAATATATGGCAGTTGCTGATGCCATAAAGGAGGCCATTTGGTTGCATGGTTTGATTGAGGACTTGGGTATTCTTCAGAAGAATGTGAAAGTTTTGTGTGATAGTCAGAGTGCTATTCATTTGGCAAAGAACCAAGTTCATCATGCTCGAACAAAGCACATCGATGTCCGTTTCCATTTTGTTCGTGAAATTCTGGAAGAAGGAGACATTCTTCTTCAGAAGATTGGAACTGCAGATAATCCTGCAGATATGCTAACCAAAGTGGTTAATGGAGCTAAGTTCAAACATTGTTTGGGCTTAGCCAATATTGTGAAAATTTGAAGTAGATTGGAAGTGCAACGGTAAAGCAGAGAATATTCGCCAAGGTGGAGAATTGTTGAAAAGTTGGCTCATATTTAGTCAACAAATGGAGAAGGAAAGTTGAAATTGTCTTACAAGTGGGCAGCCGTCATTTCCTCCAAAAAATCTGCATATGAGCTGCCACCAGAGTTTATTACGTCTGTCATTATCTCCATATACACCGAATGAAGCTGCCACTTATTCCTTTTGTCAAGCTTTGTCATTTATTGCATGGTCTTGTGGGATGAATTCATTTAATGCAAAGCTGCCACTCTGATTCATGAGCTTGCAAATCTAGAATGAAGATTATTATGATGTTTTGTTTTGTTACTTGATTGTCAACAAAAGAAACTCTCAAATTAATGCAGCCACCATTGACAGCCATAAGGAGAGAAAAAGTGTGCAGCAATTAGAAGTGGCAGCAGCTTTCTTGAAGAGAAAGTTACTTAACCATGAAGTAACTCTTCTATATATATGGTACAAGGCAGGGGCAGAGAAGTAAGCTGAAGAGAGTTGGAGCTGCAGTGTGTAGCCCGTGTAGTAGCTCCACTTTGTGAGAAAAAAAAAAGAGAGCAGAGCAGAGAGAGGAAAAATACACTGAGAGAAATAAGCTCAGCAGAAAAATAGAGCTTGTGAGTGGGAATTGGGTGTATTTGGGGATTTGGGTTTGTGAGTGTTTTATCACTCTTTTGTATTCTCCCTTCTTTTGAATTAGTGAAAGATCTCTCTACCGTTGCACCGTGGATGTAGGCAAATTGCCGAACCACGTAAATCTTGTGTCTTGTTGCATTTTGTTTATTTTTCTTTAAACACTATTATCACTGTTGTTCCGCTTGATTTGAGTGTGTGAGAGATTCGCGACCTTTCGCACAACATTTTCAACTTGGACTTCAGCCGCAATAAACTCTCAGACGGCTTTGGAACGAGATCAGGCGCCAGAATCTTGCATTGGCTGATTTCGGGTGCAAAGGCGGTTCAGGCCCTTTGCACCCGAAATCAGCCAATCAAGAATCTGGCGTTTGTCAATCTTAGCCAAAACGAGCTCACTGGCGAGATTCCGAACGAGATCATGGCAATGGAAAACCTGGTGTTGCTGAACCTCTCGAGAAACCATCTAGTTGGTAGGATTCCTGCTTCGATAGAGTACATGCAAGGCCTGACCTCAGTCGATTTTTCGTACAACCTCAGTCGATTCCTGCCACTGGCCAATACAGATACTTCAAGCCAACGTGGTTTCGGGGCAATTCTGATCTCTGCGGACCTTATGTGGGGCCTTGCAAGGACGATGCTGCCAAATCTACCGCCGTTTCGATTACTGGTTCCCCACTCTACACAACTTATTATTATGCCCTTGTTGATGTGTTGTTTCTGTGGAAGTACTAGAAATTAATATATCAGATGTGGGACATGTAGGTAAATAAATATTCTTGCGCCGAAACTCAAAGATCAAGGTGGGTATAATCATGTATTAATTATTCTTATTTTCTGTTCATGTACTAGGTTGTTTGGACTTGAATATTTGATCAACTGCACTGCCTACTTAACTCAACTTAATTCATATTTGTAATGCGATGTACACATCAATATTTTAATGTTATTTAACTATATTGATGTGCTATTCTCAATCCAATTTAAATCATTGGTCATTCGGTTGTTAAAAACGGATCGCTCGAGTTTCCTTCTTATATATAGAGAGAGAGAGAGAGAGAGGAAAAATACTTTTGAAAGCATTGGGTTAGAAAAACAAAGATAATTATCAACGGATGGTCAATAATTGAGCATCTTATATATATAATAAATAATACATACAGATTCAAGAAAAAAAAAAATCTACGTAGGCACATGTGTATATATATAATCATTGACTATTATAAAAAAAAAAAATGCACTCTGTTTGCTTAGATTATCTATATTATATACAATATATACAGGCAGTTTAATTTTAATTATTACACTTGATACATGAAAAGTATATTGGATACAAAAAGGTTAGTCATGGAAGAACCTTCTTAAAATGGAAAAAAGATAATTTTTTTGTTGAGTAAAGCAAGAAGACACATTTGAAAAGCAAAACACTCCCCATGTGAATTTCAGAGTCTTCATGTTCATGGAGATACTTGGCTATTACTTTGAGTAGGCTTTAAGAGAAATTAAAAAGAATTACAAAATTAAACAGAACCAATTGTCGTTGAAATTTAGGATTAACCCTTGTTAATAAAAAAAACGTACCAACGACAAATATATCCACAGTTTGTCCTGATACATGAAGAGTTTTATCATTCCAGGTGCTTGGGTTTGATTTTGGGTCTCAATTTTTTTTTTTTAAAAAAAAAATTTTATTATTAAGAACAGCCTCAGTAGCCTGTGCAACTGCCAAAGCAATGAAAATAAGCTCAAGAGCTCAACCAAGGAGACCAAGCAGCAAATGGGTTTTCTTGCTTTTCTCTTGTGGTGCTACTAAATGCACTATATGGAAGACTTGAGGCGCAAAGAAGTAGAAACCAAATAAATTATGAAAACACCCGCAACGAATGGGAAGAGAGAAAGAGAGTTTAATGCGTGGAAGTGAGACGAGATTCTGAGGCAGAACAAGACAATGCGGCAGAGAGAAATAGAGAGAGTAAGAGAGAGAGAACTGCTTGCCTGAGCTTCTCTTTCTCTCTCCTTGAACAAAGGGCCTCGGTCTGAGTAACAACAGCAAAGTATCGAATTTGAACAGAGCAAAGTACAGAGAGAGAGAGAGAGAGAGAGTGAGAGAGTTCGGTCTCAATGGCCTTTAGTTTTTGTTTTATTTTTCTTAATTTTTTAATAATTTTACCCCAAAAAAGCTCAAGACATGCAAAGCAGGGAAGGGGCAACGGGCAAGTTGTTTAAGCCATTAAACTTTTGAACATAAAACGACCCGGGCAGCTGGACAAAGGCTGCCCCACCTGGTCAGCAAAGTGAAGGTAGCATACCCTATTGGCGATTGCTGTGTCCGTCTTCCCGTTTTAGTCTTCCTTCAAAGTAAAAGCAGTTTAAAGAGAGGCCAAAAAGATAAAGGGCATGTATGTGTTGTTGTAGTAGTCGTACATTTTCCTTTCCTTTTTTTTTTTTTTCTCTCTTTTTTATTTGGGGAAGCTTTATAGAATTACCCTGAATTTTTACCATTTTTGAAATATCTCCTCCAAAGTTTAAAACTATCAATTTATCCCTCTGAATTTTCAATTGCTTTCAATTTGGATCCCTCCGTACCTTCTGGGGTTTAAAAATTAAAAAAAGACCAAAATACCCCTAATTTTTATTTTTATTTTAAAAAAAACGTTTTGAAAGTTGAAATTTTATACAAAAGTCACCATTTAAAATTCCAACTTTTAGGAACCTTTTTTTATTTTTTTAAAAAATGAAAAACATGAGTATTTTGGTCTTTTTCAAAATTTTAAACCCTAGAATGTACGGAGATGGTACAAATTGAGAACAATTGAAAGTTCAGGGATTAAATTAATAATTTTTCAAGTTTAAGGGGATATTTAAAAAATGATGAAATTCAGGGGGTTATTTATAGTTTCCCCTTTTTATTTTGTTTCTTCTTCCGTTTGGACAAGGAATGTTTGCAGGAGACGGTACGGTGTTTTGACATAAAACCAATTCTAATATATCTTTTTCTGGCTTCTATCAAGTTCTTGTCATTTTTTTAGGATTTTGCGTTTTGATCGGTTGGTTTTGTGGAGCAATCTGTGTGTGTCATTTCCCACATATTCATATCATTGATGGGATGGCGTAGAATGTGGGTATATAGTGTTTAATTTCAAGCAACTTTTAAGGCCTTTTTTTTTTTTGGGTAGTGTCCCAATTTCAGGGTGTTGTGGGTTCTTTTCTGTTTATTGGGAAGAAAACTAATGATTATTCTTTTTAATTGTTCTTAATTAAATATATATTTCTTTCATTTTGCTTACATCATATCCATTTAATTAAGCCCGTATCAGAAAAAAGGTTCCATACATATAAATGGGACCTCATTAGTTAATTGTGAAAAGTTCATTGGGGGGTTTTATAAGAAGGAATTTTTGTATATGGAAAACCACGCATTTAATCAATATTATTTCATTAGGTCCAACAAAAAAAGAAGTCCAATTATTTTTGGTTTTAAGACCAGCTAGCTAGAGATATTTATTCAAGAAAGAGATCGGGAGAGAGATGCTAGCTGGGCGCTCGTCATCAATAACATCGTCATACTTTCATTGGATACAAAAAAAAAAAAAGGTTAGTCAAGGAAGAGCATTCTTAAAATGGAAATAAGATAACTTTTTTGTTGAGTAAAGTCACAAGACACTTTCGAAAAGCAAAGCACTCCTCATGTGAATTTCAGAGTCTTCATGTTCATGGAGATACTCGGACTATTGCTTTGAGTAGGCTTTAAGAGAAATTAAAAAGAATTACAAAATTAAATAGAACCAATTATCGTTAGAATTTAGGATTAACCCTTGTTAACAAAAGAACGTACAAACAACAAATTTATTCACATTACTTTGTCCTGATGCTTGAAGAGTTTTATCATTCCATATGCTTGCTTGGGTGTGATTTTGGGTTTCATTTATTTTCTAAAATTAACTTCAAATTTCTTTCTTTTTACCGAAGAAGAATCTTACCTAACGAGGCTAAAGACCAAAGAGGATGACCAAAGTGGCTAAGCATGCACATGTTAATTTCCAAAATATTATAGGCTATGGGCTGATAACCGAAGAGGATGATCGCCTGATTAGATACCCCAGGCTCAGCCCAATAGCGATCAAAGGGCTGAATGGATTAGATTATAATTAATCTCTTATAACTTGGCCCCAAAAACAATACTAAACTGGCTATTTGACTATTCTCTTCTTAATTTAAAAAGCTTATTAACTTTAGCGTTAATTTGGATCAGTTGTGATCAAATGACAATTGGATCAAAATACATTTTTGAAATATTAATCTTAGCATGTTCTTACAACCATATTTCCAGAAACTAATTTTGTTTTTCTCTAATTTACTAAATTTTGAGCCATTTTCATAGAAATTAGGAATTAACCTAACTAATAACATGTTATTAATCGGTTAGGTTTCTATGTGAAATAGGGGGTGCAATTTGACCATTTTAAGTACCGACCTAATTAATTACTTTTGACATGTTCACACAAGAGGGGGGAGGGGGGATTCGAAATAGTAACCTCCGCTTCATTAGGCGTGGTCCCAACTGATTGAGCTACCTCTTAAGATAACCTAATTTCTTAATATATGTCTAAGGATATAGAATATAATTAGTTTTTGAATACTCTTTATATGGCTTTAAAAAGATGAACATCACCACAGTTGGACACTTTCGAGTAGTAGTGTATCTGGTAAATTTCCAGGCTGGCGCCATGTTGTTTTGGCCTCTTTCAAGCTCATCCCATGTGCACCTGTACAGCTATTTTTCCTTCAAAGCTCTCTCCAGCTGATGCCATGATCATTCTCTTTCTCCCTAAAGAAAAGATACCATTTGTTCCTCTGTCACTTGGCCTTGTGATAATGACCATAAATAAACTTGTTTCTGACATAATTAATTAAGGAGAAAAAAGGTTCACAATATGGAGCATTACTTGAAGTGGGCACAAGCTTTAGCCTCAGCATGGGGCTTCATGTTGTTTCTGGGTCTCATTTGCTGCTGCCTCACCACCAAACATCGCCACCAAAAAGGCAGTATAGGTATCGCCACCGCCAGTTGCAGTTGTGATGCTGGCCTTCCAGGAGTTTGATGATCAATGCTTCACTTGCAATTCGATCGACACAAATTTTTGATTCATATATTATTTTCTTCCTTTATTTGACCCTATTCTTGCATGCATGATGTTTATTTGTTGAAGTTTTATATATATACACTTATCTACCATCTGCTGTTGATAGCGATAGGCATGCTTTAGTATCAATAATGATACATTAAACTCTTAGTTTCAATTTTATTCTTATAATCTGTATAAAAAATTTATGTGATAGAGCATTAATAGAGAGTTCTTTAATTTTCTAATTAATTCCTTCTTGAGAAAAAGGATTTTCAACTCCTATAAAATCTTGCTCCTTAATTGGATATAGTGTTTTTTTTTTTTTTTTGAAAAGCTATTCTCCTAAAAGTAAAAGAAAACAAAAATGGTGAAGAAAAAAAGTTATCAAAACAAAGTTGAAGGTGGCTAATATTGGGGAATCAATAAAAAGCATGTATTTGGGCTTTAATATTCCAATTGGAATATCGCATTGGCCTTCGTTACGTGAGATGAACCCTTCTTGTAAATTTTTTTTTCAATTGCCAAATATAATATTGAAACTGAAACGCTAAGCAAGATTTAAGAAAGCCAACGAACTGCATAATTGCAAGAAAAACATATATTATTTGCCGATTATTAATATGGCCTGGGTGTCGCCGGCCGGTGGCTAGGTGCTGAAATTATTTATTTGGATAGGTTCAATAGTCGTATTGCACGTATCATACATATCGTGTTGACCAAAGAAACATAAATTCCAAAATCTGAAAAGTCAATTAATATGATCAATCGGCAATCGCTGTACGTTCTCTACGTACGTGTCAAGCATACTCTAGTTTGACCAAATAAGGAGAATAAAATACTCAAGGCATTTTCTCGGCTTATCCAATAAGAACCTTGTAGGATTCATTATTTAAAATTCCCCCCGGATATTGATGCATCTTTTCATGTGGGTGTTACCTTGTATCACGGAAATTAAATTACACGAAGTTGAAGCACAAACATTATATAAGGAGAGGCATAGAGAAAAGTGTGCCTGTTTGGTCGTTTGGATTTTTGGCCATCTGTAAACGAAGAAAGATACATATATATACACGATCTACTCTTTCAAGTAATGGGCTGCCTTTGCAACAGAGGGCGTAAGAAGAAAGGAAAACCTCCAGGGGCTGCCATCCATAGAAGAGGTAATCGTTCGAGCATCCAAGCTTCTCAAGGTGGGGCTGCTGATGGCGTCGCTGGCTCAAGAGACGGTGACATGGTTGTTATGACCAATTATGGTGCTGCTGTGCTAGCAGCTACAACTATTTCAACCACAGCTGATTCGGCAACATTTGTTAGTGACGGTGGTGGTGGTGGTGGGGAGGGGAGGAGGTTGTGGCGGTGGTGGAGGTGGAGGTTGTGGTGGTGGGGAGGAGGAGGAGGAGGTTGTGGTGGTGGTGGAGGTGGAGGTGGAGGTGGAGGTTGTGGCGGCAGCGGTGGCGGAGGTTGAGGTGGCTGTGGCTCGTGCATGGTTGTAGACAAGCATGAAGCATATCGATTCATGTTACATCAAGAACTTAATTATGCATTCCATGGATTTTTTTTTTTTTTAGTCATGACTGATGATGTTTAATATATATCTGCGTTAATCTTCAATCAAATGATAGTCTTATTACATTCTCAATTTAAATTTTATTTGATTTCAATGACCATTTATGTGAGAGAGAAATAGAGGTGCATGCTTCATAAATAAGGGGCACACAAGATTTGGAATTTGGATGATGATCAATTTAATCATATAGGGTTTTAACTATATGGATGAATCATTCTCTATCTATATATATATATTATTTCTTTTTGGGGTAATTACTTTTTGCCTCCATGAACTACAACACCTTAACACTTTCATCCCATGAACTACTAACTATGACACTTGATCCCATTAAACTATTATTTTATGACATTTTTTCTCATTCCATTGGTCAAATGAGTTAAATTTAACCGTCAACGGTCATGTGACTTGCATGTATCATTTTAATTTTTTTTTTTTTCTATTTTTGCCCTCACTTCCAAATTTTTCATGTGTTAGATTAGGGTTTAAGAGGATATAAGCGTTATTTTATTGATTTGAAGTGGGGGCAAAAGTGGAAGAAAAAATATTTAAAATGGCACATGCAAGTCGTATGACCGTTGACTGTTAATTTTAACCTCTTTGACTGATGAAAAGAGGAAAGTGTCATAAGATGATAGTTTAATGGGGTCAAATGTCATAGTTGGTACATGGGGAGAGTGTGTCAAGGACCAAGGCTCTGTAGTTCATGGGGGCAAAAGTAATTACCCTTTTTCTTTTTTCTAATTGAAAGGGGAAAAGAGGTTACAAATGGCGGATTTTTTTCATTCTTGATTCGAATGGAAGAGACAATAGAAGATCATGTGAAAATACTATCAAACACAATATGGGTAACGGCCCATTTAGCTAACAAATGTGAAGGATAACTAGGTAATGGCCTATTCTATATTTTATTATTAAGATATTACCGTTAGAACAAACACTACACTTTCAATTTATAAGTATCGTGTAGAGAATACAAAGCAAAATGTGACAATTTCATACACTATTAGTTTGAATTCTCTCTTTCCTCTTGTGCTGACACATTAAAAAAAATAAAAAGGCTGTTAATGCTCCAAATTTTCTTGGCAGGCAAATATATATATTTTTTTAAAAGAATCCATTCTCATTCCATAGAATTCAAGAGCGAAAGCTCTTACAATTATAAAACAAGCCCTGAAATAACCGTAACCTAAGCTACAAAGTCACATGTCGAATTTCATACAAATCAACGAAATTCGAAAACACATCCGCTACCCCATGACTAAAACAACAGGATAAATATTCAAATCTGCTTGGCAGGTTCAAAGACTATTGAGCCAAGTAGACGCTATCAGCTGCACAGGAAGCGTTTATTCCACGACCCTAAGAGGTAAACCCTCTTATGTCGCTACTCATCCTCCTCGACAATTAAGCTAGGATACACATTCATCCATGGCATAGAAGTCTGGACCATTTTTCCTCCTCAACCCGAAAGCCAGGGTAACATACACATCTATGACACACAAGTCAGGATCAAAGAGGATCCAATCAAACCATCAAGACCAGAGCATTATTACAAGCAAATAACAAATGAAATACATGAAAAAAAAAAAAGCAACATAACTGAATACAAGCAAAAAGAAAATACAGGGAAAGAAACCGATCTCGTGTACGTTGACCCTGTACAAAGAAGAGCATGGTGGAAGCTCGTCGTGGTAGGGGTGCGAAAGAAGCTCAGCAATGGATGGAGGGCAGTGAAACCGGCGCAGAGAAGATCGGCAGAAACTACAAAAAAACTCAAAAAACACAGAAACAGACAGAAAAGTAATATAGCAAAACACCAAAATAAAAACCGGGATGGAGGAGGCGGGGGATGAGGAAAAGGGATGGGAGCACCAAGTCTAAGGACATCAAGTAAATTATTAGAACCCGGTGGGAAAGGGACATGGGGAGGAGGGATGATGGAAGCCATCCCTCCTCCCCTATAGTTACGGCGTTCTGGGAGAGTGGAGGGTGGCAACTTGGTTGAAGCTAAGAAATTCTAGAAAGCTTTTTCTTAAAATCTATAATTATATCCTTAAATGTGCATAGACTGCATAAAAATTGCTCAACATTTCGGCAGGCAAATTAAGAGTAGATAGAAATTGTGTTTTTTTAGTGCTTTTATGAATGCCAATAAATATTATGAATTAGAGTCGTTAAAATAAAAGCGTCATACGTAAATGTGAATGATTTATTGTCCTTGTGTGGTCATGACTCATGACAAATTGGCAATATTGTTTTTCAAACCGGTTTATAGTAAATTTTTGTTTAATTTAACGATGCAATTATAAACTATTCCAAAAATATCACCATCTAATTCATGCCCTAACAAACGCTGAAGTATCTTCCTCGCTCCGCATTCCTGCTGTCACTCTCTTCTTTGCCAATCACTCTCCATCTCCATCTACAAGAAGCTACAAGGTAAAAGCTCTTCATTGTTCATTGTTTCCTTTGCCAGCGGATGGTTTTGAACTTTTGACATCATCCATCAACCATATGTTTATGTGTGGAGTCCGCTAGATTAAGGGTGCGTTTATAATTGCAATTTTGCAAGAATAATCTACGTTTTTAAAAGATATTGCAAAACACAAAGCGTTTTACATTGCGATTTAAAAAGTACTTAATTTAAAATAGAAAAAACCCTATGATTTGTACAAGCAGGTTAAGGGGTGCTTATTTGAAAAGACAAATTTAAACTAAAATCAAAACTGTGCATAACAAATATTTGATTAAAAAAAAAAGAGAGTATTTTTTAACATATTTTACCAAATATCTTTGTGATTTTTAAAAAATAACAATTTCAAAATTAAATGTAATTTTAAAATCTCACTTATTGCAATCCCAAATAAACCCTAATTATTTTTCTCTCTTTTCTTTTATTTTTTGTTGAATAAGCAAAACTCAAACCTATAATATTATTGACTGATTCGACATAATACGGAACTGGCCGGCACCGCATAACTCTTTGTTTTTGTTTACTATTTTATTATATTATTTTCCATAACGAGGGGAATGTACAAACAATAAATTTTTTCTGTTCCCAATCATGTTAATTAGGTTTAAGATTTAAGCATTTAAAATAAATCATATTTCAAAATTTAATGAAGAAATTACCTCAAAAAAAGGAAAATGAGAAGTAGATTTAGAAATTTTCTCGTTAAATTATGAGACACGCATGGCTTATTTTAGAGAAATGATAGGAGTCAATAAGTTCCTCATATTTGGTCCATATTTCCTTACAATTAACTATTGGATTTGCATGTCAAAAAAAACTATTGGATTTGTAAACTTATATAGATCTCACGTAAGCCAATGGTAAACTTCACAAATTCAATGATTGATTGTAAGGGAATATGAGCCAAATATGGAGAATTTATTGATTTCTAGCATTTCACCTTATTTTACACGCTAAGGTTAAATAAACGGTTAAAATTTATGAATTTCAAAATTTGAGAATCTCAAATTTAAAGATAATTATAGGAAATCTCAATCCAAAATGACTTCACTATACTTCGTAGAGTTAAAACAGTTCCAGAAAGTTACGCATTGGATTTTATTTTATTTTTTCATGGTCATTAATTAAAGGAAAATGCTAGGGGTTCTCCCCGTAGGTTCTCCTGGTGTTCTCCCAGTTTTACATAATACATGATTTAAGAAAAATAAAATTGTATTGCTCGCTACCGGTTTTTTAAGCAAATTTGGAGAATTAGCAACAAATTTGTAGGCATGGTACAAAACAAAATTAAGGCATTAGCATCAAATTTAGGATGATCAAATCCATTTTGGGTGATATCATCCTAAAGGTTAACCTTCCAAGGTTTAATTTTGAATCAAAAAAGTTTTAAAGCATTAGAACCTAACTATTAACATAAAATTAATCTGTTTATTTTTATTAAATCATGTAATTAAATCCGTAGACAATTGATCTTCTTGATAGTTGATAATGGAATGTATTTCAATTCCACTCTGAGAACTTTTTATTAACATTAATGGTGAGCATTTAACCCTCAATTTTTTTATTAAAAATATTAATGGTGAGTATTTCCAATACAGACCGTGTACGACTTCAACCCTCAATTTTTATATTTTCTCACATGCCAACAAAGAAAAACTTCTTGGCCACTTGAAATGAACTCCGAAAAATTCAACGCAAACAAGGTTTTTTCATGCTTCACGCAACCCGAAGCTTCCGAATTGAACAGCATCCTGATCTGTGGCATGCACCGCGTTGGTCAAATATTTCAACAGAGAATGTTTGAAGTTTTCAATAAAATTTCGTTTAAGAGTCGGACAATTGCTTATATATAAAAGGAAAATTGTGAAGAACTTATTCTTGGCCTCTTGAAATGAACTCCGAAAAATTCAACGCAAACAAGGTTTTTTCATGCTTCAAGCAACCCTAAGCTTCCGAATTGAACAGCATCCTGATCTGTTACATGCACCGCGTTGGTCAAATATTTCAACAGAGAATGTTTGAAGTTTTCAATAAAATTTCGTTTAAAAGTCAGACAATTCCTTACTATAAAAGGAAAGTTGTGAAGAACTTATTTCATTGTCTTGTATAAAACATACGAGAGGAAGATGAATAACGCCATTATAATCATTCCATTTGTTGTTTTTGCATCAATAGTCGTTGTAATTGTTCTTTTGAAAATCTTCTGTGGAGGACGTAGCAGGGTTGGAGTTGCTGGTGGAAATAAGCATGGTGCTGGCGGTTTCGGAGGAGGCGGAGAAGGCATAGGCGGTGGTATTGAGGGTGGTGGGGGAGATATTGAAACTGGATGGGGAGGAGGAGATTTTGGTGGAGCCGGAGGTTGTGACGGTGGTGGAGGAGGTGGAGGTTGGGATGGTGGTGGAGGAGGAGGTATTAGTGGTGGTGGCGGAGGAGATTTTGGTGGTGGTGGAGGAGGAGGTATTAGTGGTGGTGGCGGAGGAGATTTTGGTGGTGGTGGTGGTGGTGGCGGCGCGGCGGCTGCGGTTGAGGGGAGGGGAGGAGGAGGAGACTAGGTGGTGGCTGTCGACATGAAGATGTTTTGGGCATAGGGAGCTTTTCCTCTCTTTGTTTTGGGCTTGAGTGAGATAATTAAGTATTAACCACCATTATGGCTGGCAGTGAATCCTTCCTATTGTTGTATTTACTGTTTACAAAGGACTAAATAGCACCCATTTTTTCCCTGTAAAATTCTCTTGATTCTTTTATTGTATTTACATTACTTTATAAATGAATTGACATAAGACTCCTTTCCTTTAATTTAAAGGAGTTGTCATTTCACGATTTATGCGGAAGCTTTTGCCTTAATTATTCCCTGTCAATTGGGATATGGATGATTCTATTTTAATTTATTTTTTTTTTTTTTTGAGCAATGGGATAACGATAAATAATCTATGCAGCATAAATTAGCTTCGATTCACAATAGTAAAATTAAAAAAATCAATTAATTAATAAAAATAAAAATTGGATACAATATAGAGAAGAATATAAGATGGTAGATCAAGTTTTTTTCTTTTTTCTAGTGAAATGATTGGATTAAGATATTCTATAATTAAGTTATTTGAATTTCACACAAAAATTTGGTAGCTTAGTGGAGAGAAGTTATGAGACACACCTGCTTGAAGCTTTCTCTTCTGAATTATCCAAATTAATTCTTATGAAATTGGAACTGGCCGTTAATTATAGTGGATCTTAGTTCAAAAAGATTCTCAATTTTTTATTTTATTTATTTTATTTTTTTATCTATCACGAGCTTTCTCATAAAATTTGTTAGAAATACATTAATTTCACCACAACTATCTAAATGTTTTCTCTCTTGATTGGTCTTGCTTTTTTTTTTTTTCTCTCTTTTTTTTTTTTTTCGTACACCTCCCAATCCATTTTCATAAGAAGCGGACCTATTCTTTCAATTGCGAGTAGAACTTCCCCATACAAGCCTGAGATCGGGGACCAATCTTGGAACACTAGTTGTTTTTTTCTTTAAAGGGGTAAATTTGTTAATTTTTAATAATTATGTGCGATAGACAATACTGAACTTTTCCCATTCATCAAGAAATTTACCCAAAGATCCCAAATAACATGTACAGGATAGGTCAGATTTACAAACGGGTGGTTATTAACCGCTACTAACTCCTAACCACTATCTACGTAACCACTTATGTAATTGGAAAAAGTTTACGAAGGTCACTAGTTTAAAACCTTTCTTCTTCTTCTCTTGTGTGAACATATTAAAAAAAAAAAAATTAGTAGTTTATATTTTATTATCTCGACATTTATCTTTATTATGACATACATACTATAAATTATGAAGAAGAAAAATTAATATTTTATAAAAATAATAAGAAGCTAAAATTAGATTAGGCGTACCCAATTAATTACTTAAAGAACGCCCTTTGAGTACGATACAGGTTCAACTAACACATAGGCCCTTTGAGTTCACAACATCTAGGTAGGATTATACATATGGTGCAGATGCATACGGTTATTGCTAACTGCATGGCATGTTTATTGAAAGCAAAATCACATTAATAACTATATATCAAACTTCTGAGCTTATTTTAGTATTTTCGAGCATTTTTTAAGCTTCTTTTTACGGCTTATTTTAAATGACCTTTTTTTTTTTAGAATTGGTACTGATTTCATTAAAAATCAAACGAGCTTACTCGTGAAAAACGGCGTCTCGAATACAATCTGGAATAGACTCATTCCACAACATATCCTCCCCTATGACTAAAGCCATACGAGCTAGCCGGTGAGCAGCTGTATTTGCTGAACCAAAAACATGACTGAAATACCATTGCTGTCTGTTGGGGATCATATTTTTGACATCATCAATTACATGCCCATATTTCCGCCAACAAGGACCTTCCTTTCGCAAATCTTGAATCACCTGTAACGCATCACCCTCCATTATCACCTTCTGCAACCCCAATCGAATAATCAAAGATGCTGATTGCCAAGCTCCCATTGCCTCTGCTACAGATGGGTCTGAAATGCCAATTTTTGTTGTACATTTAGCAACCATCAGAGCACCCTCCTGATCACAGATGACTATGCCCACCCCCATTCTTCTTCCATTCTTTTCAATTGATGCGTCCCAGTTGAGCTTTAGCCAGCCACATGGAGGTTTCTCCCATCTCATTTCCAACTTTGTAATTGCTTGCGTCATGCTTCTTGTTGACCGAATTTCTGCAGCTTTGAACAAAACCAGCTGTTCATGTGCAATTA